>LPNX010325718.1:0-168771 GCA_001517045.1 Pseudotsuga menziesii | reverse complement strand
TTCTGACTGGCAGCGGCGGTCGGATCGCGACTGTGTAATGAACAGGCGCGGTCGGATCGCGACTGTGGGATGAAAAAACGCGGTCGGGGCGCAACTGGTAAAGTTCAAAGACGCGTCCAGGACGCAGGAAAATGGCCGACAGGGTCGGGCTGGTCGCAGGTTAGGGTTGGAAATGCGCGGTCGGGCCACGACTGCGGAAGAAAAAAGTGCGATTTTCGGCGGCCGAAAACGACAGCCGAAAGTACAGTACGGAAAAATTAAATTAAAAAAGACACCAGAGTCGCCAAAACTGTTGCTAGGGTTTTCACCCTAGCTTGTGCGAATGAGCACCTACTAAGGAATATGGATTCCTTAGTAGCAGTTCAATGTTGTATGAATTAAAAGCTATAAGTGAAATAAAAATTAAATCTAAACATTCATGAAGCAAAACACTAGAAAGTAAATAACATAAAACAAAAAGCAATAAATGGTAAATAATGAACTTTATTGATGTTACCTCCAATGAGGAGGTTGATGGAGTCTGTTGCGTTGGTCCGATGTCGGTGGCTTCGAGCTCCAAGCTGCTTCTTCTCCTTCTCCGATGGTGGAAATGGGCCAAAAAGAATTCTCAATGGTGAAAGTAGCTTGATGGTAAGCTAGGGTTTCAGGAATAATTTCGGCAGAGGCAGGGTGCTTATGATAATGGATGTGGAATAATGGGTCTCCATCACTTATTTATAAAACCATGTGGTTTAGGTCAGCTTTTTAGGGTTTTAGCTGTTTAGGGTTTCAGCTATTTAGGGTTTCTTCTTTTTTCCTCATTATTTTATATTTTTTATTCCTTTTTGGATATTTTTGGAGGAAAAAAGGATTTTATAGCCTTTCGGAGGCATTTTAAGCTTTTTGGTGACCTTTTAGATGGTTTTATGGGTTTTTGATGGAGATATGGTAGGAAAGTGGACAAATGAGCCATGTAATGAGGTAGATGAGGTAGTTAACCATTTTTGGGTGTTAACAGTTGTACTATTATCGTAGATTCAAGGAATCCATATCATCATATTTTTTGAGAACCTTGGGTGCACGCCAAGGGACAGTAATCCCTTGCCAACTACAAAAACATGGTTCTTGCTCTTACCCATTAAGATATCTCGGGTGAGACTGCACTTGCCTCATGGGCATTACAGACTGAGCTTGCTCTGTCGAGTTGATGTCTTTCAGTGTCTTGTTGGTATTGTGTTGTTGATTGGACCATGGGTCAAGAAAAGAAGGAGAAAGAGGCAAACATAAGTCAACTAAATATATTTGGTTGTCCAGTATATATACACATTCCCAAGGAGAAAATATCAAAGTTAGATCCTGTAGGAAAGAAGGGAATGTTTGTAGGATATAGTCAACAATAAAAATATTATTGAATCTATATCCCATCATATCATCAAATTGAATTAAGTACAGATGTCACCTTTAACAAAGATACATCCTTCGAAAAATCAAAGAAGGACAAGAAAGATGAAGAGGAGCATGAAACTCCTAGAGCTGCAGAAGGTTCTAAAACAATTAGGAACGAAGAAGAAGATCAGATTCTTGAAGACCATTAAATGAAAGAACCTCAGAGACCTGGATAATTTCCCAGTGAAATTATCTCACAAAATATGATACCTACATGGGCTCGTGGGGTAATTGACGAAGAAAAAACACATGGTGTCCTAGAAGGAACCATCATAGAAAGAAAGAGGTCGGTCCTAGGTTTTAAATGGAGATGGTTTTTAAAATTTTATTTTTCTTTTAATTAATTTTTTTATATAATTAAATCTATTAATTAAAATTCATTTAATGTTTCTATATTATAACCATTGAAATATTTATTTAAAAACCTTTGTTTAATTAATTCTATTAAATTTATATTAATTTGTATTTTATTTTTAATTTTAAAATAAATGTTTTATTAATTTAAATTTAACCAAAATTACAATTACTTAGTTAGCTCTAATTCTAATTAAATCTAGTTTGGGTTTTTTTTTTTTAAGTTACAAATTTTTAGGATGGCTTACGTTTATATAAAAATTTTCAAATTTTGAATTATTTCAAAAAAAAAAAAATTTAATTTAATTTACTATTCAATTTGAAGCCATCCTAAAAATTTGTAACTTTTATGAAAAACACCAAACTAGATTTAATTAGAATAAAAGTTAACTAAGTAATTGTAATTTTGGTTATATTTAAATAAAAAACATTTATTTTAAAATAAAAATAAAAATACAAATTAATATAAATTTAATAGAATTATTTAAACAAAGGTTTTTAAATAAATATTTCAATGGTTTTAATATAGAAACATTAAATGAATTTTAATTAATAGATTTAATTATATAAATTTTTTTATTAAAATAAACTAAATTTTTTTAAAAACCATCTCCTTTTAAAACCTAGAACCGGCCTCTTTATTTGAATTCTTCACAAAATTAAATGAGTATTTATACTATCAGGGCTGCCTTACATCACCTTAGGCTTCATTGGTGTCCTGAAGATGATCCCAGATTAGGGATTGAAACGTCGAGTGTTTCAATTTTCCAACACAGCTCCTTCTTACAATCTTCTACTGTGTAATGACTATATTTAAACAAGTCCGTGTTATCCTCGAATTGGATATTCAAAACAAAGCACTCAGTAGATGGTCATATAGAAAAGTACGAGGAAAGATTCATAGCTCACGGATTCTTTGACAAGGAATGAATTGAGTATGAGGAAACCTTTACACCAGTTTCTAGGTACACCTCAATTAGAACCATCCTTTCCTTGGAATCCAATATGAAGTGTAACTTACATCAGATGGGTGTAAAGACAACCCTTATAAATAACTGTATAGAATAAGAAGTATATATCAAACAACTGTAATGTTTCGAGACTAATGATCAGAAAACTCATGTATGTAAAATCAAGAGGGAATTGTATGGTTTAAAGAAAGAACCTAGAGCATGGTATGGAAGAATTGACATATTCTTGATGAGTTTAGGCTTTACCAAGAGTAAAGCAGATTCCTACCTCTACTATAAATATGAGGGTGATGAACTTATGATATTTCTACTATGTGTATATGCTCTATTCTTGACAGGTGAAGATAAGCCCATCAATGAATGTAAGAAGAAGGTTGTTGCCGAATTTGAGATGAAGGACCTTCGAATAATGCATTACTTTTTAGGTCTTTAAGTATTCCAATATCCAGATGAGATTTTCCTAAAACAAGGAAAATATGTAGTAAACTTATAAAAGGATTTCGGATGATATATTGCAAGTCTATGACTACACTAAGGATAGCACCGTTCAAACTATTGAATGATGACACTTCAGAAGTAGTCGATGCCACCCTATATAGACACATTATTGGTTCTCTGATGTACTTAACCAATACAAGACCAAATATATATTTTACTATAAACACTCTGATTCAATATATTGTGAATCCCAAACATATACCTAGTTGGAGAAAAACATGTGATGAGATATCTAAAGGGGACTTTAGACTATTGTCTCATATTACATGGATTTACATATTCATATTGGGTAGGATGTGATGAAGATAGAAATAGCACTTCAAGATGTTGTTTTAGTTTGGGATCAAGAATGATCTCATGGTTCAATAGAAAGCAGACCAATATTGAACTTAGAATGTCAGAAGCTGAATATATTGTAGCATGTTCATCTTGTAACAAAGCAATATGGCTATGCAAGATGTTGGCAGGTTTATTTGATGCAGAGATAGATATTACTAATATCCTTTATGATAATCAGAGTTGTATTAAGATCACTAAAAATGAGTACTTAATTACTAGATGAAACATATCAAACTTAGATATCATTACATCTGGGATAGGGTTCAGAAGGGAGCTATAAAACTCAAGTATGTTCCTACCGAGGAAAAAGTGGAAGATGTGTTGAGTAAGCCTCTATATTTTGTAAAGTTTGAATAATTTCTATAAAATATTGGGGTATTCTGAAAGGACCTCTCTCTCAAGAGGGAGTGATGGTAGATGGTAGAAGGACATAGCGGTGGTAGCTCATCCTAGAGTAGGGTAGGACTTGCATCTTGCTAGGCTTGTTGACCCGGAAGGGTTAGTAAGTCATATGAGACCTGTTGATCCTAGCGGGATTAGTATTCATGTCTAGACCGGTTTCACACAAGTGGGTTAGTAATCTAGAAGAATAATTTTTGTTACCCACGAAAATCCATTTATTTGAGTACACTTGTTGACTCAAAAGGGTTAGTAAGTTAGACAAAATGCTCATGTGGATCTACTACTGAAGTCGCCATGATACTTATCCGAGATAGTTAGTGGGAAAGATGTGGTTTCAGTATTGTTATACTGATGATTGTTGATATGATTGTTGAGACAATTTCAATATTTCTATACTAATGATGATGATTTTGTTTCAACATTTTTATGTTGTTGATGATGATATTCCATCATCTCTATGCTGGTGATGCAGATGATGATGTTGTTTTTAGCACTAACATGCTAATGATGTTGTTATTGATGTCTTAGTATTTACATACTAATGTTGTAGATGATGTTTCTGGATATTATATATAGGTGTTGTAGATGACGTATTAGTATTTACATACTGATGTTGCAGATGATATTTTCGTATTTACATATAATGTTGTAGATGATGTTTCAATATCTACATACTGATGTTGGAAGAAGATGATTCAATATTCACATACAACTATGATCGATGATGAATATAAATGATAGTGTTCCAAAAATTCCTATGACACATAGAGACTGAGCAGTTAGATGTACAGTTGGTGTAGTCATTTCTACCTTGGTTGAATACCTTCCTAGTTAAGAGGGAGTGTTAAAGTATTGTAACTTCTGAAAATATTCCAGATGTATTACATTAGAGGAAATTTCAACTCAAAATGGGCCTTTTAACTCTAATTCAAATTCTATGTCATCATGTGTTAGCCAATGAAATTGATTTAAATTTGAAATACTGTATAATTCTTAAACACCTTTTTAATATAAAGTTGGGGATAGGTATCATAAAAAAAAACTATTTTTTTGTTTGTATTTTCAACATATATCCATGTGTTTTTACTCAAATTTCAATCGAGAGAGCTCGTTGGATGCGGAATTAAATTATACATCCAACGAGTACCCACTCGGCGTACTTTTGACGAACCCCGCTACACCAAAAATAGTAAATACCTGAAAAACATGATGACGATGTCATCATCAAGTTTTTTCATGTATTTCTTGTTTTGGGCGTAGCGGGGTCCATCAAAAGTATGCCGGGTGGGTACTCATTGGATGCGGAATTTAATTCCACATCCAAAGAGCTCTCTCGATTGAATTTTGAGTAAAAACATAGGGAGTTATGTCGAAAATACAAACACTAAAAACTAATTTTTTTCTTTTCTTCCTCCAAAATTAATAAATATTATTTTATTTTTTAACTATTATTTTATTAATTTTTTTAGGAAGCCCATTTTTAGTTTAAATTTCCTCTAATGATTGTATTACTCCATAAGAAGATGAGTTTGGTCATGTAAGGTTCATTTAAACAATCAATGTAAAGATCTGGATGTAAGTTGGTTCAATAGTAGCCAAGCGTCATTATAATAAATGTTAATTTTGATGTTTTTCTAGATAAGTCAACCTTGTCAGTCAGATAAGTCATCCTTGTTAGGTCAGAGGAAAATTCAAGGGAAAAATATAAATATGTAGGCTCTCCCATTAATTTTTACAGACTCACTCAAGCAGGTTTGCAACAAAGAGAAGAAAAAGTGCACTAGAAAGAAGAGAAAAATAATTGAATCGGTTTTACACTACTTTGGTTGAGTTCTATATTGTGGAATTTTGCGTGGTTTTCTCCCTTATGGTTTCCCCAAAGAAAATATTTGTGTTCTTTTTGTTTATTTTCTTTTTGTTCTTTCAATGATCCTACTAGTGAAAATTGTTTTGAGATATCGTCCAAGCAATTAAGAAAACACAACATCTAGCACCATGCGACAAGGTAAAATTCAATGAATTCCAAACACAGGAAAATAGACTCTGATATTTAGTTTCAAACATGAAATATAATAATTATCATATTAACTAATTTTCATAATAGAAATTAAAGAAAATGGATATATTTAGACTATCTAATCAACTCGAACATGAAAACTAGCTCATTTTAAATGAAATTTGGGCTGGGTGTGAAAAATCTTTATGAAACTTAACTAAACCAGTTCAGAATGTTATGAAAATTTCAAATAAATTAAAGTACATCATAATGAATCAGTGAGGATTGATATTCATCTCACTGAAAGATCATATGCATCTTCTTATAGCTAAAAAACTCATACAATGCCTCCGGAGCTATCAAATGACATAAAATCGAATCTAGGGTCTTCCAAATTCTGCCAGTGTGATGAAAGTCATCTGAACCTTATATTACATGGAATATGTTGGGCAAAGAAAAGTGGAGAAGGAATACCCCAATGCGCAAGAAAAGAGGAAAATTTGTGAGTAAAGGAGGACAAGCAAGCAGAAGATAGTTGTGGTGAGGAAAGGCATATCCGAGTAGGTGGATGAGGCAGGTAGAAGAGTTAAAGTAGAATAGGTACAAACTGGAAGAAGACTGCAGAAAAAC
Source organism: Pseudotsuga menziesii (assembly GCA_001517045.1). Taxonomy (NCBI): domain Eukaryota; kingdom Viridiplantae; phylum Streptophyta; class Pinopsida; order Pinales; family Pinaceae; genus Pseudotsuga; species Pseudotsuga menziesii. Next base: position 162,156 of record LPNX010325718.1, on the reverse strand, counting down.
AAACCAAAGGAATAACAAGGATAGTTTTTCGGCTAGTTATGACTAATATAGAAGGATCAAAGATGTTTCTGTCGATAGTTATGGCTGTGAACAATGTCATATAGGACTTTTGTGGCTAGTTAGACCTGGCATTAATGTAATTAAAGATATTTTGTAGATACTTGCCTCTTTAATAACTGAGTAGAACTCAGTCAACCCTAGGGGGTATTGTTAATGTTATAAATAGAAAGAAACCACTATATATAAGGGTTCGATAAGCGAGTTAGCTTCAGTCAGTAGTTTATTATTGACTCAGAGTAGGAGTCTAGTGGAAGTAGAGGGTTGTTGAGCTATGGATCTTGCAGCTGAGTGCATAGACTAGTAGTAGAAGAGTCGATCCAGGATGTGTGCGAATCAATAGGAGTAGATAGAAGCAATAAACCAGAGAGCACGAGAGCAAGAATATTGAGTCAGAAATACATATCTGAAGAACAGTCTGTAAGCTACAGACTGCAAGGTTTTATACCCATTTCTCATGCCAAATGAAGAGCACCTTGGTGGTTTTTCCCAGATGGGTTTCCACATTATTTCCTGTGTCGAATGAATGAATGATATGGATATTGTATGTTATGTTAATGTCTACTTACTTTGCATAGTTTATGGTTACTATTGAATGTCTATTGTAATATTACTGATTAGTCAAGGAATGAATGTGTTAATGCATCATCAACATGTTATGTATGCTTTCTTGATTAATATGCTAGAATACAATATAATTTAAACTCTGTCAATCACATATAAGGAATCAGTTGTGTCACGCATTTGCTCCAATTGTTAAGTGGTTAAGGAGAAGGTTATGTCGCGCAAAAGTTGTGGAGTGTATCTTGGAAGACCACTCAAGGTGGCCAGTACTATTTCTGCTTCTTCAACCATATCACCAATGATTTCCAATTTCTCCTTGATTTGAGATACTCTTGTAAAATATGATTGCATGGTTTCTAAATTTTGAGCCTTTAAACTTTTGATGTGATTCCTTGAGGTCATCTTCCTACTGATGCTTCATCCTTTAAATAGGCCAGATAGAGAATAAAATATTTATTTTGGTGTGCTCCTTGAGGATATTTGAGCAATCAATCTATCTTTGATGGAGTCAAATATGATCCTCTTAGCCTTGATCGTATCCTTCTTTTTTTGGAATTAGCTTCAACTTATTTTGGTTTTGCAACTTCCTTCTTTTATAAATCCTTCTATATCATTTTCTTTCAGGATGAGCAATAATTTTCAGTTTCCCGTGTTTCATAGAGGAAAATATTTGTGTTATTTTTGTTTATGTTCTTGTTGTTCTTTCAGTGATCCTACTTGCAAAAATTGTTTTTGTATATCATCTAAGCAATTAATAAAAATTAACATGGTATCAGATCCACCCTGAAAGGAGACACTCCGCACCCATGGTTTTCCACTACTAACAAATCCCTTGATAGATAAACTAGAAAAGAGGGACCACTCAAGTCTCCCCAAAAAGGCACATCTTTTTGTGGAAACATAATTGAATTCAAGGAAGTTTCAGTTTTTGACCAAATAATGGTGCTAGGAAAAACTAGGGCTTCAATTTTCTTGAGACTCCATCATCAATCTTAGAAAAAGAAATATATTGTCTAGATCACCCCAGGGAGACACATATTGTCGATCACTCAGCCTTGCCAGTGATTGCAAATGGAAAATTAGGGTTTCTACATCAACCCTAGGTCATCCTGAAGTATGTCAGCCAAAAGTTGTATTTATCAAGTAAGTACTACTCCTTCTAATTCGATTTAAAGTTATAATCATGTTAAAAAAGGAAAAGATTACAAATCTAGATGAGAATATTGAAGGTGATGAAAACTTTATAGGATGCAAATATCAGATCATGCTCATCCTAAATGAAAATGATATAGAAGGATTTATAAAAGAAGGAAGTTGCAAAACCAAAATAAGTTGAAGCTAATTCCAAAACAAGAAGGATATGATCAAGACTAAGAGGATCATAGTTGACTCCATCAAAGATAGATTGATTGCTCAAATATCCTCAAGGAGCACACCAAAATAAATATTTTATTCTCTATCCGGCCTATTTAAAGGAAGAAGCATTAGTAGGAAGATGACCTCAAGGAATCACATCAAAAGTTTAAAAGCTCAAAATTTAGAAACCATGCAATTATATTTTACAAGAGTATCTCAAATCAAGGAGAAATTGGAAGCCATTGGTGATATGGTTGAAGAAGCGGAAATAGTACTAGCCACCTTGAGTGGTCTTCCAAGATACTGGGAATCCTTTATTGAAGGAATCTATTCAAGAAGAAGACTAACCAAGTTCCAATAGTTGTGGAAAGGGTACATGGAAGAATAAGAAAGAATAACATCAAGAGAAGAGAAGCTAAATGAAAATGAGGATCAAGCTGTGGTGGTCCATACCAAAGGAAATAAAAGGATAAAAAGTTATGAACATCCTCCCAAAAGGACTCAAGGGTTTAATACACCCAAGAAATACTTCTCAAATTATGAATTATTCACTTGTCATAAGATGGGACACATTTCTATATATTTTCCCATGAAAGAAGAATGATTCAAGAAGAAGAAATGATTTCAGGCCCATCCTCCTGAAGACAATGATAAGGAATATGAGGAAACAAATAATGAAAATAAACATTCCTGTCAAGAATATGTCTTGATCTCTGCACTCACAGGTTCAGTATCACTAGGAAATGACACTTGGATAGTAGATAATGGTGCCTTCAAACACATGACAAGTTACAAGAACTCACTCTCATGTATTTTACAAAAGGAGCCCCCACACAAAGTAATGCTTGGAGACGATTTCCAATATACCAAAAAAGGAATGGGAGAATCCTCCTACAAGTTGGACTCTATAAATTCCATGAAGATGACGGATGTCCTGTATGTTCCAGGACAAAAGAAGAACCTTATTTCTATCTCACCCTTACATAATAAAGGGTTTCGAGTTGATTTTATTAATGAATAATTCCTCATGTGCACAAAAGGAAAAACTATATATGATGCAATTGTAATTGGAGTCAAAGAAGGATGACTCTATAGATTAAAGAGAGATGTAGAATCGACATTTACAACTAGTACCATAATCCCATGTGAGATATGGCATGTAATACTTTCTCATATAAATTACAAAGCATTACCAATTGTGAGCAAGTTTTTAAATCGGTTACCATAGATTCAGATATATCATTAAGGAGTGTGTAAAGTTTGTTCACAAGGAAATAATACTAAGAACCCTTATCCAAGCAGTGACAACAAACAAAAAGGGATCTTAGATATTATTCATTCAAAAATATGCGGGCCAATGCAAACTAATTCATTAACACGGTATGTTTACTATGCTTCCTTTATTGGTGACTACTCCCGTAAAACTTGGATAAATTTCATAAAGAAGAACGATGAAGTGTTTGAAATATTTAAAGAGTTTAACGCCCTAATAGAAAACATATATAAAAAGCGGATAAAGATAAGATCAGATAATGGAGGAGAATTTACATCAAGTGAATTCAATGAGTACTCCAAAGAAGCTAGGATTAAGAGAGAGCTTACCATTCCATATAATCCATAACAAAATGGTGTGGCAGAAAGAAAGAATAGATCTATCATGGGAGCTATGAAATATATGATACATGTTCAAGATCTACCTATGTACCTATGGGAAGAAGAAGGAAAAACAATAGTATACGTACATAATAGAATCTCCCATAGTAACATTGAGAACAAAACTTCAGAAGATATGTTTACCGTAGAAAATCCTGAAGTAAGTTGTTGGGCCTAGAAAATTTCACAAGGAAGAATGAGATGCACAAGAAAAGAAGGAAAAGGGTTTGTGCGACAAGGGAAAAGCAGGTCAAGAAGGAAGCAAATGAACCGACACCGAAAGATAAAATATGCTCACGGTAGAGAATGGCGGGAAAAGAATGGAAAGGAAGTGCAGAGCAGAGAAAGATGTGACAGGGTTTGTGTGATGAGGAAGAGCACATCCAAAGTCGGTAGAAGAGACAGGTAGAAGAGTTAATGTTAGAAAGATGGAATTCAAGGAAGACTATAGAAGGACAAACTAGCAAAAGATAGAAGGACAATTTTGCAACTAGTTATGAATGGTACAAATGAGTTAAAGGACATTTCCCAGGCTAGTTAAGGATGTGGTTAATGCATTCAATACTTTTGTGGCTAGGTATGGGCTGGAATTTAATGTCATAGAGATATTTTGTAACCGCTTAAGTCTGTAATAATAGAGTAGTATTCAGTCGGCCTTGCATGGTGTGGTAAATAGTATAAATAGGAGGAACCCATTCTGTATAAGGGTTAGATTCATGGTTAGATGAATTTAGACAAGATAAAATTAGATTCAGTAGTCAATTCATAGGAGAGTCCGGTAGAAGTAGAAGGTTGTTGAGCCACAGATCTTGCAGCTATGTGTGCATACTGCTAGTAAAGTAGAAGAGTCAATCCAGGTTGTGTGCATATCAGTAGGAGTAGATAGAAGTAATAACATAGAGAGCATGAGAGAAATAATATTGAGTTAGAAAGACATATCTTAGGAACAGTTTGCAAGTTGTAGGCTACAAGGTACTACCTATATTTCTTATTCCAGATGAAGAGAACCTTGGTGGTTTTTCCTAGATGGATTTCCATGTTATTTCCTATGTTATATGGATGAATTTTGTTTAATGGTGAATGTTTGCTTATCTTACCTTATGAAAGTTATAGTTTTTGTTGAATATATGTCGTAGTATGAATGAATGATTATTTATAAGTATTGTTGGATGTTGTGTATGAGTCCATGGTTAATATGCCAAGTATAAATATAATTCACACACTGTCTATAGAGTGTAAGGAATGGGATGTGTTGCATAGTTGCGCCATTTGTTAAAGTTTAAGTACAAGGTCCTTTTGTGCAGTTGACCTCTAACACTTGGTTGTACCGCTATCACAAAGTGAAGGAATCCATCCCATCATCTTTGTTGAGCACCTTGGTTGCGCCCCAAGGGAGTGTAATCCCTTCGCAACTGCAAAAACATGGTTCTGGAAGTTACCCATTAAGATATATCAGGTGAGATTATTCCTACCTCATGGGCGTTACCAACTGAGATTTCTCTATCGAGCCAATGTATTTTGGTGTCTTGTTGGTATTCTATTGTTGATTAAACTGAAGGTTGAGACAAGAAGGAGAAAGAGGCCAACAAATGGTTTCATTTCCGGGAGCGTTAACCAATTGATTTGAGGGAAATGTTTTGGCACCTGATGAAGAACAAGATAGAGGACTGGATGGAGTATAATATGCTAGCATTCACATAAGAAGAGAGCGTATATTCTCAGTTGAGAGTAGAAAACTGGGTAGATGAATACATATATTCTAATATTCATGAGATTTGCTTTGTAGAGTTTCCTATTGTACTGCACGAGCGGCTCTCAAGATTGGAAAGGAGGAAGACAAATTTCTAGAGAAGTGAAGCAGTCAAGTGGATTGATCGGTTGGTGCATGAAGTAACCATTGTAAGTAACACCATCTCTAGAGTTGTTGATTTTTGGGTTGACAATATCTTCAAAGGATATATTACTGAGTTTGCAGTAGAGGCTATAACCTCATATAGTGAGGCTGAAAGAAAATTTTTCGAAGGACCCAGAAGAAGATATTTGTTATGTATTAGTACATGGGTCAAGATGCTCATTTATGAGAAAGGTATCTTGCAGTTCAGTAGTTGAGTCTCATACACTAGAGGAAGGCTATGTTGGCAATGACTTATCAAGAAAATGGGAAATAGTGAGTTGAGATGTTCCCAAGAACTACCAGAACTTGTGGGAGGAAAAGAAAAAAAAGATCCATTAGACAGATTATAACATCGAATTATTTTTGCATGACGAGACATTGTGCAATGTTATTTGATGATCCCATCGAGTCTGAGCTGCGACGGTGCATAGGTAAGCATCCTTCATCAATTTCTAGGGGGGAGCACAGAACATGATCTTGGAGCTGAAGAAGGACTCGAATAAACAAGCACACCAGGAATGGTTCATGATCGTTGATGATGATGTGAATGCCATTGTCATAGAGTGGCCTGAAGAATGGTGTGGCCCACTAGTAGACCCACTTCTTGAAGGAAAAAACCAAGAAGACACACTAGCTAACCAAGGTGGAAACGCTGGCCCAAGAGGTGATGCTAGAAATGGCCAAGATAAGGTCCAAGGAAACAATCGAGGCAAGGATCAATACAACCAGTTGCAAGAATAAAAATATTATAATAGTGGTGATGGTGGTTCCCATTGAAGCGATGAAGAAAATACACCTACTGATGAGGAGATCCGAAACCACTTGAAAGAACACCAACAACAGCACGGACCACTACACGATAATAAAAAGTCTATAAAAATGGCTAACATGAACACGTTGAATGAGGATGATGTTCAGGAGCTAGAAAATGTTGTAGCTGAGGTTTCCAAGAAAATCATTGATATTTTGAACACGCAGCAGGAAAATGTGGCTAGTCAAGTTTTGGAGCACCTCAATATGCTCATTGATGCCATTAACAAGGTCAAAACCATTGTCGAGCCTATTAGAGGAATTTTGAGGTCTAAAATGGGCCTCCTAAGGAAAATAATAAAATAATAGTTAAAATAATAAAATAATATTTATTAATTTTGGAGGAAAAAAGAAAAAAACTACTTTTTGTGTTTGTATTTTCGACATATCTCCCTGTTTTTTTACTCAAATTTTGATCAGGAGAGGTCCTTGGATGTATAATTTGATTCCGCATCCAACGAGTACCCACACCACATACTTTTGACAGACCCCGCTACCCCAAAAACAAGAAATACTTGAAAAAACATGATGATGATGTCATCATCATGTTGTTTCAAGAATTTCTTGTTTTTGGGGTAGCAGGTTCTGTCAAAAGTATGCAATGTGGGTAGTCGTTGGAGGCGGAATCAAATTCTGCATCCAACGAGCTCTACCTATCAAACTTTGAGTAAAAACACAGAGAGATATGTCAAAAATACTAACAAAAAAAGTAGTTTCTTTTAACAAATATGTCAATTCAACCTTTATGGTTGACTCATTTTATTGGAATTCTATTAGTTATTGAATTCCAACTCACAAGAAATTATTGTATGCACGTTTTCTTATAAGGCCCATTTTATACCCCAAATTTCCTCTAATGCTGCTGAAATATATGGATTGGATCCTAACGTCCCATTAGTAACGCCAGAGCTACTGCCACCAATAAAAATAAAAATCCATGGGAATGCAATGGAAACAGGAACAAAAATGGGTGCATTCGATAATGTTTTCAAAGAGTTTACAACATTAGAGATCAAATTCTCCAATATTTCATTGGGTGAAGTCTATGACTTGCAACAAAAAACTGCGATAGAAATATGACTGCAGGAGAATGTTGTTTCCTATCAGGAAATGAAATAACAAAGGAAGGCCAAGTAGTGCAAGGCCCTCCTGAAAGAAAAAGAGAAATAAATCAAGGCACACGAGCACAGCTGCATTGCACTATCTGAATCCATTAAGGGCCGCAGAAGATTAAGATTCAGCTGCCACGGTTGCTCGGCTTTTGTGAATTGTAGTGGAGCTAAAGAAGCAAGTTGAGGAACTTCAGGATAGGCAGGTATCGAGCACACCCCCTAAGGTGCTCGAAGAGCCAAGTAGAGTAGCATCTGAGGATGTTGGAAATATAGGTGAAGGAGAAAAACTATGTGCTAGGGAAGTTGAAGCTGTTTCCATGATATGGGAAGTGATTATGGAATATGCGACTGTAGAAAATATCAAGGAAAGCACAAGGAACGCTGACAAGAAAATTAGTCCGACAAAGGTAGATATGAAGAAGATCCTATTTCAAGAAAAGGTTACAAAGATGGCAAAGATCAAACAAATGTAGCGGGAATTATAGGGTCTTTGCAACCAAGAGGGGACTAGGGAAGAAAAGGTTGAGTCACACCTATCAGAAGCAGCATGGATCACAGGCCTTATTCAACCTGTGCAGTAGAAACTTCAACATATGGCACAATTGCTAGAGACAAGCGCGTCGAAACATATCAGTAGAGAAGCTAACCACAGAAGTAGATGAAGTAACATCAAAAGTTGCTAGAGTGATACAGATGGTGAAGGAATTTCAGGACAAGGTTGTTCCTCTCACGTAGACTAGACCAGAGCTCGAGATGGACCCTTAAGTCGTGAGCAGTCACACATTTTTTCAGAGATATCCAATTTTTGCTTAGTGGCTCGGGGCGAGCCACATTTTAGTGTTGGAGGCCTATTAGGTCAGGAAAAGTGCACGAGGAAGAATGAGATGCGCAAGTAAAGAAGGAAATGTGCATCCACGACAAGGGAAAAGAAGGTCAAGAAGGAAACAAATGAATCGATGTAGAATGATAAAATATGCACATGAAGGAGAAAGGTAGGATAAGGATGGAAAGGACGTGTAGAGCAGAGGAAGCTATGACACGGTTGGTGTGAGGAGGGAAAGCACATCCAGACTCGGTAGAAGAGGAAGGTAGAAGAGTTAATGCTAGACAGGGAGAAGTCAATGAAGACTACAAAAGGAGGAACCAACAGAAGATAGAAGGACAGTTTTGTGGCTTGTTATGACTGGTACAAATGAGATGAGGGATGTTTCTGGATCTAGTTAAGGCTGTGGTTAATTCATGCAAGACTTTTGTGTCTAGGTATGGGCTATAATTTAATGTAACAAAGATATTTTGTAACGGCATGATTCTGTAATATCTGAGTAATACTCAGTCGGCCCTACGCGGTATGGTAAATAGTATAAATAGGAGGAACCCATTATCTATAAGGGTTAACTTTAGGGTTATATGATTTTAGATGATATAAAATTAGATTCAATTAGATTCAGTAGTCGACTCAGAGGAGAGTGTGGTATAAGTAGAAGGATGTTGATTCGTGGATCTTGCACCTATGTGCGCAGACCGCTAGTAAAGTACACGAGTCAAGCCCGAATGAGTGTGGATCAGTAGGAGTAGATAAAAGCAATAAACTAGAGAGCATGAGAGAAGGAAGATTGAGTCAGAAAGACATATCTTAGGAACAATCTGCAAATTGTAGGCTTCAAGGTGCTACCTATATTTCTCATGCAAGATGAAGAGCACCTTGGTCATTTTTCCCAAATGGGTTTCCATGTTATTTCCTGTACTATATGGATGCATGTTGTTGAATGGTGAATGTTTCTCTGAATGTTTGATTATATTAACTTATTACAGTTACAGTTATTGTTGAATATATGTCACAGTATGAATGAATGATTGTTTAGAAGTATTGTTGGATGTTAGGTATGAGTCCATGGTTAATATGCCAAGTATAAATATAATTCGCACATTGTTTGTAGAATGTAAGGAATGGGTTGCATCGTATAGTTGCACTAGTTGTTAAAGTTTAAGGACAGGGTCGTGTCGCACGATCGACTTGTGGCACATGGTTGTACTGTTATCGTAGATTCAAGGACTCCATGTCATCATATTTTTTGAGCACCTTGGGTGCACGCCAAGGGACAGTAATCCCTTGCCAACTACAAAACATGGTTCTTTCTCTTACCCATTAAGATATCTCGGGTGAGACTGCACCTGCCTCATGGGCATTACAGACTGAGCTTGCTCTGTCGAGTTGATGTCTTTCAGTGTCTTGTTGGTATTGTGTTGTTGATTGGACCATGGGTCAAGAAAAGAAGGAGAAAGAGGCAAACATAAGTCAACTAAATATATTTGGTTGTCCAGTATATATACACATTCCCAAGGAGAAAATATCAAAGTTAGATCCTGTAGGAAAGAAGGGAATGTTTGTAGGATATAGTCAACAATAAAAAGATTATTGAATCTATATCCCATCATATCATCAAATTGAATTAAGTACATATGTCACCTTTAACAAAGATACATCCTTCGAAAAATCAAAGAAGGACAAGAAAGATGAAGAGGAGCATGAAACTCCTAGAGCTGCAGAAGGTTCTAAAACAATTAGGAATGAAGAAGAAGATCAGATTCTTGAAGACCATTAAATGAAAGAACCTCAGAGACTTGGATAATTTCCCAGTGAAATTATCTCACAAAAGATGATACCTAGATGGGCTCGTGGGGTAATTGACGAAGAAAAAATACATGGTGTCCTAGAAGGAACCATCATAGAAAGAAAGAAGACAAATCCATACCCTAGTTATGTAGATTTGATGTGTGATATTGTTGATAAAGAACCAACATGTTTTCAAGAAGCAACAAAGAAGAAAGGATGGGTTGATGCAATGGTCAAGGAATACCATTCCATAATTAAGAATGATGTATGGAAAATAGTACCAAGACAAAAAAAGAAACAAGTTTGTGTTATTGAAAGAAGGAGCTGCGTTGGAAAGTTGAAACTCTTGATGTTTCAATCCCTACTCTGGGATCATCATCAGGAGACCAATGAAGCCTAAGGTGATGTCAAGCATCCCAAATATTATAAATACTCATTTAATTTTGTGAAGAATTCAAATAAAGAGGTCGGTCCTAGGTTTTAAACGGAGATGGTTTTTAAAATTTTTATTTTTATTTTAATTAATTTTTTTATATAATTAAATCTGTTAATTAAAATTCATTTAATGTTTCTATATTATAACCATTGAAATATTTATTTAAAAACCTTTATTTAATTAATTCTATTAAATTTATATTTTTTTTTAACATAAATGAAAAAGAAATATATATAAAAGCGGCTGTGCACAGCCATTCAATACAAACAAGGTGAACCAGAGTATCTGTGCTTAGCAGAGAAGCAGCACAAGGGGGTTATCCACTGATTTTCCCTAAACACTTCAAAATGAGTCTCTTCAAAACTTTTAATGCCGAGGGTTGTATAAACCCTTACATACTGATTGCATAAGAAAAGACATAAAAACATTTAAACAGAGCTAGACAAAATAAAACTAAGGATTGCCTCTTGGTTGTAAGACTGATTCCTCCTCCATTGGAAGCACGACATCATCAGAGGCTGCATGGACTCGGCTGTTCTGGTTCATGGAGATGAACTTCTGCAGGTCCTCTTGAATCATGTCAACCTTTCCCAATAATTCTTGAAGACTGCTCTCGTTGTCGTCAATGCATGAATCGTGATTGCTGATCTGGAGCGGGGTGTAAGTGACTGTGTCCTCCGTCTTATTAACCACCTTATCCATCTCGCGGTTGTCCATGACGTTGATTGAAAGAAGCTCGTACAGACGCCTTAAGTTCTTCTTGATATCCAAGAGCCCTGCATTTTCACCATGTTGGGCCATTTCACCAGCTTCTGTTGATAAAGAGATACAGGCAAACTGATTCTAAATAGAAGGTACAGGACTTGAAAGGGCAAAGCAGGATCGAAGCATGAGAAGTTCCTTGAAAATCAGAGACCCATTTCTTCCACAAGCCAAGGTTCCCATGTCTCCCTCTTTCCAACCTTAACACCTGCAACCGATGACCAAGCTGTTCTCCCTATCGCCGAAGAGGTAGCCTGAACTAAAAGCAGCTGTTTGCGAAGCTGAGAGGGAAATAAACCAGCACGGGGAGAAGGCTGCAAGAGCCACCCTCTCTTTCACGACTGAACGAATAAAGGGAAGGACCTGCCACGGGAGACCTTGAATGCTCCCTTCTCCTATGCCTGAAATGATATGCAGAAGAAAACGCAGAGCATCGGAAGAACCCGGGCCGGGGAAGGATAAGGGGTGGAGAAACATGTTGCTTCCCACAGAAGCCATAAGGGGAGCCGAATTGAAGTCTTGAGCGTGCGAGGGGGAAGTGTTTAACTCCCCGAAAAGAAGAGCTTTTAAATTTATATTAATTTGTATTTTAATTTTAATTTTGAAATAAATGTCTTTTTATTTAAATTTAACCAAAATTACAATTACTTAGTTAGCTCTAATTCTAATTAAATCTAGTTTGGGTTTTTTTATAAAAGTTACAAATTTTTAGGATGGCTTACGTTTATATAAAAATATTTCAAATTGAATAGTAAATTAAATTTAAAATTTTTTTTTTTTTTGAAATAATTCAAAATTTGAAAAATTTTATATAAACGTAAGCCATACTAAATATTTGTAACTTTTATGAAAAAACCCAAACTAGATTTAATTAGAATAAAAGCTAACTAAGTAATTGTAATTTTGGTTAAATTTAAATAAAAAACATTTATTTTAAAATAAAAATAAAAATACAAATTAATATAAATTTAATATAATTATTTAAACAAAGGTTTTTAAATAAATATTTCAATGGTTTTAATATACAAACATTAAATGAATTTTAATTAATAGATTTAATTATATAAAAAAATTAATTAAAATAAAATAATTTTTTTTTAAAAACCATCTCCTTTTAAAACCTAGAACCGACCTCTTTATTTGAATTCTTCACAAAATTAAATGAGTATTTATACTATATGGGTTGCCTTACATCACCTTAGGCTTCATTGGTGGCCTGAAGATGATCCCAGATTAGGGATTGAAACGTCGAGTGTTTGAACTTTCCAACACAGCTCCTTCTTACAATCTTCTACTACGTAATGACTATATTTAAACAAGTCCGTGTTATCCTCGAATTGGATATTCAAAACAAAGCACTCAGTAGATGGTCGTAGAGAAAAGTACCACGAAAGATTCATAGCTCATGGATTCTTCAAAAAGGAATGAATTGAGTATGAGGAAACCTTTAGACCAGTTTCTAGATACACTTCAATTAGAACCATCCTTTCCTTGGTATCCAATATGAAGTGTAACTTACATCAGATGGGTGTAAAGACAACCATTCTAAATAACTTGATAGAATAAGAAGTATATATCAAACAACTGCAATGTTTCGAGACTAATGATCAGAAAACTCATGTATGTAAAATCAAGAGGGAATTGTATGGTTTAAAGAAAGAACCTAGAGCATGGTATGGAAGAATTGACAGATTCCTGATGAGTTTAGGCTTTACCACGAGTAAAGCAGATTCCTACCTCTACTATAAATATGAGGGTGATGAAATTATGATATTTCTACTATGTGTATATGCTCCATTCTTAACAGGTGAAGATAATCCCATCAATGAATCTAAGAAGAAGCTTGTTGCAGAATTTCAGATGAAGGACCTTCGAATAATGCATTATTTTTTAGGTCTTTAAGTATTCCAATATCCAGATGAGATTTTCCTAAACCAAGGAAAATATGTAGTAAAATTATAAAAGGATTTGGGATGATATATTGCAAGTCTATGACTACACTAAGGATAGCACCATTCAAACTATCGAATGATGACACTTCAGAAGCAGTCGATGCCACCCTATATAGACACATTATTGGTTCTCTGATGTACTTAACCAATACAAGACCAAATATATATTTTACTATAAACAATCTGATTCAATATATTGTGAATCACAAACATATTCACCTAGTTGGAGAAAAACATGTGATGAGATATCTAAAGGGGACTTTAGACTATTGTCTCATATTACATGGATTTACATATTCATATTGGGTAGGAAGTGATGAAGATAGAAAGAGCACTTCAGGATGTTGTTTTAGTTTGGGATCAAGAATGATCTCATGGTTCAATAGAAAGCAGACCAATATTGAACTTAGAACGTCAGAAGCTGAATATATTGTAGCATGTTCATCTTGTAGCAAAGCAATATGGCTATGCAAGATGTTGGCAGGTTTATTTGATGCAGAGATAGATATTACTAATATCCTTTATGATAATCAGATTTGTATTAAGATCACTGAAAATGAGTACTTAATTACAAGATGAAACATATAAAACTTAGATATCATTACATCTGGGATAGGGTTCAGAATGGAGCTATAAAACTCAAGTATGTTCCTACCGAGGAAAAAGTGGAAGATGTGTTGAGTAAGCCTCTATCTTTTGTAAAGTTTGAATAATTTCTATAAAATATTGGGGTATTCTGAAAGGACCTCTCTCTCAAGAGGGAGTGATGGTAGATGGTAGAAGGTCATAGCGGTGGTAGCTCATCCTAGAGTAGGGTAGGTCTTGCAGCTTGCTAGGCTTATTGACCCGGAAGGGTTAGTAAGTCATATGAGACCTGTTGATCCTAGCGGGATTAGTATTCATGTCTAGACCGGTTTCACACAAGTGGGTTAGTAATCTAGAAGAATAATTGTTGTTACCCACGAAAATCCATTTATTTGAGTACACTTGTTGACTCAAAAGGGTTAGTAAGTTAGATAAAATGCTCCTGTGGATCTACTATTGAAGTCGCCATGATACTTCTCCGAGATAGTTAGTGGGAAAGATGTGGTTTCAGTATTGTTATACTGATGATTGTTGATATGATTGTTGAGACAATTTCAATATTTCTATACTAATGATGATGATTTTGTTTCAACATTTTTATGTTGTTGATGATCATATTCCATCATCTCTATGATGGTGATGCAGATGATGATGTTGTTTTTAGCACTAACATGCTAATGATGTTGTTATTGATGTCTTAGTATTTACATACTAATGTTGTAGATGATGTTTCTGTATATTATATATAGGTGTTGTAGATGATGTCTCAGTATTTACATACGGATGTCGCAGATGATATTTTCGTATTTACATATAATGTTGCAAATGATGTTTCAATATCTACATACTGATGTTGGAAGAATATGATTCAATATTCAAATACAACTATGATCGATGATGAATATAAATGATAGTGTTCCAAAAATTCCTATGACACATAGAGACTGATGAGTTAGATGTACAGTTGGTGTAGTCGTTTCTACCTTGGTTGAATACCTTCCTAGTTAAGAGGGAGTGTTAAAGTATTGTAACTTCTGAAGATATTCAAGATGTATTACATTAGAGGAAATTTCAACTCAAAATGGGCATTTTAACTCTAATTCAAATTCCATGTAATCATCTATTAGCCAATGAAATTGATTTAAATTTGAAATACCGTATAATTCTTAAACACTTTTTTAATATAAAGTAGGGGATAGGTATCATAAAAAAAAACCCTATTTTTTGTTTGTATTTTCGACATATATCCCTGTGTTTTTACTCAAATTTCAATCGAGAGAGCTCGTTGGATGCATAATTAAATTCTACATCCAAAAAGTACCCACTCGGCATACTTTTGATGGACCCCGCTACCCCAAAAACAATAAATACCTGAAAAACATGATGACAATGTCATCATCACGTTTTTTCATGTATTTCTTGTTTTGGGCATAGCGGGGTCCATCAAAAGTATGTAGGGTGGGTACTCATTGGATGCGGAATTTAATTCCACATCCAAAGAGCTCTCTCGATTGAATTTTTAGTAAAAACACAGGAGATATGTCGAAAATACAAACACTGAAAACTAATTTTTTTCTTTTCTTCCTCCAAAATTAATAAATATTATTTTATTTTTTAACTATTATTTTATTAATTTGTTTAGGAGGCCCATTTTGAGTTTAAATTTCCTCTAATGATTGTATTACTCCATAAGAACATGAGTTTGGTCATGTAAGGTTCATTTAAACAATCAATGTAAAGCTCTGGATGTAATTCGGTTCAATAGTAGCTAAGCGTCATTATAATAAATGTTAAATTTGATGTCTTTCTAGATAAGTCGACCTTGTCAGTCAGATAAGTCATCCTTGTTAGGTCATAGGACAATTCAAGGGAAAAATATAAATATGTAGGCTCTCCCCTTAATGTTTACACACTCACTCAAGCAGGTTTGCAACAAAGAGAAGAAAAAGTGCACCAGAAAGAAGAGAAAAATAATTGAATCGGTTTTACACTACTTTGGTTGAGTTCTATATTGTGAAATTTTGCGTGGTTTTCTCCCTTATGGTTTCCCCAAAGAAAATAGTTTTTTTCTTTTTGTTTATTTTCTTTTTGTTATTTCAATGATCCTACTAGTGAAAATTGTTTTGAGATATCATCCAAGCAATTAAGAAAACACAACATCTAGCACCATGCGACAAGGTAAAATTCAATGAATTCCAAACACAGGAAAAGAGACTCTGATATTTAGTTTCAAACATGAAATATAATAATTAGCATATTAACTAATTTTCATAATAGAAATTAAAGAAAATGGATATATTTAGAGTATCTAATCAACTCGAATAGTAAAACTAGCTCATTTTCAATGAAATCTGGGCTAGGTGTGAAAAATCTTTATGAAACTTAACTAAACCAGTTCAAAATGTTATGAAAATTTCAAATAAATTAAAGTACATCATAATGGATCAGTGAGGATTGATATTCATCTCACTGAAAGATCATATGCATCTTCTTATAGCTAAAAAGCTCATATAATTCCTTCGGAGCTATCAAATGACATAAAATTGAATCTAGAGTCTTCCAAATTCTCCCAGTGAGATGAAAGTCATCTGAACCTTACATTACATGTAATATGTTGGGCCAAGAAAAGTGGAGAAGGAATACCCCAATGCGCAAGAAAAGAGGAAAAGTTGTGAGGAAAGGAGGACAAGCAAGCAGAAGATAGTTGTGATGAGGAAAGGCATATCCGAGTAGGTGGAAGAGGTGGGTAGAAGAGTTAAAGTAGAACAGGTACAAACTAGAAGAAGACTACAGAAAGACAAACCAAAGGAATAGCAAGGATAGTTTTTCGGCTAGTTATGTCCAGTATAGAAGGATGAAAGATGTTTCCGTGGCTAGTTATGGCTGTGGACAATGTCATATAGGACTTTTGTGGCTAGTTAGACCTGGCATTAATGTAATTAAAGATATTTTGTAGATACTTGCGTCTTTAATAACTGAGTAGAACTCAGTCAACCACTATATATAAGGGTTCGATAAGGGAGTTAGCTTCAGTTAGTAGTTTATTATTGACTTAGAATAGGAGTCTAGTGGAAGTAGAGGGCTGTTGAGCTATGGATCTTGCAGCTGAGTGCACAGACTAGTAGTAGAAGAGTCGATCCAGGATCTGTGCGAACCAATAGGAGTAAATAGAAGAAATAAACCAGAGAGCATGAGAGCAATAATATTGAGTCAGAAAGAGATATCTGTAGAACAATTTATAAGCTACAGACTGCAAGGTTTTATACCCATTTCTCATGCCAAATGAAGAGCACCTTGGTGGTTTTTCCCAGATGGGTTTCCACATTATTTCCTATGTCGAATGAATGAATGATATGAATATTGTATGTTATGTGAATGTCTACTTACTTTGCATAGTTTATGGTTATTATTGAATGTCTATTGTAATATTACTGATTAGTCAAGGAATGAATGTGTTAATGCATCATCAACATGTTATGTATGGTTTCTTGATTAAGTTGCTAGATTACAATATAAGTTAAACTCTGTCAGTCACATATAAGGAATCAGTTGTGTCACGCAGTTGCTCCAATTGTTAAGTGGTGAAGGACAAGGTTGTGTCGCGCACAAGTTGTGACACATAGTTGCATGACTATTTCACAGCAATAGAATCCATTCTCCTATCTATTTTGAGCACCTTGGCTGTGAACCAAGGGACTATATTCCCTCGCCAACTACAGAAACATGGTTCTAGTAGTTACACATTAATATATCTCGGGTGAGATTGCGCCTTCCTTGTGGGTGT
The DNA here is from genome assembly GCA_001517045.1 of Pseudotsuga menziesii. Classification (NCBI taxonomy): domain Eukaryota; kingdom Viridiplantae; phylum Streptophyta; class Pinopsida; order Pinales; family Pinaceae; genus Pseudotsuga; species Pseudotsuga menziesii. The sequence goes on along the minus strand of LPNX010325718.1, from coordinate 144,577 downwards.
TTCTGATTTCTATTTCTTTGTCGAGCCAATGTCTTTAGTGTTTTGTTGGTATTGTGTTGTTTTTGAACCTAGGTTGAGAGAATAAGGTAGATTAGGCCAACAAATGGCTCCATTGTTGGGAACTGTAATCATTTGAGTCGAGGGAAATGTTGTGGCAACTGACAAAGAAGGAAATATAGGACTGGATAGAGTCTAAGACACTAGGCTTTGCACAAGAAGAAAGCGCAGGATCATGATTGAGCACAAAAAACTGGGTGGACGAGTACATATATTCTGATATCCATGATATCTTCTTTGCAGAGTTCACTATTTTTCTACACGAGTAGTTGTCAAGATTGGCGACCAGGAAGACAAATTTCCAGGAAAGAGAAGCATTTGAGTGGAGCGATCCGTTGGTTCATGAGATAACTAGTGTAAGTAATACCATTTCTAGAGCTATTGATTTTTGGGTCAACGGTATTTTGCAAGGATATATTATTGATTTTGTAGTAGATACTATAACCTCATATAGGGAGGCTGAAATAATTTTTTCAAAGGACCACAAAGAAGATATTTGTTATCTATCAACACATGGATCAAGATGCTAGTTTATGAAAAGGGAATCTTGCAGTTGAGTAGTTAAGACGCATATCCAAGGAGAGGGGATATGTCCCAAGTGATCTGCAAATAAAATGGGAAATGGTAAGCTGAGATATTCCCAAGGAGTATAGAACCTAAACTAGATGCCAGAATCCTAAGGTGTGGAAGGATATTCAGATTAGGGAAAAGAAGAAAGATAGAGGAGGGCTGACGAACTCCTAGTCTATTGGAGGAAAGTGAGCAAAAAATTTAGTCATAGATGGAAGAAGGTTCTTACGATGAAGAGGATAACTATAGCCTTATTTCAGAAGGGACATAGGAGTCAGAAGAGCATGTGGAGACACCAATATTAGGGCACGACTAAATTTGAACGTAGAGTATCACCAGAGGTAAGTTCTGTAGCCTCATCTCCTAAAAGAATTGTTAATACTGATAGTGCTAATACTATGACTAGCGTGCAAGACGGTACACCTCCATTAAACTATTTTCCAGATAACCCCGACCCCAACTCAATGGTTGGGGAAAATATTAGTCTACCCACATTCAATGGGAATGGAGAATAAGATACAGAGAAGCATTGGATCCTCTGTGAGGCTATTTGGATGGTTCTCCTAGTTCACAATGCGGAACTGAGAAAAGCACACATGTTCACAACCGTTAGGGGTCATGCGTTGGATTGGTTTATAAATTTTTCATAGTACCACCAAAAGCACCGTAGAAAACCCTTATAGTGATATGACTTGCGATGATTTCTGAGTTCAGAAAACCTAAATATGAGTCATAGTGCATCACTGAGATGAAAGAGATAAAACAATAATTGGTAGATTCGGTATGGGACTTTGACCAGTGGTTTAAAACTTTGATTACCAAATTAAGTATTTAGATGTCAGATGTGCAGCATAAAGAGTGGTTTATTGATGCGATGTTACCACACATCTGAGGCCCATTGATGTAACAAAATATTGAGTCACATAAAGAAGTGCTCGAGTTGGCAATGAAGCTAGAAGCCTCGCCAATCCGTGATGGTGCCACATGAATGGTCTAGATTCAGTATCAGCTGGATAACCTGATGATATAGTTGGAGGATATCAATAAATGAAAGGAATCCCGAGAATACTTATGGTGTGTGAAATGCAAAATGGATGGACACACCAAGGATAATTGTCCGACCTACATGAACTATATCTAATCGGGTGCTCCAAACCCATTAAGTTCCCATGTACTAACCCGGTGCTGCATATGCCAGACTAGAGGACATATCGATGAGGAATGTCTATATTTGAAAAAGGTTGTAAGTACCCAAACAAACCTTTTCTGTAATTTTTGTAAATCAGTAGGACATAAAGAGAAGGATTGCAGAGCATATCAACTCTTGAAAGAAAATACGGTGGACACCCAATTGATGAAGAATGAGGGGAAGTCTTCGGCTGAACCAACAAAGGAATCCTATCATCCTGCACATTTTCCACCTAATTAGTATCATAACCCATATCAATCATAGTATGCACCTCAGAATTAGTATGCACCATAGAACCAGTATCATTCGTCATGCCAACAGAGCCAATACCCACCTCAGCAACAGAACCCGCAAAGAAGGGGCAGTGGAAACTTCAAAGATCAAGGAGGAGGAGGACTTGGAAGGGGAAGAAATTAGGTTACATGCTATAACTATGGACAATTGGGTCACTAAGCTATATATTCCCAACATCCTATAAATATGTGCTCAAATTGTAAATGGCAGGACCACAATGTGGAGCAATGTCCTCAGTTGACTGCGAAGTGGTAAGCTTGGGCCATCGAAGGTCCTAACCATGTGCAGATTATAAACCCAAATATTAATCATAAACTTAATGTTTAGATGATTGTTTTCGAGCCAAGAGATCCAAATGTTGCGTTCATAACATGAGGAGGTGTTGCGACTGGAGCTAATCAAGAAACTCCACAAAAAAAAATGCAGTTGTAGGTGTGATGCACGTCACAGAAGAAAGTACCATTCGACATCCAAAAATAGAAGAAAGTATTCTTGGATGTGCGACAAGATTTCATAGATCAAGAACAACCATCGATGTGAGGAGAAGTAAGGGATATTCCTGAACGATTCCAACAACTATTCCAGAAGCAACTCCCGAAAAAAGGTTAGTAAGATCAAGTCATTTATGGCATGTTTCTTAGTGCTAATCCAAGATAAAGATGTTGTCATAGAGCTAGACGCACTGATAGATGAAACTCTTAAAAATTTGTGGCCTATCAAGAAAGTTTTACCATGTTAAGAATAAATTCAAATATGGGTGTGAGTTAAGAATGACTGTGTAGATAGGTGACTATGACATGGATAACATCATCTTACACCTAGTATTAGATGTCAATTTGACATGACAGACCTTGGAGAGTGTGAAAAATTCATGCTTGGACTGGTCTCCTATCTAGTTGCGACTTGCGAATCAGAAAAAGGTGCTACAAATTGGTAGGTTGTGTCAGGTCCCTTTTGATATTGAACAGTTGCACACATTTCCAAAGTTTGAAGTCATTAACATCATCAATGACATGAAACCCTATCCCCCACTGCTAGCAATATATTGGGCCATAGATAATAATACCATTATTAATTTCAAGAACATGATTCTCTCATTTGAGGATGATGAGATGAGGGTAGTGTCTCCCATTAATCCATTGGAGGGACAAAGATACATCGATCCTATCTACAACGACGGACAGGGTGACTATCCAGACCAGATTTACAATGTCACTACTTTACAAGAAGAGTACATTAATATGAAAGAGGATGTTAGAGAAACCTCCCAACAAAATCGTTATCGATAGGGGTTCTCACTCTGTTGACGCCCAACCAGTGCAATCTCCCTGAGTATCAGCCCATATAGGTTTTACCTTGCCCAACAACATCCGCAGAGTTAACGAAGTCTTGTTCAAGATGTTTGAGGGACAGATGTTGAAACCAAGTTTCCGATAGTAATAAGGGAAGATATGGCATCCACGACTTCGATAGTATAACAATTGAATTGCAGAACTAAAAAAATCCTCACAATTTATCTTCACAACTACATATCTAATAGATCACTTCATTCATTTATCGTAGCAGTGTTATCACAAAAGTATCATTCATAAAACAAATTCAATCATCATTTAATAAAATCACAACAGAAGTAGGATAGATTGCATCATCAGTTCGTTGTAGCGACATCAATATGTAAATAGATTCAATTTACTTCTCATTAACATCATAATAGGAAAATAGAAGACAACATTTAGGAAACAACCGTCATGTCATATTAGATCTATGCAACAGATCCAAAACAAATAATTCCATAGCAGGAGACAAATTACATCCCATAATTCAGTATCTAACACTGACATATCATAGATTATTCAACATAGAAAACTCATCAAGACCATAGACAAATCACACTGATCATTCTCCTTATCGTTCTCTGTATTGTGTTTTTGTGTTTGTGTGTGTTTACAATTTCAAAACAAGATCTCTATATAGGCTTGCACCTTTACATCAAAGGTCTACTTCTAACTAATTTCTAACCATTAATGACCTATGTCCACAAAATGTGATCAATTAACTCTTTAAATATTCAAAAATGGTTATCTTTCCCCGCATCATGCTGATCTAGCNTGCCGCGATGCTATGCAACTCACTTCCCCAAACCCCCTGCCAATAGGCCCCCAACACAGTCTTGTGGCTCGTCCTCGAGCCATATTAGGTTGACAGGGTATATGCCGATGTCTTGTCCTTGAAATATTCAAACTACTGTGAGATCTATCGAACCTAGAGCTGGACTCTTTTAGTCACGCTTTGACAGTTGACGAAATTCTGCTGCATGGGGTGCACTTCCCTAGCCTTGATATCGACCATCTTCTAGCTTTCTTGCACCCACTGCAGCATTGTGACTGCTTTGACATCCATCTACCCACCAACTTCTTAAAACTCATCCAACTAGGAACGACACTTTTGTTGGCATTTTGGGGCATAGGAAGATCTCTGCTATAGGTCCTTCAATTCCTCAGACCATGTGATATGCACCATGAGCAACAACGCTCGTGGAAACGTCTTCAATGTCGTCAACTATCCTTCAGCTTCTTGCACCTGCATGGTAAACTGGTCGAGTTGTTCATCTTGGATGATGCTTTTCCAGAAATGCACCATTGCCTCCATGATTTACTTTGACTCTTGCTCCATGGTTTCAAACTAGGCCATTATCTCCTCAATAGTAGCCTTCCATTTGGCAACCTGCTCCATGGAGTCTGTGCATGGAACAGGGAATTGAGCAAAAGGTTGGTGTCCTAGATTTGGGCAATAACTTCCCCAAGTCACTTGGCCTTAGCCACTGCAATAAGCTCGGCTATGTTCTCAAATATATGTTGACAAACATCATCAATAGCTTGCTCGACCTCACCAACACTTGCATACAGCTTCTCCTTCTCAATGATAAGGAAACCTTGCACCTTCTTAAGCTTGATGATTTCCTCGGCAGCCTTACACTGCAGCTCAGCCTATGATTCCTTCAATGCATCAATCTCCTATACCTTCTCTTCTATCAGCTGCACCCTGATCTGATGCATCTCCTCTGCTTCTCTCTATATCTTCTCAACTGTGCTCTATGACTGCACATATCCATCAGCTAGGTCCTTCTGTCTATCTTCCAATTCCTCAGTGGAAACATGCTACAGCTCCATCAACACTTAAGCAAGTAACTTGTTAATATCCAAGGAAATTCTCTGGATTGGTCATAGTAACATGTTCACTTCTTCACTCCCGATGTCGATCGCAGTCGGGGAAACTTGAACGTTCCTAGCCCGTGACTCGGTGCTGATCGAAGGGACTTCTTGCATCACATGTATCTTGGGTGGCTAATTGGAAAAAACATCAAAAATAGAATTCAACCTATCTCTTACCGCAACAAACTCTTCATGGTTGGACTCTCGTATCGCTTACATCACAGCCTCAGAGGAGTTAGTGACCGCTTTGATGAGCTATTGTAGTTGGTCCTCCATCCCTGACTGGGTACTTCTATCTGCATCGTATTCTTGGTGCCATTTGGTTCGAGTTTCCTCCTGCATGTGTTGTGCTTCAACCTCAAGTTCCATCGACGACTCATTGTCAGAGTTGTGAACACTCAGTTCCTTTGGGATAGGTTCATCCGAGGCATCAAGTGGTGGCTCTTTGGAGAGTTCCTCTTGATTCATAGGGTGGCACCATTAAGCCAACCACTCCTAAACAATAACATCCAATTCTTCATCAGTAACTTTGTAGGACAGAGGTAGCCACTACTTACCGAGGTCCCATCGCACTTGGATATAGATGGAATGGGGCTCGATTGCGAATTGAATGAGTCACTGATAATTTCTCACTACGTACTGGGATAAGCGGGGAACTTTGATAGCTCCAGCTTGTAGCGCTTCCCAATAGACCCAAAAATGGATCACACATTCCTCCTGTCAAGTGGGATCACTAACCCACCACAAATTATGATATCGTGCACCTCGATAGACCTTCACCCCATCAACTGCCATTGGTTGATAATATTCAAGTTCCATCCATGCAACCAGCGTGATGAGAATTAACAACAAACTATAGGAAAATAGCCGCCCAGTCTGAGCAGCAAGAGCATCATTAAGCAACTAGTTGAGCTGAAATAAATACCAATTCATCTGCATGCCCTTTGCGTATTTTTTGCGCAGGAAACCACGCCCGAATTGCGCTAGACTGGTCGATTCCCCCGAACAATCTTTCTTGAAAAAATAGGTGCCCCAATACGCATCGCCTGTGAATTAATGCTATCAATATGACAGGTGTGACCATCACTTTGCAAAGCAAATCACTCCTTTAACTACCTCACAAGCTTCTTATCAGTATCTCGCTCGCAGATATACTGTGTCAGATCTTCCCTAGCCTTCGGCAAGCCCGTAATGTTTGGAATTAAGTCATCCATCATCGGAATAGGTTTATTCAACTAGAGCATCCCACCATGAAAGTAAGCCAAGAGTTGTTTAACACATGCATGATATTTGTTCAGTCACCCAAAGTGAGGCATATTGATGAGCCCCAATAATCCAAATTTCTTTAACCTGCTCTCCCATGGTCGAGAAATCCTATGAATCGGTGCACCAGGAACTGTAGAAACTAATTCATAGGGCTCATCATGAACATATTTAAGATACAAAAAATCATGGTCTTCAAACTTCAGTTTGATCAATGCAGGGATGATATCGACCAAGCAAGTTATCACTTTTGGTAGCGACGGAAATTTTGGTGGATACTTCTGATTCTTCATAGGATTCCTCTGATTTTCTCCTAGACGTGTTGGAGAAACATATCCTATGATATCATTAATAGAGATTCCCCTCGGCACCGTAGACTATATAGCTCTCGATCTTGATGGCTTGGTCTGTGCAGTCCCCTCTCCTTGCACTCTAGGCGAAGTGTGGGTGTGCCTCTTCTACGGCGGTGGGGAACTGGGATTTTGAGCCTATCGCTTTATTTTGGGGATCGATGAAGAGCCTATCGGGATAATCATGACCTCCTATTCAACGTTTGTGGGCTGAAAGGAGGATTCCTGATCACTGGAAATATCAATTGCGTCGAGGTCGCTCAGCATGCCACACTCCTCAAACATTACTATGCACCCAATGACTCTACACCTCTACTCTACACCTCACACTCAATACTCTTCTCATCTCAACACTTTTCTCACTCAACTGAACTGATATGAAAAATTCCTTCTTCCCATGTCCCGTGCACTTCTTATAGACACTTCCAAATTCGAAATCATCATTTCCAAATTCGAAATCATCATTTCCAAATCCACCCTTTCCATCACAACCAAATCTAGCATTAATGACACAAAAGGCACCAGCAATATTACCCTTCTAACAATCGGATAGACTATTAATGCACGTCACTTCAAAAAGCGTCGGCAGCTAACTATTTTAACTACTTGCATTTATTGCTGATTTGACCAACCCGTAGCGATATGGCTGTCGTAGGTGGTCTACCTTTCATCATTACTAACTCTATCCTTGTGCGGCTTCTTCCCTTAGGCTTGCCTTTTTGTTATCTAACAAAATGTTTTTTTTCACAGTACCTCATGCGGTTTGCAAGTTTGACCCCATCCTATAGGGATTTAAGTGACTCCCATTAACGAGCGTCAACAGTACCGTAATAGCTAATTGTTGTAACTAAACCACACCTCCAGAAGTAATGCAATGAACAAGATACAAGCCTAACAAGTGCATGTGTAACTTACCTGGATGCTTCATCAACTTGCTATCGTATAACAGCACCAAATCTCCTTCCGTAAACTATTTATGCTTAATGTGATGATCATGCCACACCTTATGTCGATCCTTCGCAACACGTTAGTGGAAGCCTACAATAAAACATTTCTCTTCAATATGTATCAACTGAGCAATGCAATCTTCTAATGCTTCTGCATCATCCATGCCGGTTTCTATAGCGATGCGTAAACTAGGAAGAATGTATTCCATGGGCATGACCGCCTCTTGTCCATATAGCAAATTAAACGGTGTCTGTCCTGTCATCCGTTTACAAGTGGTGCAATAGGCCCATAGTACTGCTGGAATTTTCAAGTCCCAGAAATCATGATTAGAATTACATACCTTTTTCAATCGTTGTTTCCAAAATTTTGTTGATGCTTCAACAGTCTCATTCGTCTAGGGATGATATGGTGCGCTTTTCTTATGCTACACATGCAACTCCTAAGTTGGAACTCTCATAGTACGGTTGATCAAATGACTTCCCTTGTCACTCATCAATATCCTGGGACACCCAAACCATGTCACAATATTCTTAAATATGAACTTTGCTGCTGTAGCAGTGGTACAATCAACAACTAGTGTGGCCTTTGGCCACCTGGTCATATATTCAGTTGCGGTAATTGTAGCAGGGATTTCTCCCTTGCTGCAGGGTAGGAATGACTACCTTCCATCTATAGGATGGAAGGATAGGTTCCTGGATGGAATGTAGTAAAAATCAATAGGAAGTAAAATAGAACAGAAAGAAAATAAATATGGAATCGATGGAAACCCCTCTGCAAACACTGTTAGGGTTTAACTCCAGCAACCTGCAAAAAACGTAACAGAAAACCTGCAAATAAATAATGGAAACCTGCAAGAAAATATGGGTTAGATGAAAGAAAATAAACAAAACAAAACAAATGTTATACCTTCTCTTTGGGTGGAATGGGCCACCATGCCCTAGCTTGGAGAAGCACCTCTCTTGGATGGGGGAGCTATGGCTCAATGGAGAATGGAGAAGAGGGAGTGTGGGTGGCCTGAGAGACAAAAGGTCTCAAGGAATCCACGGCTAGCATAATAGTATGCAAGGGAGAAGTCATTTGAGAGTGACTACCACCCCTCTATTTATAGCATTTTTGGGGTTTTTTATGGTTTTAAGCCCCTGGTTGGGGTTTTAGCCCCTTTTTTGGGCTTTTAGCCCCTTCCACCCTATCTTTAGTACCTTTTGGGGTTTTAGGATCCTTTGAGGGGTTTTAGCCCCTTTTTGAAGGTTTTAGCCCCTATGAGAGCTATTGATGCTCTTTTTAGGGGTTTTTAAGCCCTTTTCATGTTTTTAAGCCTTCTTGAGGGTGTGGGGGTCAAATGGGGTGAAATTAGGGTCATGTATGGGTGTCCTTGCATGGTATAGGCCATGTAGAGCTGAGTGAGAGATTTTTTGTGTTAACATATTTACCCCTAATGTGTGAGGGCAGGAGCTCATTGTATGGTCGACGGACATCATAGGATTTTCTACGGAGAGGTGGTGCTTCCTGGGATGGGGCATGGTGGCTTTTTGTTTTTGTATTAATATGGTTCCCATCAATGGGTGAGATACAAATAATGTGTGACATGTATATGGATGAGGTAGGAATCCCCATGCTCATAACAATGTCAAAAGAATAATGTGATATATGCTCTATAATACAAGAGTCGATCATGTACAACTGATGATACAATAATGGTTGCATCAATTAGAGGATGAATACAATACTAATCTAAAGGACAACTACATTGGACCCATGGCATTCTCATGGAATGTTATATCTGCATGACTGATGACCTGCTGGATCTTGGAATGGTACATAACTGTATGGACTCACTGATTGAGAGTCAGAGTCTCTATCGTACAAGTATGTTGCATCAATCATAAATCTATATAGAAGCACTGATGGGCCTTCTGAACAACGTCTCCAATGTAACCCATAAATCATAAGGGACATAGCCTGTTTAGGTCCCTCGAATAGAATCATCAATGTGCTAGAGTCAGGTGACATCCAGGGTCTTCGACCAAATACTACATGGACCAAACCCTATATGAATCTCAACGATGTGATGATGTAGTTGGAGTCAAGCATGTGAGAAAGAACCATCCCGAGAGGCACTAAGGACTCCTCTCAAGTGGTCCAAGGAACTCATTAATGAGGTTAATGAAACCAAGATATAGGGACCTCTGGGTATATCCTCTATAATATGTGTGTTGTCATCAATAGAGGGAGACCCGCCCCTAGTCAAGGAAATGATGTTTCCTTGACCAGAAGCATGAGGGAGATGACCGAAAGATGTGAGACAATCTACGGACTGACCCACTGAATGGGGGGTGGGAGGGAAAGAGTTGAAGAGGGGCTGGGGGAGTGTCGTGGAATCAAAATTCCTTTGTTCAAAGTATGATGGCAGCGTGGACTAGGAAGTGAATGAAACTGACTCATGGGAATAGGATCACACCTATAATACCGGGAATATCACTACAAATGGGAAATACTTGGGGGAGGTGGACACTTTTGATATTGATTTGATCCAAGGAAGACACATTGAAGAGTACTCTGAATAAAGGCAACCGAAAGTGGGAATGATGCCAGACTGTTTTCTGTGGGGTGGTGTCTAGAGACACCGTTGTGGTATGATCTCATGGATTTTTGGTGAGCCTGAGAATGTAAATGCTCGATGGTGCTTTCAATTTTAGAGAGTCCGAAAGCACAAAGAAGACTCCAGTGGGGGATATTTTTTGTTGGTATTCTCCTATGCCCAAAAAAGGTTAAAATCATACATAGGAGAGCTCTCCCATCCTTTGGGGGATGAGATACTTCTTTATCGTTCGTAGTCCATTTAGGTTGAAAAAGGTTAAACCTATACTGACTGGATGGTCATTCGGATACTTTTATGAGCATGAACAAAACCAAGTTTGCTCAGCAATTTTTTCTTGATGAGAATGCTGGAAAAGAGCTTAACGAAAACCCATGGTGAGCTTCTTCGTAAAGTGCGGCCCCTCTGCCCAAGAAAGCATAAAAGTGTGCAGAGGGGAATGGTCTTGGCTTGAATATGCCAAGGTGGTACTTTTTAGTTGATGGTCTACATAGTCCACAAAAGGAGGTAAATGAAATGATGTAGATTCCCTTTCCTATACTTTAGTGAGTGGGACAGGAAGCAGTTGTCGAGACAAACCAACATGATGTGAACGAGGTCATGGAAGCAGTGTGTCATGGTGCACTGGAAGGTTGATCCAGCATTTTTTAGGCCAAAGAGAATGACTCAATATGTGAATGTGCCCCATGGAGTTGTGAATGCCATCTTATAATGGTCTTCTTTCTGGATCTAGATTTAGTTATATTCGAAAATTCCATCCATGAAGGAAAATACTTCATGTCTAGTGCATGCATCGATAATCTAATCGATGGAGGGTGTTGGGAGATTGTCTTTGGGACATGCCCCATTGAGATCGCGGAAGTCTGTGCAAACATGGATGGTACCTTGTTTTTTATTCATGAGAATAGGACTAGAAACCCAAGTGGTGTAGGAAATGGGGTAAATGAAATTGGATGTGTGCAGCTTCTCTATCTAGGCTTTGACCGCAGCCTCTTTGGAAGGATGAATCGACCGTTGCTTTTGGCGTATGGGGGCCACATCATGCCATGTGTCGATGTGGTGTTCCACTATGGATGGATCCATCCTGGGAATTTCAGTGTAAGACCAGGCAAAAATGTCACAGAATTCTTGGAAGAGATCTTTGTAGGCAGCGACTTCTTTCAGGGAGGAGGATGCCCCCAGCATGATTTCTTCAACAACCTCAAGATTGGTTGAGATGTTGATTTTGATGGTTGGCGAGATGTTTTCCATGTTCCCTTCTTCAAAGGCATCTAGTGCCGGGATGGGGTTCTTGAAATAGTCAACTTTCCCATGAATGAAATCTTTGGTTTCCATGGAAAACTGGTCAAACTGCGACACAAGTTCCTCGAGGAGGAAGAACAAGTGATGGTGCATGTAGTCCCATGGGTATTTTCGGTCGGTTAAAGCTTCAAGTATCTCCTCATCATTACGGAAGTAATGAAGAGATAGGTCTAATGGACTGTCATTGGAGGTGGAGATGAGTGGGTCGGTTGAACTAGACATCATGTAAATGGACATGGTTCCCGAAGAAGGAGGCGGGGGGTGAACTTCTTCGATCATGGTGATATTAGATTCAAGGGAATGTTAATGGAGGTCAGAAAAATCCATTCGAAACACGGGAAAGTCTTGGCAATGGTGAGAATAGTGTCCATACAAACCATAGAGGGTGAAAACATGGTTTGTTCTCAGTGACTTGTTTCTCACTATTGGCGTGCTTGGAAGTTAGACCACAGGGAGGTTTTCAGTTGTATCCATGGAATCCAAATGTGCGTGGATCATTGGAATCTTAGGGTAGTTCTAGGTCAGATGGCCTTGTTCTTCATAGACATCCCAAGGCAGGATCTGTCAAGGCTCTGCGATACCTCTTGCATTCTTTCCCCTGGCCCTTTATGGGTGGGACGGTGCAGGTGAGAGTGCGGTGGTTGGTTTTTATGGGCCAGGTGGAGGATGAGACTCAAACGAAATAGGTTGCATGGGGGTTAAGACTACCTGGGGAATTGGTGGTTGATTTGGTGGATCAAGATACCACACGGGAATTCCCAATGTAAAGTTTGGTAGGTTTAGGGTGGCCATTGCTTGCTTTCTCATGACACTAGGCGGGGGAAAGAGGATGGCGATTGTATGGACTGGAGAGGAGCCTCTATAACTCCCTGATGGTTCTATGTGGGGATGAGGTTGTGGTTGCGGCTGCATGTAATGTTGTGGCTGTGGATGATGTTGGAGTTTTTGTTGATGTTGCGGCTGCGGATGGTGTTGTGGTTGTGGTTGGGGCTACAGCTATGGTTTTTGTTTGGGTGTAGTGGTGCTAGATGAGAGCATGCACAAGTTCGTAGTCTCATTTTGTGTTGGTGGTGGTGACACTATGGGGAAAGGAGCCATCATGGTGCTATCGGAAAACAAACTAGGGCCCACATTCAACAATCGAGAGGTTGGTATTTTGTCAACCATGGTGTTGACCGCAGGGATAACGTTGGCATGTGTGGCCATCCCTTATAGATCAGTGATGTTGATCATATGGATAATATTGGCGGGTGCCATTAGCCCTTGTAGATTGTGATAAGTCAATCGGCCAATCATCACAATTTTCCCTTCGTGGGGGAAAATCATGAGACGGAAGATAGTTGATGCGACAGCTCTCATGGCATACCTATAACTTTTTCCGAGGAGAAGGTTAGAACTATCTTCAAGGATAATGTGATGCAGACATCGGGGAGGATTCCTTGGGCTTTAGTGGGATGGTCGTCATAATCCCACAGAGTTGTGGAGGATGGTTGCAAAATTGGGGATCCCATTTTCTGCTAGACTAGGGTACACATAATGCACATAGATAACCCCTCATCCACTATGCACCAGTGCACAAACAAATTTCGAATAGACACCGGGATTTGAAAGACAATGGTCGATGGCATTCACGGTTCTCCATTCTCCGTGTCAAATGTGACCAAATTGGAGTCAGAGGGGTCTACGGCACCAAGGGTGGCTAGTAGGGATTTCCACTGCATTGGGAACATTTTGAGTACCTCAAGAGCGGACATGGCAGTAGGTGTTTGGGCTAAATCATCCACAATGTTGTAGCTGACAGTAGCTCTAGCTATGGCATTATTGGCAATCTGGCATATGGGGGGGCTCGAGAAAGGGGGTAACTGAAGAGGTGCATTGAATGTTTTAGACATAGACGTCGTTGATGTGTCAACAGGTTTGGTGTTGGTTCCGTACTTATTCTGTCTGGATTGTAGATTGACCTCCTCAGTTGTCATAGCTAGTAGGTGGTAGAAACTTGTTTCTTCCATGGGAGGTGCCCCCGGGGCATTAGGATTGGGTTGGGGAGGGGGTGCGGTTGCCACCAATCCTTGGACTGGTAATGGTTTTTGGAGCAACATAAGAGGAGGTCCTTATGGTGTCAAGTTAGGTTGGGCTTGGTCCATTGTGTTGGTGGCATGTTGAACCTAGTTGGGAGGGTTTGGTTGTTGATCGCCTCCCTGTGGTTGATTGTTGCCTTGGTTCCGAGGTCGGTTATTCCTAGCTTTCCCTTGTTCATTATTGGGGGCTGGATGGTTGGGATAGTTTTGTTGTGCAAACACTTGTTCCAACGGAGCGGGTGGAGCGGGGGTAGGGGCTTGAACTGCTTGCACTAGTGGTGCATAGTAGATTTTCTTGGGTGGCAGTGCCACAAATGTGGGCATTTTCCCTGCGTATTGCTGTGTTGGCGAAGCCATGGCCTGAGCCTATTGCGGTGGCACATGTTGTGTGTAAGAAGTTGTGGGTCCGGATTGGGACATCATTCTTGCATAGTCCAGAGTTTGTTTTTGGTAGGAAACATTAACAGTGTTGCTTGGTTGTGGTGGAACTGCAGGTGATGTTGGAGGGCATTGTGGTTGGTGAAAAACCAAGCCTATGATTCCATCTGCAGCATGGTATGCCCCCAGTGCATCCCGGTAGGATGTACCCGCACGGGCTGCATATGGAATGATAGTGTAAAGGTACCCAGACTATGCATAAATCATATCAAACTGCTGGGCTTTGAGGATGGCCTCCTCTTTGGATTGGGGAAGTTCGGATGCGACATCCTTTGCTATAGGTGGGAGCAAGGTTTTGAGGAACCAATGTAGGAAGATCTTGTCATCAAGTTGGATCTCACACAAACTAAGGCGTCGCCGCCACTCATGGATGTGGTCGGTTATGTGAGTCGCACTATTTTGGTGGCAAGAAAACAAGATCTCCACCCCTTCATCATATCTGACAAAGAGTTGGAAATATTGTAGGAACATGAAAGCCCGAGAGTTGAAATATGGGTACTTGGCTTGTGGTAGCTCAATGTACCATTTGGATGCAGCACCAATGAGGGTGTGTTGGAATAGCCTTAGCCTGATTGAATCATATAAGATGTTGTTTGATGAGCACCATAGATGAAATGTCATGATGTGGTTTTGGGGGCACTCCCCTACCTTCCCTTCAAACTTGGGAATGTCTAAGGGAAGTTTGGTTGGCATGGGAGTCCAAAAAGCTTGATGGTGGACAGGGTTATTTGTTAACTGGGCCAAGTTAGGCAAGTTGAGCTGTGCCATGAAACGGAGGTTTGACCCTAAGTTTGTGTGAGATGGGGAATCCATGGTGGTGGGGTTTGCAGGTGCGTAATGCACCTGCATTGCTGGGGGTGCTTGTGGCACCATTGCGGAAGGTCCTCTGCCCCTAAGTGTGGTGGGAGAGACATTGTGGATGGATGGGCCACTGCCCCCATGTATGACAGGAGGGGTAGTGTAGGTAGAAGGGCCACTGCCCCCATGTGTTGTAGATGGGACAGCTTCACTTGTCAATATGGGTGGTGGCAGCTGACTTATAATGGTTTGCATAATTGTACTGGGGCCACCTACAGGGTTATTGGTGATAGTTTGTGGTGTGGACATGGGTCCACTAGCAATTGGTATGCCAGAAAATGGATCCGGGTTTGCACCAACCATGGGGCTTGATGGTGCAGTGTGCAGGTCTGGTTCAGACTGATATGGGTGTGAATATGAATCATAGGCTATGGCCTTCTAATGGTGTGGGAGGTCATCAAGAATGGTCTCGATGATGTCGGTTTAATGACCCAAACTGACGTGGTTCGCCTCTCAGGCGTGAGGAAGAGAGTGAGGGATCAGTTGTGTTAAACTTGAATGCCAAACTGGTGATAATGATTATTGGACCCCAGTTTCAATGGCTTCCTATTGGATGTAGGTGGTCACTCGGCCACTAAGACTATTGAAAGACAACACTTGGATTTTTCCTCACGGGCATTCTACTCAATCGGTGGGGGTTGTTTCTCATTTCACTTGGTAATTCCTCTCATCGGCTAGCTACTTTTGGGTTCCTGTGGTACTCCTCACAATGATTTTATGAGTTGAGCCCAAGTACTTTCCACGGTTAAGGCAGTCAGGGACTTATGTCCTCAAAGACTACAAATTTTTAACTTAATGTAAATTTGTAAATTTTAGTGGCTCTCTCAGCATCATGAACTGAGTTGAGTTGATTTACATGGTATGGTCTATATGTCTTTTCATTTTTCTATTATCTGGTGGCCGTAAATGATTTATGAATATTCTACAGATTTTATATCATTATGCATGGAAGCAGTAAATAAACAAAAATTTTGTAGACATATACCATTGTTTATCTTAAATTGTGATATCTTGACTAGGTGACTACCTTACACCTATATTCTTATTCAACGAGTAGAAGGTGTTGGGATCTCAACATAATGGGACTAATCCCATCTGTAGATCCATAGGTCACCTCTCGGATGCAAGGTTGGTCAACAGGGAGGATGTTGAGCGCCATGAGAAGCCCTCCTTCTCTACCCCCTCTACCTTCCAAGTCACCCATTTTTAGTGGTTTCAAACAATATTAGGTGAAGTTCCTATTACGATACGAGCTATGCCCTTCGTCTTATCCCAGAATACCCCGAAGGTTGATGGCTGGGTAGAGGAGGAAGGGTTAAGCAAGATTGTTGATTTTAAGTGAGTTTTAGTAAAACTATATTCATCAACCTATTAAATATTTAATTTACACTTTGCTCCTGTGCATGAAATTGCAATAAAATGAAACAAAAATAGAAATTAAATGGTTGAGATGGACAAAGGCAGCTGAGCCGCACTGACAGTCCCAATAAAAGAAAATAGTGAGGCCCAAAAATGGGTCGCATACCTGTAAAGGTCCTATTTTTGCGAAGTGGATTTTGATCAAACCATGAGGAATTACCTCAAATGGTTGAAAACCCACTTCGGAAATGGGCCCTTTTACCCCCATGCATGAGAATATTTGCAAATGTCTCAAGTGTTTGGGCAGAAAATGAGCGTGAACATAGGTGAATTTTTAGAAATTCGATTTGGTCGTTTTTGCATAGTTGAGTGATTTGCAAATCACAGAATGGCCAACAATAACTGGTACTATGGCCAAACGGGATTGTATTGGCCCTGAGGAGTCTCAAAAATAACTGAAAAATGTAAATAAATATCAATCTAAGCTACATTTAACAGAAAAACTAACCTAGGGAAAAAAAATCAACAAGAAACTAAGACTTTGAAAACTAACCCAGGGGTCTTGTGGGATCGACCTGGTATGGTCACCAGTTCTGTAGCAGGGATTTCTCCCTTGCTACAAGACAAAAATGGCTACCTTTTATCTATAGGATGGAAGGATAGGTTCCTCGATTCAATGCAGTAAAAATGGTCAGGAAGTAAAATAGAACAAAAAGAAGAGAAATATGGAATGGCTAGAAACCCCTCTACAAACACTGTTAGCGTTTAACTCCAACAAACTGCAAAAAACATAAGAGAAAACCTGCAAATAGATAATGGAAACCTACAAGAAAATATGGGTTAGATGAAAGCAAATAAACAAAACAAAACAAATGTTATACCTTCTCTTTGGGTGGAATGGGCCACCATGCTGAGGCTTGGAGAAGCACCTCTCTTGGATGGGGGAGCTATGGCTTAATGGAGAATGGAGGAGAGAGAGTGTGGGTGGCTTGAGAGACAAATGGTCTCAAGGAATCCATGAGAATAATAACAATATGTAAGGGAGAAGTCATTTGAGAGTGACCCCCACCCCTCTATTTATAGCTTTTTGGGGGGTTTTTTAGGTTTTTAAGCCCCTGGTTGGGGTTTTAGCCCCTTTCGTCCTATATTTAGCTCATTTTGGGGTTTTAAGCTCCTTTGATGGGTTTCAGCCCCTTTTTGGAGGTTTTAGGCTCTTTTTAAGGGTTTTTAATCCTTTTTTCATGTTTTTAAGCCTTCTTGAGGGTGTGGGGGTCAAATGGGGTGAAATGAGGGTCGTGTATAGGTGTCCTTGGGTGGTGTAGGCCATGTAGAGTTGAGTGAGGGATTTTTTGGGTTAACACCAATGATGTATCATGCACCAGTCCTCTTCCCTGGTGGATTAATGGGACCCACAAAATTCATGACCCATTTATCAAAAGGTTGTAGAGTTACTTATGACACAAGTGGCATCTCATCCTGCTATGATGGTTTAATACCGATGTGCAACACCTTCAACACAATAGCCCTTCATCCATAGTGACCTCCCGTGACTCCTGCATGTGATTCTTCTAGAATGGGTCCCTTCTCATGCGATAGGATACACTGTCGCAAGATATCATCTGGTCCAAGCTTGTAGAACTATCTAGGAATCATCTGGAAATATGAAGCCTTTACTACCAACTTCTTCTTGTGACTGGTTGATAGGTTCTTAGGGGAAACACCAATGGCCAAGAACTAAATGATTGGGGCATAATGATCATCTACGATGTCTACACGGAACAGTTGTGCATCTGGAAATCCGTCATCAATATTGGTCGGTTCTTCTTTGGTCACAATGCGAGATAGGTGATCAGGACCAACACTCAACCTTCTAGGTTTCACAATTATTTCAAAGTCAAATTCCTTAAAATGTAGTAGCCACCGACAGATCTTCCCTCCCAACATAGGCTTATTGACCAAATATTACAAAGCGAAATGATCGGTGAACATATTGAAGTGACCTCCTAACAAATAGTGCCTAATCTTTTGCAAGGCATAAACCATTGCCAAGCGTTCTCTTACAGTTGTTGTGTAATTTCGTTCACCAAACAACAACTTCCTAATGGCATATGCGATTGGGTGATTCAGGTCGCCCTCACCTGGCTACGCAAGCACAACCCCCAGCACAATAGAAGAGGTGTTGACATGCACATGGAACTCCTTGTTCCAATTAGGGAATACCAATATGGATGTGAAGGCCATCTTAGCCTTCAGTGTGTCAAAACTTCCTTGACATTCCTGACTCCACTCAAATGTAGCATCCTTCTTTAATAGATTCTCCATAGGGGCTGTAATCACAACATATCCTTTGATGAGCTTGTGATAGTACCCTTTGTGCCCCAATGTCACCCGAAGCATCTTCATGTTCGTCGGCGATGGAAAACTAAGAAATAGCGTGATCTTCGCTCGATTAACCAACAAACCTTCCTTTCATCCTATGTGTCCAGTAGCATTCCAAATGGGGCACAAAAAATGCACTTCTTAGAATTTAATGCAATTTGATGCTGTCGACACGTTTCTAACATCAATCGCAAGTTGTCGTTATGGTACCTAATTATCCCATAAACTATCCAATCGTCCATATATACTTCCAAGAAATTTTAAATAAAGTCTTTAAATATAGCGACAACTACTCGAGAAAATATTGGTGCCGCATTCTTCAGCCCAAATGGCATGACTGTATAATGAAAAAAACCCCATTCGGTTACAAAAATGGTCTTATGGCGATCCTCCTTTGCAATTTGGATCTGGTGGTACCCCGAAAATCCATTTGTGAAGGAATACATCTCCTAGCCACCTACTCCTTCAAGGAACTCATCTGTAAATGGAGTCGAGAATGGATCATGTACGCAGTAATCATTCATCTTTCTTAGGTCGACACAAATGAGGAATTCATTGGTATTTTTATCCTAAACCACCATAGTAATTATCCACTCTAATTCTTTGACAGCATCGATGATCCTAGCATCGAACATCTAGTCAATCTTAGCCTTCTTGCGGTCCTTGTGTCATGGTTTTAGTCAATATGGCCTCTGTCGTACAGTTTTTGCATTTGGTTTCAACGGGATTTTCATCTCCCCCAGGTCCCCTAATATCCCCTTCATTTCTGAGAAACGTGTCGAAAAATATCCTGGAATTCATGTAGCAGGTCCATGATGTTGGCCATTGTTTTCTTGTCCCAATAGTCCCCAATATTGGAAAATTTCAGGTTCTCCTCCAACCCAATGTTGAATTTCCTGATCTTTAGCGGCTGATTCATCACATCTGTCAGTATGTCTGGAGATACAACATCATGGATTCCTTCTAACTCCGGAATATTAACATTCCGCAACTCATCATTATCTTTAGGTTCCCGAAATAGATTGTAACATGTCATCATGGATTCTATCTAGCAGTGCGCATGTGGATCAACTGGGTATGCGACAGGGAAGACCTTCAACACTATGTCGGGGATGATTTGTAATGCATTATGTATCTCTGGATTGGCTTATTGGAAAATAAATGTCTGCGCAAAGAAAATGGACAACTCCTCCCAAGTGGTTATAGTTTTGTGCATTTCTGCTGCTACATACTAGGATCTCGACATCTCGTCCAGAGTGTGAACAAAAGCATGGACCCACTCATCTTTAGGTCGCGATGCCCATAAGGCACTACATTCCACCAAATTACTGGTGGGGTAATTCTTTCCATCATATCTCCCAGCATGATAAACCTCTTAATCGCTGAAGCACACCATCATCAGTCTTCGACACTATCCCCAGCCATGGATCATATGCTTATGCATCACCTACCATCAAGATGGGATTGCCGCTTAGTGATACATCTAGGGACAATACCCTTTGTGGTTCAAACACTTTCTCTTCAAATTTGCGAAGGAATTCAGATAATGCTCGAAGCCCTTCATAAATTGGAAAATCGACAGTCTCAGTTGCTACATGATAGAGAGACTGTGTGATTAACCCACATTTTCTAAATGATACCTCATGCAGCCTATTCTGCCAGTTTTCTAGAGCATCATAAGAATCAGAGGATGCAGAACTAGTGCTGCTCCATCAAAGTTCACCATCGATGGTAGGGTGGATATAGTCTTTAGAGATATTATAGGTGTGATCGCAACTTCTACGTGCTTCATCCCTCATAGGTTCAATATACTAGTGTCCTTCCTAAGGGTCCATGGGAGCGATGACCTTGACATCCTAGTTCTCAAACATCATAACCCATTTTCTGAAATTGATAATTTCCATGCTATCATTAGCCCACCCAATACCTAGTAGTGCCGGGTAGGAACGTCCATCTTCAACCACTTCTATCACATCAAAAGAAACATGCATTTTCATACCTTCAATATCGACAACCAGGTTCGATACGTGACCAATGGGCTGAACCTTTGCCTGATTTGCTAGTCACAGTTGCACCGGCGACCATCCCAATGTCGGCTTCCCCATTAGCTCCCAAGTTTGCTTGGTTAGAATGTTTACATCTGATCCGAGATCTAGAATAACTAATTCAACCTCATAATCTATGATCTGGATGTTCATCCTCATCTCCTTTCTTGTATTTTTCTTTGGCAGGGATTTCACCATAGAAACCTTCAATGTCTTATATTGGTTGTACAACAACTTCTCAATCTCGATAAGGGATTCAGGATCCCTTTTTAGTGACATACAACTCTCAAAGAACTGCTGCAAGGTACCATGCTGCTGCGATGGTACTGCCTCTACAGATGGATCAGAAGTGGACGTCATTGTGATAATATGTATCTTACCCATATTTCTCCCAATTGCATGCTTGGCCTTGAAGAAGGTATCTTTATCCATCACAATATCAAAGGATACCTTTCTCTTTCAAGTGAGATGAACTTGCTAACGCAGTCCATCTTCTCTAGTTGTAACACCATCATGAGCAACAACCCCAACGTTGACATCCTTCGTTCATGGTTCGGCTTGAATTATGGCAACCATCAATCCTTGATTCATGTTCTGGGCCTGATCCAATGGTGGGTTCTAATTTAGCGGTGGGTTCGTCGGATGATTTTGAGTCTATGGAGGAATTTGTGGCAGGATCTGATTTTGGATTGTCGGTTGATTCTGCACTTAGAACGTTGGTTGCTTCTGAGTCTACACATTCTACAATTGAGGAATGTTTCTAGCCTTCCACTTTGTAATCAACTGAAGGAAATTTTCATCATTATGCTCATTGGCTGCACAGTATGTACACTACGCATGAGGACACTCCCTCTGATAGTGCCTGAATACTCCACAGGTATAAATCTATATTGATTCTCAACTTCATCGTCCTCCTCCTCATCCCCTGAATCCTCTACGGAATCCTACTTGGACCCCTCCTTGCTGAAACTGATGTTGGGCCAACTGCTGCTGTGGGGACTTTGGTTATTGCTGGACATAGTGCGCAGCTTGAACATATTGTGGCATAGGCTACATGAGCAACACCTGATTATATTGTGGTTTTGGCACATACTGTGGTTGTGCTATGAGCGGTGGCTGAGGTACAAACTCTGGCTGCGATGTAAACTATTGTTGTTCTTGCGACGGGATAAATTGCATCTGGGGTGGCAGTGCATATTGCACCTGCCCTGCTGGCTATTCCATCTGTGGTTGCACTTGCATTTCCCAGGGGTCCTCACCTTTCACAAATTATGAATCATATGTCCTAACATGGTGTGCCGGTTTGCATGACACCGGGTGCACTAGAGGTCATCATGATCTTCCTTTGCCTTCTTGATATCTTGTAGTTGGAGCATTAGATTGGCGAACTGTGCTTGAATTTGGTTCATCCCGACTGCAATTTCTTGTATCTACGAAGCTTCTAATTTCATTGTGATTTCCAGAGCCTCTCTCAACATCGCAATATTTGCTGCATTAGCGGTTGTCTAATATGTGGGACAAGCATGGCGATGAACCACTCCTTGTGTTGAACATCTCTCATATGGAATATTACTGGAGCCATCAATATATTAAACCATTGATCATAGTCCCAAATTGTCTCATTGGGGAACTATTTGATTTCTTTCAACTCGGTAATGTACTGAGCCTCAGACTTCAGCTTCTTGAATTCTTCAAATAACCCTTTATGGATATCATCCAATGTTTCCACTACACCTCCCTGAGAAACCATCATCAATATCATCTACCAATCTAGCGCATGACCCCTGAGGGTGGTTTCCAGCTGGCTTTTCTTCATATCATCATCCACAGTCTGTCAGGCGGTCCAGATCGCCTTGCAAAGGAACCCATATTTCTCTAGGTTGCCGATGTCGTATCCATGAAAAATTGGCATCTTCATTTCATCGCCCACCATTATGGGCCTTCTTCCTTCAGCTGGTACTCTACCTATAGACTGTTACTAACACGTCAGGAAAGTCGACGTATGTGCATTTCTTCCTAGTTGTGTAGTAGTGCGCGAAGGTGTGGAGATTTTACTGCTGGGGTTCGATCCTACTATCCTTCCGAGCATAGCCTAGGTGTGGTCATCCTCATTGCCACTGAAATTTCACTTTGTCCCATGTGGTTGTTCCTCACGACATCACATTTTGATCACAGTAGGACCTTCTCCTATCCTCTGCCTCTTCTCTCGAAACCTTTCTCCTCCTCTTGTAGAACCACTTTTTTCCTCGACAAACTTCACACTCCCACCCGAAATCATGCCCATTTACCACTTATCTTTCCATGCATCTCGCCCCTCTCATCGCAGTTTCTACATCCTCCGCACACCATAGTTCCACTACTCTTGGTCCATCTTTAGAATACCGTTTTCGCAAACAAGCTGTTTAATAGATAGTTACAAAGGCAACAAAAATCTACCTCATGGTCCGCTGAATAACTCCCTTTCTGCTTCACTAAATGATTTATCGGTATCAACTGCAAACTCGATACTGTATCCCTCCAGGATACTGTCCAACCACACCTCAACAACCCACGATGTCTTATTGTCTGTTTCTTGTAATTCCTAAATCATCTCTGGAGAAGGAATGATTTTAAGGAACCATACTTATTTAAAAGTGTATAAATGTTGGCGAATCTTACCAATTCTTAAAACGCCAACTGGAAAACTTTTGGCGATATTTTTCAAAACATATTTTAATTTCCAAGGATTTTATATCGTTTATATAATAATTTCGTGATTTTTAGAGTGAAAAATGTTCACCCCATCAAAATTGGGTGAAATAGGGCTTTAAAAAATGCAAAATGTCGAATATTTTTTATTGAGAAAAACCCCTAAAAATAGCCCATGGGCTAAATTTCTCCCCTAAAATTATCCTTGCTCCAGAGTCCAAGATGTTTGCTCTCCTCCTTGGAATTTTTTCTTCTTAGAAACAAACTTCACCATCCACTCATACAAGATGACATGAAACTCACAGAAGAACCATTCGTAAGGACTGTTGTAAATATATCTATCCAACCAATTTCTCGTCGACAGCCTTGGATTTTGATTTTTGGTTTCAGCAAACTCTTGAAGTTTCAGACCAAACCACTCCTCGATCTCCAGCCAAGTCAAATGCCAAAACATATCCTCCTTTCAATCACAAATATATCTCAAAAACAAAACCATTAGTTTGTGAAACCTACCAACAAAATCCTCGTCGACAGGGGTTCTCACTCTGTTGATACCCAACCAGCACGATCTCCCTGAGCACCGACCCAGACAGGTTTTATCATGCCCAACAATATCCGTTGAGCAGACGAAGTCTCACCTAATATGTTGAAGGGAGAGATTTAGGAACTGAGTTTCCAACAGTACTAAGGGAAGATATGGCATCCGCAACTTTGGCAGTATAACAATTGAATTGTAGAACTAAGACGGTCCTCCAAAATTTATCTTCACAACTACAGATCTAACTGATCACTTCATTCATGTATTGCAGTAGTGTTATCACAGTAGTATCATTCATAAAACAACTTCAATCATCATTTAACAGAACTACGATAGAAGTAGGATAGATCGCATCATCAGTTCATTGCAGTGACATCAGTAAATCATAAACATATTTCATATACTTCTCATTAACATCACAATAGGAAAACATAAGACAACATTTAGGAAACAACCATCATGTCATATTAATTCTGTGCAACAGATTCAAAACAGATAATTCCATAACAGGAGACAAATTACACCCAAAAATTCAGTATCTAACACTTACAGATCACAGATTGTTCAACATAGAAAACTCATCAATACCATAGCCAAATCGCACTGATCATTCTTCTTATCATTCTCCGTATTGTGTTTTTTTGTTTGTGTGTGTTTACAATTGTAAAACTAGCTCTATATATAGGATTGTGCCTTTACATCAAAGTTCCACTTATAAATAACTTCTAACCACTAATGACCTATGTCCACAAAACGTGGTCAATTAACACATTAAATATTCAAAAACAACTATCTTTCTGCCCATCGCAATGATCTGGCCTTGCGTGGTGTCGCATGAGCTTGTGCAGTTGCGCAACTCAGTTACCCAAAGCCCCTGCCAATAGGGGATAGAAACCTGAGCTATAAGAGTGCTAGTTCATGAATATCATACTCAGGGGAGGCCTTGGAGAATTGGAAAAATTGGTTGCATGAGGTCTCTATGAGAATGTGCGCAAGAATTACAAGGCTTGTGCGACATGTGGAGAGCGAGCTATGAGAAATACCCACCTATGACGGCTTACCTAAGCTTGTGACCTTATTAAGTGAGTTTGAAGGACTTGTAACAGAGTCACAATGCTTTTCTGTGCTATACCATGTACTAAAAGATACACCCGCGAGATGGTGGGGTACACACACACAAACAATCCATAAGAGATTGGCCATAGTGCAGAAAGTTGATGGAAATCAGATTCAGTGAAGAGGTCACCATCGTGACTCACTAGCACTCAGGGTTGGAAAACACCGTTGAACATCTTAATCATTCTTGCATAGAATTTTAAGAATATCTGTGACAGGAATGGATCCATCATTTCATTTAGACATTGGAAATGGCACCTAGTACCTGGTATACATCCATGGAATTGCAAAAAGGAACCTAGGAGTGGGACAGGCTCATTAATAAGTTTGCACACACATTTGAAATTGTTGTTGAGCAACCTATAGTTGACGTTGTGGTTCAGGCGATAAAGGACAAGATATTCACTGAAATCCCTGTCGAGGAGGAAAATTCCCACCAGTGCAGCATGACCATCCAGCAATGGATGTCCTACTATAATCTAGTTGGAGACCCAGATGATAATCCGACTAACATAAACATATCAGAATTAGAGGGAACATGTGCAGTAGAAGGAAGTGTTATTTCAAAATACCAATTCCTTAAGCCACTGAAAATCAAGAAAGTAAACATTGGGTCCCCATAAAACCCGAAGTTCACCAATATAGGAGATTATTGGGACAAAGAGACTGTTGCAAAGACCAAAGAGTTGTTGCGTGAGTATCAAGACCTATTTCCTACCAATTTTTCAGATATGATAGAGATAGTTGGTGACCTGGGAGATATGAAAATACCCTGGAGACCAGATGATAAACCCATTAAGAAGCGACTTTATAGGTTGAATCCAAGATATAAAGAAAAGGTAAAAGATGAATTGGATCACATGCTTGATGTAGGAATCATTAAACCTGTCGAGGAGTCAGAATGGATCAGCGCCATAGTAATCTCGGATAAGAAAACTATAGGAGGTCACAATCTGTGTCGACCTAAGGAAGCTGAATGATGCATGCCTGCAAAATCCATTCCCAACACTGTTTATAGATGAAGTACTCAAAAGCATCGAAGGACAAGAGATGTATTCATTCACCAATGGCTTCTCTGGCTATCATTAAGTCAGAATAACGAAGTAGGATCACCACAAAATGACCTTCGTCACAAAATGGGGATGCTACAAGTATACGCTAATTCCCTTTGGACTAAAGAATGCACCTGCTATTTTTTCTAGAATAGTAGTTTGTCATTTTAAAGATTTTATTCATAAATTTATTGAGGTCTACTTTGATGATTGGACTATATTTGGTCTAGTAAGAGACCATATTGATATTTTAAGCATGATGCTAGGCCACTATCACCAGTATCAGATTGCACTCAATTCTAAAAAAATGTAATTTTTGCACACCATTTGGTGTGTTGTTGGGTCACGTCATATGTCATAATGCTATTTTGGTTAACCCAACAAAATTTGCAATTATCCTTGACTTACCACCACCGACATCAGTCCCACAACTTAGATCAGTTCTAGGACACACATGATACTATATAAATTTTATCAGAGGATATGCAAAGATCACTGTACCTATGGAAAAGATGTTGAAGAAAGATACGAAGTTCTAGTGGATCGAGCCTTTCCAGGAAATCTTGGATCAATTAAAGAACAAGATGGCCACTATGCCAATACTTGTGTTCCCAGACTGGAAGAAGAATTTCCATTTTCCTTTCTACACATCGTTTATCGCATTCAGCATATTCTTGACACAACCAAGAGAGGGTGCGATTGAATACCCAATTTGTTTTTCTAGTAGAAAAATGTCTACGGAAGAGAAAAGTTACACCATGACAAAGAGAAGGCCTTGCTATGTTCTATGTGCTTCAGAATTTTCGACACTACTTGTTGGGTGGAAATTTAAAAATGTACAATGATCATTCAGCTTTAAAGTACCTAGTCAATAATCCAATGTTGGGGAGGGGGGGAATCTGTCAATGGCTCCTCTTGTTTCAAGAATTTGACTTTGAGGTCATAGTGAAACCTAGTCGATTGAATGTTGGGCCAGATCATTGGTCAAGGATCGAAAGTGGTGAAGAACCAACCAGTCTAGAGGATAACTTTCCTGATGCACAACTATTTGCGATCTACATGATGGATGATTAGAATTTAGAGTTTAATGCTATCATCAATATCCTCAGCACAGGATATGCATATGAAGGATTGTCCACTAACCAAAAGAATAATTTGGTTGTCAAAGTTTTTTATTATACCTTGATTGCGGATAACTTTCCTGATGCACAACTATTTGTGATGTACATGATGGATGATCAGAATTCAGAGTTTAACGCTATCATTAATCTCCTCAGCATAGCTATGCATCTAAACGATTGTCCACTAACCAAAAGAATCATTTGGTTGCCAAAGTTGCTGATTATATGTTGATTGCAGGACATCTATACAAGCTAGGCGTGGATGAGATACTACGCCGATGTGTTTTCAACTATGAGTGACCTTGGGTAATGAGTGAAGCATATGACGGTGTCGCAAGAGGACACTACAAAGGAAAGGAAACTGTGCAGAAGATGTTACAAGTAGGACTATGGTGGAAAACCATACATATGGATAATAAGATTTTTTGTCGACGTTGTGATATCATCTAGAGAACGTGAAATCCGTCACGTTGCGACGAGATGCCACTTGTGCTAGAGATAACAATACAAGCATTCGACAAGTGGACTATTGATTTCGTCAGAGTGATCAGTCCACCAGGAAAGCCAACTAGTGCATCGTACATTATCATTGTGACAGACTATTTAACCAGATGGGATGAAGCCACTCCTATTAAAGATTGCACCACTGCGATGAATTTTCTATTTGATAATATGGTGACCATATTTGGCTGTCCAAAAATTCTACTCAGGGAACAAGGTACTCATTTTGTTAACAAAATGATTGCTCAACTTACTGCAAAGTTTCAGATTCAGTGTAATAACATGACAACCTATCATCCTTAGGCGAATGGAACAGTTGAAGCATTCACTAAGATTATAGAGAATGCATTAACCAAAGTATGCAACGTGCACCAAGATGACTGGGATCATAAAGTGTCAGCTGTTCTATGGGTGGATCTCACAAATTTCAAGCAATTGAAGGGAACACCCCATTTAGGCTAGTGTATAGCCACGACTTTATTGTTCCAATGGAATACATCATGTCGATCCTAAGGATTGCTGCACTAATGGAGATGGAAAACATAGATGTTCTCAAGAAAAGGTTGTCACAGCTCGTTCAAATGGAATATGAACGCTTCGTTGCAGGATTCCATGATACTATTAAGAAGTAGAGGAAGAAAGCATGGCATGATCACAATACCCGATTTAATCCATTCAAATTCCAAGGATTGGTGTTGTTGTATGACAACAAATTCTTCAAACATCCAGGAAAGCTAAAAACCAAGTGGATACAGCGATATACAATTGCGTACACCATTGACGAAGGCACAATAAAACTATAAAAAGTAGATGGAACATATGTCATGGGTATTGTGAATGACAGTATCCTAAAACCTTACTATGATGGTTGCGGCATGTCTGGCTAATATTCCGCTGTGTGCAAAAAAAAAACTACAAGGAAACTGTTATGTCACACGTTTGAGATAGAACCAGGAAAAACATAGGAAAAAGTAGGAATGACAGGCTAGGATAGCATTAAAATGCAAATATTCAGTGAAGATCAAGATGGTCATGACAGCTAAGTGTCATTAATTCAATGAGATACGAGGAGAATGGAGACATGATTTTTGGTCCCATCAATCGTCCTCGTCATAAAATGCCATAACGAACTTGAAAGGTACAGCTCATAACTCGAGTAATTAAATTGATGAGGAACGCGTCGACCGAGAAAGCCACATGATTAATAAGATCGCGACCTCCCATCAAGTGACGACTGTGGGACACACAAGCATATATAAAAATGGGCTTCGTCATCAAGCTTCACTTTACTTGCACCAGTGAAGAGAGAACCAGAGCTGAATCCTGTAACAATGAGGGATCCAAAAACAATGGTTATAGATATTTCTAGTGCTAGTGATTTATTCGATGTAATCGTCGAACCAGAATGCCCAATTGAGGAAGAGATTGAATCACCTGAGGTAC
This sequence comes from Pseudotsuga menziesii, assembly GCA_001517045.1. NCBI lineage: Eukaryota > Viridiplantae > Streptophyta > Pinopsida > Pinales > Pinaceae > Pseudotsuga > Pseudotsuga menziesii. The sequence continues at coordinate 115,180 of LPNX010325718.1, read as the reverse complement.
AACAACCACAGAAAGAACCAAAAATCAAAGAAATGGCATGACCAAGGAAGCCACCATTCTCTGCGATCGGTTTGCTCCCTATTCCACCCCCTAGTTCAGTCCCTGCATCAAACCTTGTTCAGAACCCACCAATTGCAGGTCTGCAACTAGTTGTACCTCTAAGAGAGATTGCGGAGAGAGCAACTTGAGAGTATTTCAAGCCACTAGTGTCAAATAAAATTAAGGCTAATGTCATTGCAGATAAGGAGGACCTGATGGACAAAGATACACTGGATTCCTCTCCTCAAGACATTAACACCACTAGGGATGACTAAATATTTCCCAATATGTTCATCCAAGGAAAGCCAATGCGAAGAGGATGACACTCCTGAATAATTGCACACCAGCTTAGTAACGCATAGGATCCCTAACAACATGCCCCTCTTGAAGGACATAGTGCCAAAGATATCTAGGATGTCATTTGAATATGTCGACACCCACAAGCAGGAGGTATTGGAGAGGAAAAAATATATTCATACGGTTCAAGATGATCCAAATGATCCCCAACTCATAGTACAAATGGAGTGGTAAAGTGGTGTCAACCGCGTGGCACTATTGAACTTACTGCTCTTACCGCACTTCGGCTACATCCTGTAGGTAAATGCGTATGTGAAACGACTCCTTGTCTATTTTCATAGGGGTTGTTTATGGCTCCATCAACCCTACCCAATTGACGTCGATCTCATCTCATTGATAATGGGCCTGCCAAAGACAGGAAAAGACATGACGCCATATTTGCACTAGAATAGAGATACGTCCAAGATCAAGCAAAAGTATAAGCTTCAGTACGCGAGTAGGAGATTCCTCATTGGCCCCATACAGGATAGTAGGGTAAATTTTACAGCTAAAATCCTATCTTGCAAGATGCTGCACAAGATGAGGCTAACTGAGTGCACTGCCGGTGTAGTAGAACTTGCAGAACAATGCATAGTAGGTGTAACTTTCAATTGATCATAGTTCTTGTTGAACGAACTGATTGACGATGCAGAGAAGGTGTTGGAGGATCCTAGGCACAAATTTTATTACGCGTGGCTGCTCATCCTGATCTTTTTCATTCTGTTGTCTGACCCACTGGACTACCAGCCGATGGATTTCCCAGTTCTTTTCCTTAGCGCAAAGTATAAGAACCTCTGGGAGAATAAGAAAAGAAGAAAAACTCTACACTGAGGCATTGGAATCCATTTCCATGATGTGGGAAGCACTTTTGGAGGACGAGACTAGGGAAAACATCAAGGAAAATGTGTGGAAAGATGATTAGAAAATCACCATGACAAAGGTAGAGATGAATAAGCTATTGTTTAAGGTGAAGGTGAAAAACATGGATGGGATCAAGAAGCTTCAGGAGGAATTCCAGGCTCTACGCAACTAAGAGTAGACTAGGAATGAGGAAGTATATGCACACAAGTCAGAACTAGCATGAGTTACAGGGCTTATTTAGCCTGTGTAGCAGAAACTTCATCACATTGCCCAGTCATTAGAGTCAAGACTGTCAGAACACATTAGTTTCGACCATGTGGAGCAGTTGGCCAAGCAAAAGGAGGAAGTGACAGAAGAAGTCTCCAAGGTGCAAGAAATTTTGAAGGAATTTTAGGACAAGGTTAGTTCTGCACTGTAGCTTGTGCCTCATCTGGAGGCTTAAGTTGTGAGCATTCAAATTATTTCTAGGTGGGAATTTTTGCTTAGTGGCTTGGGATGAGCCACGTGTGAGTGTTGGGGGCCTATTGGTCTAGGAAAATTGGATAAGGAAGAACCTAATGCATAAGGAAAGAGGAAAAGTGGGCGAGCGAAAGAGGAAATGCAAGCTGAGGAAAGGCAGATTCGAGTAGGTGGAAGAGGGCAGTAGAAGAGTTAAAGAAGAACAGGTACAAACCCAAGGAAGACTACAAGAGGACAAATTGACGAAATACTAAGGATAGTTTTGCAACTAGTTATGACCACTACAGAAGGTTGAAAGATGTTTCGACGGCTAGTTATAGATGTGGTTAATGTCATACAGTAATTTTACAGCCGGTTAGGCCTGATATTGATGTAATTGTAGATATTTTGTAGCCACTTGTGTTTGTAATAACTGAGTAGGGCTCAGCCGAGCCTCGAGGGTCTTGTAAATGTTATAAATAGGAAGAACCCACTCCATATAATGGTTTGGTAAGAGATTTAGCTTTAGTTAGTAGTTTATTGTTGACTCAGAAGAGGATTCTAGTAGAAGTAGAGGGTTGTTGAGCCATGGATCTTACAACTGAGTGCGAATAATTCTAGTAGAAGAGCCGATCCAGGTTGTGTGCAGATCAGGAGGAGTGGATACTAGCAATAAACCAAAGAGCACAAGAGTAAGAAGATTGAGTTAGAAAGACATATATTAAGAATAGTCTGTAAGCTATAGACTGCAAGGTGCTATAACCATTCCACATGCCATATGGAGAGCACCTTGGCGGTTTTTCCTAGAAGGGTTTACATGTTATTTCCTCTGTCAAACGAATGAGTGTCATGGATATTGGATGTTATGTGAATTTTTTCTTACTTTGCATAGTTTATGGTTATTGTTGAATGTCTGTTGTAATATTACTGATTAGTTAAGGAATGAATGAATGTTAATGCATCGTAAAAATGTTATGTATGGTTTCTTGATTAAGATGCTAGGTTACAATATAAGTCACACTCTATTAGTCACATATAAGGAATAAGTTGCGTCGCATAGTTGTGCCAGTTGTTAAGTGGTGAAGGACAAGGTTTTGTCGCGCATAGGTTGTGACACATAGTTGCATGATTATCAAACACCAATAGAATCCATCCTCCTATATTTGTTGAGCTCCATCGCAGCGAGAAAAGGGACTATATTTCCTCTCCAACTGTAGAAACATGGTTCTGGAAGTTACACATTAAGATATCTTAAGTGAGACTACGCCTACCTTACGGGTGTTGCCGACTAGACTTGCTCTATTGGGCAGATGTCTTGGGTGTTTTGTTGGTATTGTATTGTTGTTGAGCCTTGGGTTGAGACAAGAAGGTAGATTAGGCCAAAAAAATATTTGACATAAGTACATGCAAAATATACTATTTGGGTCTAAATTCCCACTATAATTCTCCCAAAATTTGTTTGAATAACATAGAATGCATAGGAGGAAGAAAGAAGAGTGAATATCAATGAAAGGAGGCCTCCAAACTTTATTGGATGATATAGAAATTAAATGAAGAAGAAATCAAAACCTGAAAAAAAACACCATTAGTTTTTATACCAACTTCATGAACCAAGATTGAACAATAGTGTTAAGGGGAACATCTCCCAAAGCTAGTTGAGGAACATCACTCAACCATTGAGTAGAAAAGTTGTCAAGGAAAAAATCGAATGACCACAAGTACTGACAGTCATGTGATATAACTGTTTTATAGAAATATTAGGCTTCAAGGTCGAATTGGCTCCATAGGTGGACCACTTCCCTTTCCCAATGCGCCTTCATGAAGAAATCAGTCATTAGAGTAAATTTTAACACAAAATGGGCCTCCTAAAAAACAATAACAAAATAAGAGTTAAAATAATAAAATAATATTTATTAATTTTGGAGGAAGAAAAGAAAAAAACTACTTTTTTGTTTTTCTTTTCAACATATCTCCCCGTGTTTTTAATCAAATTTCGATCAAGAGAGCTCGTTGGATGCGGAATTAAATTTTGCATCCAACGAGCTCTCTCGATTGAAATTTGAGTAAAAACAAGGGCAGGTATGTCGAAATACTAACAAAAAGTAGTTTTTTTATGATACCTATCCCCAAATTTACATTAAAAAGTTGGTTAAGACCTATACAGTATGACAAATTTAAATCAATTTCATTGGCTAACACATGATGACATGGAATTTGAATTAGAGTTAAAGGGCCCATTTTGAGTTGAAATTTCCTCTAATAAATTCCCTTCCTTTGTATCCTATCTTTCCTGACATGCCAATAGTCTAGATATTCCTCTATTGGAAATTGTGCCCTCATGTATGTTTTTTTCGATGACATGACTTACTTGTTTTAGCAAATACACCCTCTTTACTTTCTAATAGTTTCCTGTTTTTTTTGCTAACATGATTTTCCTTGCAGTTTCCCTTCTTGTGCATGCTTTTTCTGAGTGACTACTTTTGTCCTAACTTTCATTATTTGTCCCCAATATTCCTTGGCCCACCTCCTTAGCCTATGCACCCAACTTGGACCATTATTTATTTAATTAAATTCAAAATTAATTTAATTCATGAAATACATACGTTGGATGAAATACAATTCCTTATTTAATTTCCTCAAACAAAATTTAATCCCATTTTTAATTAATCGACCGGGCCACTGCGAACCATGAGGTTCTTTGTGATTAGGGGTTTCTCCATGGTGTTAACAATAAAAATAGGGACATTACATATACTCTAAGATAAATTCAGAAACAGAGTAACCCGATAATATTTTGAAATAATAGTGCAAGCTTCTCATGAAAATGATAGTGACACTATTCATTTCCTATGAGACAATGTTATTGGAACCCAATTGATTTTTACAAAACCGAGCTGGACTAGTTTGTGTCATTTTCTAGGTCAAATCAAGCATTCAAACTGCTTTTGGATAGCTATGTACATAATTGGTCAATTTCCCATAATAATGCGTGGTGGCCCTGAAAACAACAATTGTGGAGAGTTAATCAACAACATTTGACTATGAAGACATATCTTTGATGAAATTTAAGCCCCTTCCATAGTAGGAGGATGTGGATATTGGTGTTGCAGCTATGCAACATCCTCGGTAAACACACTATAAGTAATGCTACTTGTTTTCTTAAGTTGTGAATTGCATTGGTAGCCTTACGAGACCGGGGGCTTGACTCAATTAAACAAAATGGGGCATGTATCCACTAGGGAGAGGGTGAATGGATGAGAAGCCATGAGTTGGATGACTAGTTTCACATCGGTGCTTTGGGCACTTGGAAAGTTTAACTACTTTTTTTGGTTTAAAGCCTCTTAGGTATCACCCTAATTTGAAGTGAGTCGTGAATGGACTAAGTAACTTTTACCGACCAACAATACTAGGTTTCTCTGATTTTTCTATTAACTGAAAATTTAATTATTAACAAATTCCTAAACATAGTCAAATAGTCAAATGGATATCTTAATTATGGCCTCAAATGACAAAGAACTATCCTTGAAACCTCGATTAAGAAGCCAAGATTTCTTATAGCTTAACTATCCTTGAAACCTCGATTAAGAAGCCAAGATTTCTTATCGCTTAACTATCCTTGGAATCTCGATTAAGAAGCCAAGATTTCTTATCACTTTGATTAAAATGGAGAAGGATATAATTTTATAGAAATTATCCCTACAATTCTCAAGGGAAATAAGCCGAAGTTTTCCCTCTTTTTATAATCACCTTTGTAATAAAGTGTGAGAAATATTCGTGTATAAATATTATCTTTACCATTAACATTATACAAAAATGGGTAGAATTTCTAATAAATACACAGAAAAATATTTGCTAGATTGAGAAATCAAATTCTTTATTTTGAATACGAATATAAATATATATTATATAGATAATTGTATGGAAATTATACCAAATAGTAAAAGAATATGAAGTATATATATATATGTATGATAAAAAGTGGTGAAAAGGAATATTAATATTATTATAAGAAGCATCGTATTGTGAAAGGGTTGTTAAGAAGGTAATGTAAGGAAAGGAATAAGAGGAGGAATGGTTGAAGAACGATTACGGTTACCTTCTTAGAAGGAACCTAACCTCTTTGTTCTCAAGAGAGGATTCCATAATTTTTTACAAGGTATGAGGAGAAAAAAAAAAAAGTTCTTCAAGATCAGATGGCTTTGCAACCAAAGATGACATATGCAAATTTTCAGGTTTTACATTGTTGATACTTTTGTGAATTGATATTTTACTTTTGGATAAATACTAATAATATAAAATCAAGCATCAATTGAAATTAATCGATGGTTTTTCCTATTCCATTTGAACGTAGGACGAGCTCTAGAATATCAACAACCTTACAGAGAGTGTAGGATCCATAGAATATCAACAACCTTACAGAGAGTGTAGGATCCATTCCTTTCGGTTAATAAGTATTGTTTAATGTAGTGAGACGATACCATTTCTTTTTATTTAATGATCTTTATATTAAAACAAATTCTCTCGATGGACTAGTTAATTCTCTCGTTTAGTGAAGAAGAAGTATCTATGAGGGATACCAACTCTTTCCCTCTCACTTACAATGTAATATATATTTAAATATGAGAATATTGAACTTCATGAGGGGCCTCCATAGTTATTCCTGCCTTTGTTCTTCCTATTTTTTTTTTTACTTTCTAAAATACTTTCTCGGAAGAGAGAGGAATGGGTCCCGTGACAGGAACCATTCCCAGTTACCTTAATAATGATACTAAATCTTTCGATTTATTTCTCTCTGAAAGGGGGTGATATCCATATTTTTATGTGGTCCTATGGGTCTTCTCCTAAAAGATAAAAGGTGTGGTTTGTACTTTTAAAATCTTTCTTTTAATGACCAATTGAGGGTGGCTTCTGTGGGAGGACCGACCCTAAATATTTAGTTTGGTATACTTTGGTAAAAGTTGATAGATGGTGGTTTTTAGAGGACCAAACTATCATTTAGTTGTTAGATAATATAGTTACCCAACAATAGAACAAATCCACCTTAGTGTCAATTGTTCAAAGGTTGAGAACAAATTTACAAATTTTTTCACTTGGGGACAAAATTGTAAAATATGAGATAATCGTGTCCACGTAAATAAGCATGTGGGTTGTGTGGGATGCTTCTTAGCTTGGCTTTATGTTAAACTGTCTCTCTATATAGAGTGAATCATACTTACTTTGACCAAAAAGTAGTTAGAAACTTGATTTAAAAAATTGTTAGTCCACTACTTACATTAATATAAGGTTTTAAGGAAAATGAAAAAATTACACCTCGAATATGAAGTTTAAATGAAAATGAAAAGATTACATTTGTAACATAATTTTTTAAGGAAAAAGAAAACCTAAAAATTAAGGTTGTAAGGAAAATGAAAAAGATTACACCTCGAATATCAAGTTTAAAGGAAAGTGAAAAGATTACATATGTAATATAATTTTTTAAAGAAAAAGAAAAGCTAAAAATTAGCTTAGAGAAGTTACACTAATGTGTTGTCATAGATTTGATATTATTAAGTAATATTCTATTATTAAAAGTAGATTTATTATTTAACTATACATTTATTTTAGTATTAAGGTGCTCAAGCGTAACTCCTATGAAATCAAGTCTAAAAATTATGGAGCTATGTTTATTGTTATATTTCAAAGTTAGAACTTCATATCAAACTTTTCTATATGTTGTTTATTGAAAGTAAATTTGGAAGCATATCTTTAAGTTATACGTGTGGAAAGTTAATACATGAGTGTAAATACATTCCCTAGTGGATTCATGTCATCTTGAGGCTGGCCTATTGGTGGAAAAATGTGTGCCAAAAAAGGTGCTAGAAGGTTGGGAGGAATGTCAAAGTCAAGACTTCAGTCATCCTTGGTTCCATTGATTTAGATAAATATTATACGTTTGTTGTGTTGTTATTGTGATGATGATGAATATGATGGTTAACGTCCCCTCACACCAAACTTTGGTCTATCAGACCTAAAGAAACAAATTATTTAATTTGTTTTAGAATTGCATTTCTGTGCTCAAAGAGCTTGGAGAGAAGCGTCCCGAGCTCAGAATAAATTTCAAATGTTAAAAGGCTAGGAAGGTGGGTATTGCAACAAAGATTAGGAAACTAAGATCTAATGTGGGTGTACGCAGGGCACTCTAAGAGAAAGTGATTTTCATCCTCAATGTTCATATTCTCACAGAAATAGCAAATCCTTTCCTCCCATGGTGTTTTAGGAACTTCCCAATGACCTATTTCACTATGGAGATGTAATCAGGAATATTGCACCTTCTGCGGATAGAAGTTGTTCCTCTGGTTTGAATGGTTCATATCCAAAACAAGTGAGTGAATGACAAAGGATGAAGACCTTCCCTGAATGTTGTAAACACCTAGAATACTACTTTGATCACGAACGTGTGTACCTGCAAACATGTCAAACAAACAAGAACATCAAAGCTACCAGAAAATCATCTACACATCCATACTAGTGACTAAGGAATCCAGTAACATATACATACGAAATCAAAACAATAGATATGTGAGATGGAAATCATCTTTGCATTAAGAAATGAATGAAGAAGCTGACAACCATTGCCTTAGTGTTGACAAACTCCTCCACAAGACAAACACCCCATCCCCAAAATCTCTAACTTGCTCTCTAATGGATTGGACTAGGTAGTCAATTCAACAGCATAACAATACCATTCATTTCTCCCCCTCAACTATGGATATGATCTTGTGATGTCATTATCACGTTTTTCTGGTATTCCTTATTTTTAGGGTAGCAGGGCCCATCAAAAGTATGTTGTGTGGGTACTCGTTGGATGTGGAATTAACGAGCTCTCCCGCTCGGAATTTGAGTAAAAATACAAGGAGATATGTCAAAATTATGAAAAAAAAGTAGTTTTCATTTATGACAAATATGTCAATTCAACCATTATGGTTTACTCATTTTATTGAAATTCTATTGGTTCCTGAATTCCAACTCACAAAATTTATTATTGGCGCGTTTTCTTATAAGGCCAATTTTAGACCCCAAATTTCCTCTAATGATTATGGCTAAGGCCATGGTATTTACAGTAGTTCGCCTTATATGGACCAAAACTGTCAGGGAGCGTGGAATAGACCAGCTCAACCTAGGTTCCCTTTCCTTGCAACGTTAAACTTACTTGACTTATCGAGACTCATGAACGATCTGGTATCTCATGACCCAGCTTGGCCGGCTATCCCTAACGAGATTCTCTTGGACATTCCCAAATTCGAGGGCAAAGCAGGAGAAGATCCTAGTGAACATGTCACTACTTTTCACCTTTGGTGCTCTTCCAATTCCTTACATGATGACTCAATCCGTTTAAGGCTATTTCAATGCACCCTGACCGGGCCTGTTGGGAAGTGGTATATAGAGTTACCAAGGGGGGCATTCGTTTTGTTCGATGACCTTGCTATGACTTTCCTCAATCACTTCCAGCTACCCATGCATTACGACGTTGGTACAGAACTCTTGTCGACATTTCAACAAGACAAAGCCACACATATCTCAGACCATATCCAAGGGTGGCGTAGATGGAAGAGGATGATTAAAGCTTTCATACCGCAGGAATTTCTCCTTGAGTGGTTCCTTAAATTGTTGCTAGCTTACATAGCGAAGGATGTTTCTACATCCGATGTCTAGAACGAGGAACAAGCAATTTTTAGGGCACAGGAATTGGATTTGATTTATGCTCAATCTGGACTTTTGTATGAGATCATAACTAACGCTCCGCGTTCTAGTTTCAATCCCAAGATTAAGCCTAGACCACATGCCAATGGCATTGTGGGTTGTACAAGTGCCAAACCTGTGGATTCGATTGTGAAACAAGTGAGTCAATTGTCTATTAATCAATCTACTTTGGGACAAGCCACGGATTTGTCTCAACCCACCCAAACCGTGAGTGTGCTGTCCGTGCAATTGTCGGACCAGAAGGGCAACCAGCATTCTGGAAGGAATAAGAAAAAGGGTAAAAATAATCATAAGGGTGGGAACAAGAATGAAAATGCCAAATTTCATGATAAGAATGCCCGTAATGCTGGGTGGAACAAGCAGTCTAAACATAAGGTTAAATTTCCTTGCAAATTGTGTAAGGAGGATCACCTTACTCAGTTGTGCCCTCATATGGAAGATGCCTCAAGATTCATAGCACAAGGCCCAACTATGCTAACCAATCCTTTACCCCATAATCAAAATATGAACTCGAGGACCAATGATCCTCATTGTGTGTTGGGAAGAGATCAAAATCCACTCGAATCCAATACTGGTCATGGTTGCATCAACATGGTATGAGCTACTAAGGTTGTGACTCGTGCGAAAGATTATGGTTCATCACAACCGGACCTTGGAAAAGAACCCGCTCCACTCGAGATCCCTTTGCATATTGAAAACCCTATGGATAAACCTGAAATTGCACCTCGCATTCCTAAGGGATTCCTAAAGCGTTTGGGGCACAATCCTAATGCCCAAGCCACCCAGAACTATTCTGTTGTGGAGGAATTGGGACAAAATCCTTGTGCGATGTCCGCACTTGAAGTACTTTAGAGTTTTCCTCTATAAAGGAAAGCCTTGATTTCTACTTTTGGAGTTAATGATGATAATTCTTCTTCAGTCATCAAATTTGAAACCATGGGAATACAACCTCACTTTCCCTACTACGTGTCTCTTTTGATTCATGTAGAGTGTCTTAATATGACTGTCAAACGCAGTGTGATTGACGAAGCCACTACTGCTTCCATGATGTCTTTGTCATGCTAAAAGGGTTTGGGTTCTCCTGAGTTGTCGCGGTCTACTACCATGTTGATTTCCTTTGATGGTAGATATTTTCGGTCGCACGGGATTCTTATTTCTCTTAAGGTCCAATTGGGAGGGAAGACCATCGCGATTGAGGTTGAGGTGGTTTATGCACCCCTTGACTACAATATTTTACTAGGACAGAATTTGATGTATAATATGCAAGCCGTAGCCTCTTCTCTATTTCGAGTAGTATGCTTTCCATTTAATGGGAATATTGTTACGATTGATCACATAGTGTTCCATAATCCAAGTGTCAGTGCATCATCGAGAGCTTCTATCCTGATTATCGATCAATATCAGCCAGCAACTGGAAGTGTGGGTGTACGTATGTATCCATCCCTTATGGAGACCTTTAGTTGTCTTGCACATGTTCTTATGATCGGATCTAATTTTAGTGGGGCTTCATCTTCGTTGAAGTCGATGTCTTTTCACACTACCCATATGGAAGATCCTTGGATTCTTCCTTCACCGAGTCCTTCGAATGGACCTGTCGAAATGGATGTGGCATTGCTTGTAGCAATGATAGCATATTAAGAGAATCTTGATTGTATTGCAGAGCCTAGTGCTTCCTCTTCGCAGACGAAGGAGGAGGACCCATATGTTCTTCCTACATGGGCAGTGCAGTCCTCTCACGCACATGATTTCCTTGATGATGTTTTTCCATCAGACGAAGCCATTATTGAGGCCATGTCAGGGGTTGATCCACCTTGGGAAGAGTTGCATCATAGATCATATTTTCTTCTCGAGATTAACCGTTTTCAATGTGGCAACTATAGGGATATTCTTAATGAGAAGATTCGTACTCCCGTGGTTCCATTGATCTCTCTTGGTCAGATGGCTGATGGGAAAATGGTGAACCTATCAACTACAATTCCTATCAATATCTCTCACTATCCTGGTAAAGTTGAGAATGAGTACATTGGGGAAAATTGTTCCCTTTATTAGATTAAGGAGTATACCGAGTTTTTTAAAGAGTTTTGTGACATATTTGCTTGGTCATATGAGGAAATTTCTAGTAATGACTCTTGTATTGTTGAACATGAAATTAAGAGATATCCGAATGTGAAGCCTCTTCGACAACGTTTGCATGTAGTGAATCCTAGAAAAGCACCCGCTATTAAGGCTGAGATAGAGAAGCTGTTAAAAGCTGGTTTTATCTATCCCGTTCCCTGGACGGAGTGGGTTTCAAATTCCGTTCCAGTGGATAAGAAGCAGGGAGCGATCCGTATATGCATTGATTTCCATGATTTAAATCATGCTTGTCCTAAGGGTAATTTTCCCACACCATTTATTGATCATATTTTGGATGAGTGTGCGAGAAGCAAGGTATCCTCCTTTATGGACGGTTTTTCCAGATATAATTAGATTCAGATCAAACGCGAGGATCAACATAAAAATTCATTTATTTGTCCTTAGGGTACGTTTTCATATTGGAGGATTCCTTTTAGTCTTAAAAACATTGGACCCACCTTTCAGCGGGCTATGACCTTGATTTTTCATGATCTCAAAACAATTATCAAGTGTATTTTGGGTGATATTGCTGCTCATTCTCATCTGAGAGTGCGTCATCCATACCATTTGAGATTAGTATTCGATAGATGCCGCCATTACCAGGTTAGGTTAAATCCTCACAAGTGAATCTTTTGTGTAACCTTTGGTCGCTTGCTAGGGTTCATAGTATCCAAGGAGGGTATAAGAGTTGATCCCTTAAAGGTTGAGGCAATACTTCAATTGTCTTCCCTGTGTAATATTAGACATCTTTAGTGTTTGCAAGGCATGGGAAATTTCTTGCGGAGATTCGTGGTTAACTTTTCCGATTTGACTAAAGGCTTTATGCTTCTTCTAAATCTTCTAAAGAAGGACACTAATTTTTTCTGGGATGCGGGAGCCCAAGAGTCCTTTGATGCTCTTAAGCGAGCCTTAGCATTAGCCCCCATGCTTAGTCCACCTGACTATAGCCGTGATTTTTTTATTTATGTGGCCACGTCCATGGAGACGGTTGGTATGGTTTTGGTTCAGGAGGATGAGGAGCTCCACGAGCATGTCATATATTATTTGAGTCAGAACCTTATTGATGCAGAAATCCATTATTCTCATGTGGAGAAACTTTCCTTGGCCACCATTCATGCGGTTAAGAGATTGAGACATTACATTCTCCTTCTCCAGACCTTGGTGGTAGATCATGTCAATCCATTTCAGTTCATCCTCACTAGAAGGATGATCGGGGGAAAATATAATAAGTGGATTGTCATTTTTCAAGAGTTTGATCTCGAATTTGTTTTGACAAAATCGAAGAAATCATTGATTTTTGCGGAGCTCATTTCTGATTTTCCAAGTGTGGAGGAGGAGGAGGTTTATGAAGATACATTTGTCGATGAGCATATTTTCCTTATCTCAACTTTGGATCCATGGTATAGGGATATCATTATATATTTGAAAACATTGAAGGTCCCTACTCACCTTTCACAGGATGAGCGATGATGATTACGTCATGTATCTAAGAACTACCTTATAGTGGATAACACTTTGTACCACCATGGGGTAGATTCCATTTTACGGCGTTGCTTAACCCATGACGAGGCTGAGGTTGTGCTGAATGATTGCCATGGAAGGGTGTGTGGTGGTCATTTATTCGGGCTTTCTATAGCTTAAAGAATCTTGAGAGCGGTATATTTTGGGCCGTTGATCTTCAAAGATTGTGTGAATACGGTGAAGAAGTGTCACCCTTGCCAGTTTTTTGCACACAATATGCACTCGCATCTTGCCCCTTTACATCCGATTATCACCACTGGTCCCTTCACCAAGTGGGGGCTTGAATTCATGGATTACAACCCAGCTTCAGCTAGGGGGAATCATCACATTATAGTGGCTATTGATTATTTCATGAAATGGGCTGAGACTATGCCCACGGTTAAATCCGACAGTGGGACAGCCACGCATTTTTTGTTCAACCAATTTATTACTTGGTTCAGCATTTCGAAAGAGCTTGTCACTGACCATGGTAGGAACTTTCAGAATATAATGATGGAAGAGTTGGATTTGAAGTTAGGGTATAAGCAGGAGCACTCCTCTTCTTATTACACTAGGGCGAATGGACAGGTTGAAGCAGTGAATAAATCACTTAAGTCCATTCTCCAACAAACCATTGCACAAAGCAAAATGAATTGCATATCATGTTATATTCTTCTTTGTGGGCCTATAGGACCGTGGTTAAGACTGCCACCAGTTTCTCTCCATATCAGCTCGTACAAGGGGTGGAGTTTGTCTTGCAAGTTGAATGCGAAATCCCTTCGTTGAAGCTAGCCATAGAGATTTTACCAGACACTTCTGCAATGGAGGAATGTTTGGTCCACTTAGAGCATATTGATGAGTAGCGTCGGGGTGCCTTAGTGGCTCTAGAAGTAAATAAGCATTGCGTTAAGGTCCAATATGATAAGTATGTCCGTCTGAGGAGGTTTAGTGAAGGTGATTTGGTCCTTTTGTGGGATCCAGCTAAAGAACCCTTGGGGGCATGAAAGTTTAATACCATGTGGCATGGTCCTTACGTAGTCAAATGTGTGTTAGATAAGGGTGCCTATGAGCTAGTGGATTATGAAGGGACATCCTTGACGGAGCCTAGAAATGGGCTCTCTCTTAAAAAATACTATGCATGATCTTGAGCCAGGGTTGAATATTGTATATTATTGTACAGTTTTTTTATTCCTATGGTTACTTTGTCTGTTGTGGTACCCCAAGCCATAGGAATTTTTCTTTGTAACATATATTTATGTCATATAGATGCAAATATGATCACAACCACGAATATACAAATGTGGATCCATGCTAGATATAGAAAAATCCATCGCAACCTGGGGAAAGCAATAAGTTCTACACAAGTACCCAGGGTCTTCGTCTCTTTTTCCACAAAGTACGATTCTATCCATGTGATTACAATGTTCTAAAGTCGAACATAGTAGAAACGCTAGTGCAAAATGGGATATTAGTGACCAGGAGACCAAAAAATTTGGTCAACACAATTTGTTTGAAGGGATAAATGACAAAAATTAATAAATTTAAGTGGGATAACTAAAAAGTACCAAGATAAATGACCACTTTTGGTCACGATATAAAACTAAACTAAAAGAAACCAAGATAAATGACCAAATTTAGTGACGGGATTGAAATAGAAAATGAACTATGCTCAGGAATGGTTTCATTTTTATGCAAGCTTGAAACCAAAAGGTAAAATATGCTTGAGGATATCCATTTCATTTTTTAACTAGCTTGACAAAGAATAACAACTTTTCTCATAGGCATCTATTTCATTTTTTAATGATCTTGCCATAGAATCGGAACTATGCTCACAACAAGTTCTAAGACAACATGATGTCCAGAGGTTGGTGGGTTTCTCCCTTACATAAGAAGCTAGGAACTTAACTCCAGTATGAATTCTAGAGGCTAGATCCATGCCCCCCATTTTACCTATGATGGCAAGAAGTTAATTAGAAGGGGAAATAGCCACAAGAACATGCGAGACATTCAGGGAATTCTGATGACCAGGAGTCACATGATAATCAGGTTTAACAAAGGAAAACTGATCAATGGTCATAATCTTCCCATCATAGGGAAAATACATCACTCAAAAGAGCGTGGACACTACAAATTTCATGGCGTAAACATAATCATGTCCAAGGAGAAGATTTAAATCTAAAGGACATTGGACTACCATAACCTCGATGCAGACAATTTTTCCTTCCAAAGTCATAGGCACTTGAGGAAGGATCCCTAAAGGCACTGTAGGTATTTGATTAAAAGCTAATATCTGATCGGTAGTTGGCACAAGTGGAGGAGAACCTATGGATTTCCAAGCAGTAGAGGATAGAATGCTAATATATTCCCCTTCGTCAATGATAGTGCAAAGTATACTCTTAGAGAAAACTCGCACAACTATCTGGAAAGGAACGCTCGAATGAAGACAATATTCTGTTAGGTTACTCCAGTCAAAGGAAATAACCTCACTACTCAGAGAGGGTTTTGTTGAAAGAGACAAAAATTCTTCTTGCATAGAACAATCAAAGCTAACTACAAAAACTTCAGTTGAATGGTTTTCAATCTCAATTGGAAGAGAGGGATCGGGTGGAGATGATGTTGACTCGACCACTTTAACTTCACGCTTCAAAGGAAGAGTGGGATAAATCACGGATGAATCTAGATTAACCACTTGGAATTCACTCTTGAAAGGAAGGGTGGGATTGACCATGGATGAAACTGAATCAACCACTTTAGCTTCACCATTCAAAGGAAGAGTGGGATCAACTAAGGATATACTTGGATTGGGCAGTTTAATTTCACTTTTCAACATAAGAGTGGGATCAACAGAGGTTAGAACTGGATAGACCACTTTATCAACCAATGGGGGTTCAAGAGACAACTTACGATAACCTGTTGGAAGCCGTTGATGAGAAACAATAATATATTCCAACAAATTAGAAGCTTCATCCATGCAAGGACAAAGGTAAGTAAAGTGCATGTCCTTACAAAGCAAGCAAGGATTTCTGACTTTACCCTTCCAACGCTTAACCACAGAAGCACTGGTTGAGGGGGGATCATCAGTATGATGAATAGAACCTAACAACATCGGTTGCCGAGAAACCTTATACCATTCTTCTAAAACTAGGGATATACCATGACATTCTTTCAGAAGGTGATCACCCTTGTAAAGCCTACAAGCGACTTTGCGTTTACATGGTCTTTGGGTGTGGAGATCAACACTCTCCTCACTGGGAGGAGTGATTGGTTGAGACATGGTTTTTTGTTTGTTTTTCTTCTTCTTAATCTTCCTTTTCTTCTTCTTCTTATCCCCCTGACTACTAGTACTACAACTTTCAATAGGTGAAGAGGTAGAAATGTGAGAAGACACATATGGTGAAGAAGGAGAGGGATCAACATAAGGTTGATGCTCTTGCAATGAAGGATTAGGATTAGAAGAAACTGGTGTACATGGGATAATTGGACTGGAGAATAACCAAACAGGTAATCCAATAGTCAATCCAGGAAGGCTTAACATAGCCATGAGAGGAGGAACAACATCCCCATATGGAGGGAACAAAAAAGACATGCTTGGTAAAGGATTCTCTTGGTTGGTAGTCCTGGAAGGTGAAGGCACAACTATGTAACAATATTATCTCTCTCTTCTAAAAAATACTAACTGTACAAACAACAAGTGATACTGAAACTAAATAAGCAAGAAAATATGTGAGAGGAGTGGATTAAAGGTCAGCTTTCTCACCAGGATTATCAAGACTTTACAAGCTTCGCTTGTAAATCCAAGATGACCAAAAGGTTAACTCTGTTTGGATAGGGTATCCTAGTGGGGTCTACCGATATATGCAAGGTACATGGGATATCAAATCAGTAGTAGTGTTTTCTAATGCACAACCGTTCACAAGGGGCCTTCCTATATACAATCGAATTCATGAAGTACCTTTCTATATACCTCAAGTGTACGTTAAAGGTCATTCGATATACCGACGGTATGTGGAAGAACTGCATGAGTCCCAGGTTGTAGTGCGGACAAATAATGACATCTCCTACATTTAATGACGCTTGAGCACGTCTCTAACCTATCACACAAATTCCTAAAAAATTTAAACCTAATCTAGCACTTAATTTTATCTTGTGTGTTTAGGTGGAACCATGGAGTGAAAACTTGAAATTAAAGAAGATGCACATTGATCTATATGATAATGCAAGTTTTCCTCTTCAATGAAATTCTACCTAAGAGAGGGAGAGAGAGGTTCAATTTATTTGAAACATAGAATAAATCCCTTACAAAAATAAAAGAAACTTGTTTATATGGTCCTTTCCTAACTTAAACAAACAAAATCTTGTCTTTTGAACTGAAAAAGAGGTGAGACCTCTAATGAAAAGCAAGAAAATATTGTTACAAATTTATACAAAAGTGCTCAAAATTTTCAACTAAAGTGAGAATGAATTAATCACAAAATCATACAATAACTTTCATATGCACTTTTCCACAACTTTATGAAAAAAGGAAAAAATATACAAAATCATGTATAACAAATGAAGAACAACTGAAATGAATCTTTTCTTGTTTTATCAAAGAAGATAGAAATCAGAGATCTAGCAAAACCAAGTTCTATTGAAAGCTGACTATGAAGCTTGAAAAGACCAACATCAATCAAAATTATTGAGAATAAGTATGGATTCATACATGCTGAAGGTGGGATGGGGGAGCCCCCCCCCCCCCCCCCCCGCCCCCTCAACCTAAGGGTTTGGGGTTGTGAGCCCCCAAGAAAAAAAAATTGGCTCGTTTTTTTTTTATTTTTTGATTTTTGATTGAGTTTTCTTTCCAAAAAAGAATTGTAGATTTCAAAAAACAACTGTAAAAATATGAAGTGTGCATCTCAGATACCAGAAGAAGCATTTAAAAATCAAATACCAAACAGGGCTAAGAAGAATACTTAGCACAACTTTTGCAGGTGTTAAAAAGGGCGTTACCAGCCTGAGCATCACTCCTTGCACACAGGAACAGAGCGGTGGCACCACTTATAGTAGGTTCACACTAGGGAGTTACCAGGTCTAGCACCACTTCTTGTACACAGAGAAACTGTAGTGGCAGTGCTTCTTTAACATAGAGGAAGAGAGGTGACAGCTCCAGAACTACACTTATAACACATCTCAAGAGCGATGCCCAAGGTGGTGATTTGAAAAATAAAAAAGAAACATAAAAGGAAGTTAGAGACAGAAAAATGAACCCAAACAATCACCAAAAAACCCAGTAAACTAAAAATATGAAGATCCAAAGGTAGACAGAGGAAAAACAGTCAAATTCAAAGTAGATCTACAGATCTATGCATGGAAAAGTAGATCTAGAAATTGAAAATGAAGGTGTAGGTTTCAACTTACCAATGATCAATAATTCAAACTAGATCCCTAGCGGAGTCACCACTTTTGTTAGCCGGAAATACTCACCTACTGCGGACAAGAGCATGTTCCCTAGTCTGAATGGTTCAGATCTATAACAAAACACAAACATGGAATGATAGACTCTCCCTAGATCTCGTTAATCCCTAGAATTGAATGCCATGATGCTTTTCTCAAAGGTTTTCCTCACTATCCTTGCATAGGAACCTATAAAAGATGGAAGAAAACAAATAAAACATAATAGCATACAATATAATCAACTAGATCTATGCTTGTTACCAAGGAATCAAGCAATATAAACACATGAGACAGTAAATATGGGAAAGAAAAGACATTATTTATTAATAAATGATTCAAGAGACTACAACATTCATGCCTTGGTGTTGAGAGTTCCTTCCAATGGCTCCTTACCTCTAACTTCTCCTTGCCTCCAAAGACTCGAGAATGATTTTGACATACTTTGGGTATGAAACACAATTCTTCCTCATTTGTCCCATGGGGGATGAGATAGTATTTAAATGAATTGGAGGATAGGTATGGTTAAGGATCGCATGGGTGAGGTGGAGATTAGATCCTAAACAAGAGGATCTCGAGCTCTATTTGGTCCTAAACCATAGGGATGAGGCTCCACATAGGCAAGCTTCGAGAATCCTCTCGAAGCTTCTCTTTTTGCCTTCAAAACGGTGTCAAAACGTGAGCACCGCTTTTCCAAAGAAGCAAACAGGCGGTGATAAGGGGGCACCGATTTTGGTAGTAAGGGAAAGAGTGGTGGCACCTCTCTTTTCTCATGTATCAGGAGAAGTGATGGCTCTTTTCTTCTTGGGTAATGCTTTTGGTCAATGGGGAAAGAGCGTTACCAGCTCAAAAGAGGGAAAAATTGCAAGGGGTTAATTTATTCCTTCATTTCTCTAGGGAAACTCCGAGGGATTGGAGCAGTCAAGGGGATACCTATCTCATAACATGAGGGTGATGATATTTTGGTATAATAGGAGCTTATGAGATTTCATTATTATCTTGGCTATATTATTATTTTTCTTTGAACTAGTTAAAATAGAGAGATACTTTTGATATTCTAGACTAGGATTAATGAGCTTCTTATAATATCGTAATTTTCTTTTAGCCTCTAAATATTTCTCATGCCACATTTTATATTTAAACTTAGAATTAACAATAGTTTTAATGTTATTAATATTTTGCAATGCAAAATTTTTGTCGATCTCCCAATGGTTTAGCCAGGACTCGGTATTTTTATACCAATCTCGCTTGAGCCTTAGGTGGTTTTGGATGGACTTTAAAGCTAGCTTAGGAATTCTATGGTCTCCCATGTTATTTATTTTATGCTTGTACAACATGAGCCTAGTCATAGCTAGGCTCTCGATAGGGGAAAGACCCACTTCTATAAGGAGAATAAGGTAGGGTTTATTTCTTTTAATTTCCAGGTTATACATTATAAAATGCTTATTGATTTGCTCACTCATTCTCTAGGATTATTTAGAGATGCTGCAACCCCAAACCTCACACCCATACAAGATAACAGGAGTGACTAAAGTTTCAAAGAGGAGCTTCTTTTTATCCCACATCACAAGGTTTGTTTCTTTACAATTATTTTCACGAGCAAAATAAGATTTCAACCCTCCATTAATCATTTCTCAATGCTATAGTTCCAGTTGATCTTGTGATGCACATCAATTCCTAGGTATTTGTAAGAAGATACTTCCTCCAAGTTTCTATTGGCACACACATAATTAGTCTAAGTATCTTTATTAGATATGATAATGGTAACCTTTTTTTTGGTCAATGTTAATCGTCATACCCATGGTAGAGTGAAAATCCTTAAGAATTCTTAGTTTCTTATCAAGATTAGATGGAAGCCTTGCCAGAAGAAAAAATATTGTCACCATAAAGAAGAAGCATGATGACTATTCCAGCTAAGATCATGCCAGCGAAATTTTCTTCCTCTAAACAATATTCTAGCTTATCGATGTAAATGGAAAATAGGGTAGGGGAGAGGGGGAAAACTTGTTTAACTCCGATATTACAATTAATATATTTCTACCACCCCTCGTTTCTCTTAAACTCATATAACCTTATTGTGGTAGATCTCTACTTGAAAGGATCCTTTAGCTCTTCTAATCTATTCCATAGGTTATTTCTAGGTACCGTATCGAAATCCTTTCTCAAGCACACAAAGCAACTAAATATATTGGATTTATCATTACGATATTCCTTGACAATGATCCTCAGTGTAATGAGGTGCTTCATTGTTGAGTGCTTTCTTTCAAAACCCGATTGTCTTTTATCCCTCTTGCCTTCACTTTCAAGCCATATGCTGATCTTATTTTCTAAAATAATACCATATAACTTAGCTAAGAGAGGTCTAATCATAAGTATCTAATAAATAGAGGGGTTCTTTGTATCCACATTTTTAAAAATAGGGGTAATGAGGCTTTGAGGCCATGGTTTTGGAACCCTTTCTTGACCACTTGATTGAGTATCTTGTGGATGTGAGGGATGAGCACAAGAACTCCATTTTTTAATATTTCTTCCTGCTAACCTTCAATGTCCTTAGCTTTTCCATTTTTCATATGATTAACCCCAAATTCTATGTCTTCTAATGAGAAAAATTCTTCCGTTGTGAGTAGGGTTTCATAGTTATCTATGACATTTGGAGATTCATAAAGATTTCTAATATGGGAATTCTAGTCATGTAAAGTTATAGATTTAATTTTAAGGATGTTCAAATACTTAAACGGTCTTAACTTTAGATTATTTATGGAAATGGTTCCATAACATTAATCCTTGATTAGCCTTTGTTATGCTTAAACTGCAATATGTGCATTTAACTGATTATGAACAAGTTATACAACTTGACCAGAACCCGTCATTGTTTTATTTTTTGTGGGGAGTCAATGTAAGTAGCTATTTTTTTCCTCTGTTTCAAAATGTGTGTATATTGGTAACACCATTTTTCATTTCGATCCATTGATTTTTAGATTTTCAAACTTCTTGGTCATAAAAAAGCTATAATGTTTTGTTACAGGAATGCTTTTTCAAATTTTACAAAAACATATACATTTAATACCTAGTTACAATGCAAAAACATATACATTTTTGAATTTTTTTAACATTTAGAAGCTAATAAGAATGAAAACTAGATACATTTTGGAATTTTTTCATTTAAACATTTCTCTAAAATAACTCATTTTTTGGGCAAATTTGAAAAACAAATTAGATAAAATAAAGACATTTCAAATCATTTTAACCTATTGTCAACAATTTTGTGTGTAAAACTGATATTAGTTAGCATTATTTTCCATAAAGTGATGATTCACATAAAATCAACAAAAATTATACCATATAGTTGTAAATAACATATGAAAAAAATAATAATTATTCTCAAAATAAAATATTAAAGTCAAAACATTACATAAATATCTTATAAAAAACTTGTCAAGTGTTTCATTTTCCTCAATGACATGAAACTAATCAAGAATTGTAGAAATTGCAGCTCGAATACCATTTAGAAATAGATCCTTGATGAAAACAAGAATCACAAAAGGTAGATCTTTATACAAAGATAATTCTCACAAGCATGCACAAGGAAAATAAAGAGATGAATAGTAAGAATGGATACAAGAGAGTGAAGAATGATCCAATATATTTCCATTTTATTATTGATCAACTTAGTATACATAAATAATACATCCTTCATAGGTAAATTTTAGTTTCTTAGGAGACAACTCATGCTAGTTGATAAAGAAAAATTACCAAATATGATAAACCCCCATAGGTGGCTAAATCACTTTCCAAATTTGTCAAGGACCTCACGAATTGGATGAACCATGAGTGAGTTGTCATAAGTGAAAAAAAAAAATCTAACCATGGAATAGAAATAGAAAATAAAGGAGTATTGGTTGGAAAAAAAGATAGAAGTTCCCTAGTTGACTAGGTTTACCTTATCCGTAGAAAAGAAGAATAAAATCAATATAAAGAAAGAATCTGCAAGAAGGAATAATTCCTAATTTTGGCAGTCAATAAAGTTGGAAGGATCTAACTAAAATCAAAATAAGGGTGCTCATGTAGTATATATGGAAATTATTGACCAAGTGGTTCAAGTGAATGTCAACTATTTAGGCTATTAGGTATGAATTTAATAAAAATGATTAAATATTTTTATCCTAGGTATGAAGTGGGTTTATAATATTCCCACACCAATCTTTAAGTCTAACTTTATCATTGTATATATTAAATAATAAGATGCATATATATGCATATAGGTGTATATAGGGCCAAATAATGAGGTTATGGTCTCCCTTTATAATTATTCATGTCGAGAAAAGATAAGGAAAGAGGAAACCGCAAATGGGGAAAATACTCCCTCAAGAGAGGAAAAGGAACAAAATTTGAAATATGTCGTCATTTATGTATTTATATTAAGTTTAATGAGTTGAATGAATTTCCTCTAGTGAAATACTTTGATGAAGAAATCCTGAACTCCGTGATCATGCACTAAAGCGTATAATCTCCAAAAAAGAAGATGAGAGACTCCTTCTATCTCATCATATGATGAAGTAAGAGAATTATCTGAATGCTTCTTGTTTCTAAAAAACTGTTATTTTCAAGAACAATCTGAAAAGGAAAAGAGATTTGTGCATACTCCTTCCCAAAGAGTACAAAAATGAACACAACCAATAACACAAGCAGTTCCTTGTATAGTTGCAAAGTTTTGATGTGGATCACATATCATTATTCCAATCATATTTAGAATTATCCTAGATCTTATGTCTTTGAAAAGACTCTGATATATCATAAATATTATCATATTAATAGTATATACAAAAGGTTCAGTGTCTCTATGAGGATATAGGTCTAGAGTAGGAAAAGTATAAGCAACTTGGGAAAATTGATGAGTGTCAAAATATGAATGATGGGTGATGTTAATATTTGAATCATAAGTGTTTATAAAAGATCCAAACATGTGTAAGATAAGTCCAATGATGAGTATGGTCATGTATAACCAACTAGTGAAAAATAGACAAGACTTGAAACCATTTGATATAAGTAACACGTCATAAGAAACCAATGAGGAATTAATTAGTCAACTTGGGGTTTCTATAGTCTTAGATGTATTTAGAGGCATGGTAGATAGAATGGATGGTGGTATGGATGGTGTTAGGACATAAATATAATTTTTAAAATATGCTTCTAAATCATAATTATTATCATTTGAATGATGTGAGGAAGATATGCTCAAAGACATGCCAGGATCTATTGAAAAATCACAAACCTTGGGAGAGAAATTAGGAGATTGATAGGTGGATTATTGAATAAAGAAACTAAAATTTATAATTGTGATATGTCATAAATTGGATATATATCATGGATGTGAGAAAATTATTTAACTCTGGAACTCAAGGAATAGTTTATATCAACTTGCAACTACACACCATGACAATGTTTTGAAGAATCAACATGTTTCTCTAGCCCATATGGATCTTCAATGTTATGCTTTTGAAGTAGTTGAGACATGATGTCCATATTCTTCTTCAAATATTTCTTCTCAACATGAAATGATTTTCTACACAAAGAACATTTAGACTTACCTCCTTTCTTCTTCATTTTCTTCATTAAACCTTCATCACGAGGCTTCGAAATTTAATATTGTGTAACATACCAAAAACAAAAAAATAAATATTTTTTTAGCAAAAAAATTATGTTAATTTTTATTGTAAATTTTATGACCAAGTGGGTCAAGGATGACTATAATTAAAGAATTATTTATTTTTATAATTAATAAAAGGAGACACCTATTAAGTAGAGACTGTTAAATGAGTGTTCATTTCCCACTAGGAGGAGGGAGAAGATGTAGAAGGATGGTTGACAAGTGGCAGCACTAGCATTCACTTTCTAGCTGTTGCAGAAGCATAATCCCTAAAAAAGTGGTCAAGTTCCATGAGAGGGGGAATTGAGCAGGTGGCTCATCGAATTCCAAAACAGACCCAAAGACCTACGAAATATTATATAAAACATCAAATTGAGCAGGAGACTCACCACTCATTTTGATTTGTGGAGAGAATGAACTTTGTGATTGCTACAAACTGAAAATTCAGGCACACAAAGAGTTTTATGAGAGGATAGCTAAAGTGATTTGTTGAGTACTGAGTTGCACAAGTTTGTTGTGTAGCATATATATTTGTTTCTAGTGGTGCCATGATCAAGCTTGGGGGTCCTAAGAAAGTAATTTGATTGCTTTAGAAAAAGGTTCAGTGGAACATTCTCACTTGGGTGTTAGTCCCTTTTATGCACCACATACAGGTTCCAACTCTATATCTGTAATACCTTATTTATTCTGTTTGTCTAAGATGAAATTATTTTCAATGTGGTTATAATTAAATGATAGCTATTCATTGATTATTTGATGAAGTATCTACATGGAAATTGATTGAAAAGGAAATGAGTTTATCTCATGTATTTTTCCTCTCACCGAAGTGGTGTACTCGAGTACAGGAAGATATAAATTATGTGTAATATTAGTATCAGAATGATTGAATGAGTATGTATATTCCTTTCTTCATCGCATAGAAGTATTATGTAAATTGTTTATAATTTATTGTTAATCAAAAGATATTGTATTTAGTTTGTCTACATGCATAGCTCTGAATTCATTAGATAAACATTTGCACCTAAATAAATCAAACCTTGAATTAGAGTACAAGTTTAGGATCTAGAATAAATTACAGAGTCTTTTCTTTTATATAAATAAGTTATTTATTCCCCAAATACTTTATCCTTTAACAATTTAGCATCACAAATAATCAGATCCAAGTTTGTCTCAAATACTCTGTTTATATTAATCACTTTTAAGACTGATTTGTTTCTTATTAATTCAATACGAGTATAAATCAAGAATAATCAGAGTTCACTTAAAATCACAATAATACTAGGCTAACTACGTAAAATTATCTTCAACCTAGTTTCCTAGCAGTTAAACAATTAGTGTAACACCAGGTTGAGATGATCGACCAATATTAGCACTGGTTACATGCTTCCGATTGTAAACTAGTGTTGTTTTCTGTAGTATTTATATATAGAGTAAAATCTCAAATAGTCATTTGATTTATTAAATTTATTTGAACAAAACTAAAAATTCAGAGTAAGACTCCAGAATTTTAAAATAAAACAACTAGACCCTAGAACAGTATAACCAAGTTCATATATCAAGAACAGTATTAGGTATTAACCCTTTTAAAGGTTCTAATAGTATGGTCAACTAGCAGAATGTAAATTTCCTTCATCAATAATATACAGTCTCATGGTTTATTAAAAACAAGTAAAAATGAGTAAAAAGATATAGCTACTATGATTATAAACGAAGAAATAGTAACGTAATTATAGAATACAAGCATTAAAGAATTATAAATGATCAAATTCTGGTTTATGAAATACTTTTATAATCACGTAAGATTATGGAAAATCTATCTCACAGATTTTACCGTCTAACATTTACTAAAAACTGTGGAACTCTAAAATAATTACAGACTTTGTTCCTTTAAAAGTTGCAGAGTGAAGCTACACGATAAATCCCTTACAGATCTTTCAAACAATAATGAACTCATGACAGTATTTTTGCTTTCCCAATTCTAATAGTAAAGTCTACAGAGTAAGATTTACGGCTAAGATTTCTGAATATAGTAATTTGAACAAAATACTCAAAACTTCATAGTTTTCATCAAAACAAGAAAAGAAGTCAATACATTATCATTATTAAAATACTAAAGTGATAGATCACTTCAAACTCATTTAAATCCACTACTTACATTATGACTTCCTCCTAAGTTAGCTTTTCATTCTGCAAACGAAATGGAGGAAGCATTAAACAATATTAAAATACAGTAAACAAGCTTGGGTTTACCTCAAATCCCCATGAGCATCGATCCACTTTATTGCTCATTATAAAATTAAAATAATAATGAGTTACAACAGAGGCTTTTTATTCCAAAAACTAGAATCGGGTGTAAGCTACATAGTCTTATCGTGCTACAACAAATATTTATAATGGGAGATAACACTAAATTATATAAACAGTCGCTATATAAAAACCATGCTTACATCTTGGTATTGTTTATAGATAGCCCCAAAGGGTCGATTTACAAACATGCTTTCATTAGTTATAAAAATAACAAAATGTATTGAAATTGGGAATTTTAGTCCAAGAACAAGAAAGGAAGAGTAAGAAGCTCACAACCATAACTATTTTAAAACATAGCATTATATAAAACTTCAACATGATCATACCGAGATAAAATATTTGATAGTATTTTAAAATCTTATGGGATCATTTAAAGATAAAATGACATTGTTTCAATAAATTCGAAACCATAGAAAGCATGACTTAGTCAAAAGACTCCACAGATTCAAGGAAAAACTTACAGAATCACTTTTAAAGTCAAATACAGTCACAAGAATAATACCCTAGTGTTATAAGGATGTTTATTTTTAAGAAGTTGAATATCTTGCCTATAGATATTGAAAAGGAGAATCCACAACCTTACCAACTTCAAAATTATTTGCGGCTAGTTCTTATCCACAGCCCTTGTCACAGAAAACCAACAGAGAAGTCACCTGCATAAACATTTAACCCAAAAGTTAAAAATGTATTCTACATATAAACACTCTCGGTCAAAATACATTCCTTAGTGTAACATTACAATACCTGCTCGGCATTGAAGAATTCAACTGAATTCATCCAAAATGAAACATGCATGAGGTTTTACACCATCACCATTTTGTTCATGTTTGGACAAGGTGAAAAAGACGAGGAGGACCAAAGCTGTCAGCACCTAGATTTCCATTTGGAGGCAATAAAATGACCAACTTGAACGATGGAAGTGCATTTCTATAGGTGAGAAGACCGGTAACATCATACCCATCGTCAAGACAAAAAACAATTTAAGGAACATTGAAGACATAGGGTTTCGTACCCCTTTTATTTGCCCACCAACTGGAAGATTTAATGAAATCACATGGGTTTCATGTGAATGACTTTAAGTCATAACCACACCGTGGTCATAACCCTACTTTTCAATTTCATCAACCTTGTCCCTTTAAAAATAGTTTAATGTGTATAATATATATATATATATATATTGTTTCCATTATTTAGGGTAATGTAAGTTTACTTCCTGCAAAGTCCTTATCCATGATGGAAACTTACATAGGTTTTACTCTAATTTTTTGCATGTGTATATAGTTAATACCATGCATGATATGTTTATGTGGTATAAGCCATTCATTTAAAAATTGAAAACTTGTTAAGGAATCCACCTGCACAACCAAATTTTAAGGTACATGTGTTAGTCACAAGGACTGAGTAAGACCATGACTTTAACCTCCAACAACCTTAAGTAGCACAAGGGTAAGAAAATAGAGAGATGATCTACAAGATAGAAAACAAAGCTTTAATAAGTATTCTATCACAAAGTAAGTCATAACAATAGATCATAAAGTAAAAGAAAGCTAATGATACCATAAACATATAGCCCTTATAGTTAATTAAAGAATTTATAAGTAATAGCATCAAGGTTAATTATAGTAAATATTTTTTTTATGAAAATTAAGATATGTTACATGTGTTATTAGAGCGATATTCCAACACTAGGTCTAATTGGCTTACTCGCTTATAAAGAAAAATAATGTACTAATTTTATTTTTATGTATTTCTATACAGAAATATACAACCTATTTTACAGGAAATGGATAATGCTAAAGTATCTGCTGAGAATGCTCCTCAACCCAATAACCCTGGTAAGCTTTATGTAGATTTGAATAATCCATAATTACTACAAACAATCAAAAAGTTGAAGGATGAGCATCCAACTATGAAACAAGAGAATCAAAGAATTTTAGAGTTGAATGAATATATACTAAACAACTAAATCACCAGGAAAAAGATAAAAGAAGTGTAATTGAAACTGATTCTAAAACAACTTCCTATAAACATAAAGGAAAGAGGGAAAACTATTCTAATAGTGAAACTTCCTCAGAGGTTAAACCAAGGTCATGTAGGGAAAGACAAATATACATACGTGACAACAGTGAAAGTGACCGAAAACCTAGGAGAAATAAGTATAAACCATACAAAGATATTTTTGGAGAACTTAAGAAAATAAAGCCTCCCATGTTCAATGGAGAAATCAATCTAAATCTATAACTCTTCTAACAGATTAAAGGCCAGAATGACTATTTACAATTTGAACGGAAAAGCCGACATATGGTGGCAAGATATAAAGAGGGTAAAAATATGAAATAGAAGTACTTGACTTGGAGAGTTTGTAAGAATTACTTGAAGAGAATGTTTATGTATGAATAGTATTATGAGGACAAATACAAGGAGTTATATGAGTTAAAAGTAGGTTCCATGTCCATGAAAGAATTAAGTAGCAAGTTCTTAAGTCTGCTAAGATATGTACCTTACATCATAGATGAAAATCCAAAAATATAACAATTTTTAAGTTGTTTACCTGCTAGCTTCAAAGAAAGGATTGACTTTGACAATCCAAAAACCTTGAAAGAAGCTATGAGAACGGCTTAATTTTGTTATGAGCAGGGAAAGAAAAGAGAAAGTCTACCTAATTGGAAAACTAAAAATATAAGTCATTTTGATCAGAAAAGAAGAGGATTCAAGTCAAACAAGAGTTTTGGGAGTAAGTCTCAGAAATTCTCCAAAAACAACTATCAAAAAACTGAGTTTAAGAAAAAAGTACCCCATAATACTGCAACATCAAAGGGAAGGGATTTATCTAACAATTTTGTTAGAAATACTGAACAACGGGAACCTATCAAATTGTGGAAATGCCAAGGAACACACTATGCCAAATATTGTCTGAACCAAAAAGGAAACATCAGCAACATACACATTGTCTAAGAAGAAGAAATAGTTGTATATGTGGCGAATGAGATGCACGGGGTACATGCGGCTCTAGAGAACCGAAAAGAAGATCACCAGAATTCTATGGTAGAAGGGTAATGTATGATCTGAAATTTCCCTGTTTCCATCTTAATTGATCCAAGGGCTAGTTTAAGTTATGTATCTCCTAGCATAGTGGAAAAGTGTAAATTGTCCTTACAAAATTTTGGTTCAGCTAGCCACAAGAACTAAAAGAAAGGTAGTAAACTATGTTAAAAGTTGCAATTTGATAATGAATCAGTTTGAAACTTAGGTCAAACTAAATGTGTTACCTTTAGGATCTTATGATGTTCTCATAGGAATGGATTGTCTTGAAAAACACTGAGTGATTTTATATTGTTATCAAAAAACTTTTACTTGTTTGAATAAGGAAGGAGAAAGAATTACTCTCACAGGAATTCCTAGGAAGATATTTGTTAGACAAATTTCAGCCTTATAGATGAAAAAGGCTATAAGGAAGGGATGTAAAGTCTTTCCTGTTCACATTATAATCAATTACCAAGTTAATAAATAAAATAAACCAAGATTTGAGGATATCCCAATCCTGCAATATTTCATGGATGTATTCCTAGAAGAAATTCTAAGATTACCTCCTAAAGGAGATCTAGAATTTACAATTGAATTAGTACCTAGAGCGATACCTAATTCAAAAGATCCCTATAAAATGAATATCTTGGAGCTGAATGAACTAAAATTACAATTACAAGAGTTAATAGACAAACATTATGTAATACCAAGTGTATGCCCTTGGGGATCACCGGTCTTTTTTGTTAAAAATAAATATGGTACTCTATGTCTATGCATAGACTACCGTCAAGTTAATAAAATTATAATTAAGAATAGATATCCTCTTCCCCACATTAACGATCTATTCAATCAGATACGTGAAGTGACAATATTTTCAAAAATTGACTTAAGGTCTTCTTAACGCCAATTTAGAATTAAGGATAAAGACATATTTAAAACTACTTTGAGGATAAGATACATACACTATGAATTTTTGGTGATGCCCTTAAGGATGGAAAATGCACCAGAAACGTTCATGTGCTTAATGAACAATTTTCTAAGTAATTACCTAGATAAATTTGTGGTCGTATTTATAGACGACATACTAATTTATTCTAAGACAAAAGAAGAGCATAATGAACACTTAAAGATAATTTTACAAGTGTTAAGAGAACATCTATTATATGCTACGTTCAACAAATGTGATTTCTATAAAGATAAAATACAATATTTGGGGCACGTAATATCCAAAGAGGGGATACCAGTGGACCCAAATAAAATAAAATATATAATTGATTGGCATGTTCCCAAGTATGTTACTGATGTACGATCCTTTATGGGGATAACATGTTACTATAGAAAAATTATTGAAGAATTTTCCAGGATTGCAAATCCTATAACTACATTACTGAAAAAGGGTAATAAATTTGTTTGGGATCAGAAATGCAAACACAATTTTAATAAACTAAAAGAATTATTAACTAATGCACCCATCCTAAAAATAGTAGACCTAGACAAAGACTTTGTCATATGCACTAATGCATGAAACAAAGTCTTGGACGAGGAACTAACATAGGAAGCACGCGCAATTGCATACGATTCGAGAAAATTAAAAAATCATGAAAATAGTTATGCAACTTATGATTTATATTTGGATGAAATAATCCACGCCTTAAAAATGTGGCATCATCACTTAATAGGTAAAATATTTTTGCTAATGTTTGATAACATAAGTCTACAATATATATTTGATCAGCAAAATCTAAATGCAAGGAAATCTAGATGGCTAGCTTTCCTTGGCGAGTGCAATTTCAAACTAAAACTTATTAAAGAGAAGGAAAACAAAGTGGTTGATGCCTTAAGTAGGAATGCAGTAACAAGTTTTTTAGCTGCCATTAGTAGTTACAAAACTGATTTGGAAGATAAAATGGAAGAAGAAATAAGGAGGGATCTAGAATACCAGAATTTAAAAGAAAATATGACCTAGAATACATCTGAAAATATAATAACAAATTACAATTTTAATGAAAAAGACTTAATATTGTTTAAAAATAGACTTTACGTACCAAATATACTAGAAGTTAGGATGCTGATTTTTAATGAAATTCACAAAAGTCCTTACTCTAGACATACATGGTATCATAAAATGAGAACTACGTTAAGAAAATAGTACTTTTAGCCTAACATGAAAAGTGAGGTTGCTAATTTTTTAGCTAGGTGTATCAAATGCCAGCAAGTAAAAGTTGAACATCAACACCCAGTAGGCATTTTACAGCCATTACCAATTCCAAATTGGAAATGTGAAATCATTAGACTTGCCTTTTTAACTGGTCTACCTAAATACCAGAATCAGAATGATTCAATAATGGTAGTTGTAGATAATTTAAGTAAAGAAGCACATTTTATTCCTATTAAAGAAACTCATACAATTTCTAGTATTGCTGATATTTTTATGAAAAAAATCTTTCATCTGCATGGAATTCCAAAGGTAATAATCTTTGACAAATATCCCAACTTTACTTGTAATTTTTTAAAAACTTTATTTATAGGATTAAATACTAAACTAAATTTTAGTATTGCATATGATCTGCAAATGGATGGACATATAGAAAGAGTCAATCAAGTGTTAGAATATATGTTACGAATGTATGTTGAAGACTATCCCACGAATTGGGAAGACTATTTGCATTTGGTTGATTTTTCTTATAATAACCATTATCAAGCTTCAACAAAGCTCAGTCCTTTTAAAATATTATATGGTAGAAAATGTAACTCTCCTATTACATGGAGTAATCTAGTAGACAGGTTGATGTTAGGACCTGACATGTTAAAATATTTGGAACTAACAGTGAAACAGGTACATGGCAACTTGAAAAATGCTCAAGATAGGAGAAAGAGTCATGATTACCTTAAAATAACTCAAAAAGAAGTACAAGTAGGTGAGCATGTGTTTGCTAGGGTGAAACCAAGAAATATCTCCTTTAAACTAGGCAAATATGCTAAATTAACACCCAGGTATTATGGACCCTTCGAGATATTGGAAAGACTAGGTCTAGTGGCTTATCAACTAGCCTTGCCACCTAATCTTAGGATACACAATGTTTTTCACATTTCTATTTTGAAAAAGTATATACATGATGCTACTCATGTGATTGACTGGAATTTGATCTAGGTAGAACCAGAAGGATATTTTTCGGTGGAACCAGATTGTATTCTCGGCAGGAGGGAAATTTTTCTTTGAAATCGCAACATTGGACAGGTTAAGGTGTAGTGGAAACACCTCAGTCCAGATGAAGTGACCTGGGAACTGGAGACCAATATTCGGGTGGCATATCTGGCTCTGTTCCAAGAAGACTCATAATAACTTAAGCAACATTGAAGACTCATAATAACTTAAGCAACATTGAGGTCGATGTTGAGCTTAACGGGGGGGTGTTTGTAACATACCCAAAACTAAAAAATAAATATTTATTTTTAGCAAAAACATTATGTTAATTTATTTTGTAAACTTTATGACCAAGTGGGTCAAAGATGTCTGTAATTGAAGAATTATTTATTTTTATAATTAATAAAATAAGACACCTATGCAAGGGATATTGTTAAATGAGTCTTCACTGCCCACTAGGAGGAGGGAGCAGCTGTAGAAGGCTGGGTCACAAGTGGTAGAACTAGCATTCACTTTCTAGCTATTTGTTACGAAGAATAATTCATATGTTACGAAGAAGGTATGGACTATAGTTTTCTTGCTCTTCAATTCCTCTCCTTTGAATGTATCCAAAGGGTTCCTTATATAGTGCTTCAATCGGGTAATGGAAGGTCAAATCTAAGCGATCTCAAGGCATATAGAAGGCCAAGAGACAAGTGACTTGGATCCACATAAAAAAAAAACTCCAAAACTATTTGGCCTTTTGCACACATCCTGATGTACATGGGTTTAAGGGTCATATCCACGTATATATGTGAGAATGGATTTAAAAGTCACGTACGAAAAATAATGCATGTTTTTAGGGATGATCTTGGAAACATCAAAGGTACAAAAATGGTCCATGGGGTCCAAAGAGTCTACAGAGGGATAGGAAAGTCCATAAATATGTGATTTACCATGTGTGGTAGAATCAACTGTAACACTATGGAAGGAGCATAATCCGTTAAAAAGTGGTCATGCTCTGTAGAGGGGGAACTGAGCAGGTGGCTCATTAAATTCTAAAACTTACCCAAAGACCTAGGAAATCTTATATAAACCATCAAATTTAGAAGGAGGCTCACCACTCATTTTAATTTGTGGAGGGAATGAATTTTGTGATTGCTTCAAACTAAAAATTTAGGAACACAAAGAATTTGGTGAGGGGATAGCTAAAGGGATTTGTTGAGTTAAGTTTTTTGTTGAGTGCTGAGCTGCAAAATTCTATTGTGTAGCAGAGATCTCCATTTCTAGTGGTGTGGTGAGCAAGCTCAAGGGTCCTAAGCAAGTAAATTGACTGCTTCAGGAAAAGGTTTGGTGGAACAGTCTCCCTTTGGTGTTAGTCCATTTTCTACAACACATCCAGGTTCCAACTCTATAACTATAATATGTTATTTACTTTATTTATCTAAGATGAAATTATTTTTAATATGGTTATAATTAAATGATAGTTATTCAATGATTATTTGGTGAAGAATTTGCATGGAAACTGATTGAAAAGGAAATGAGTTTATCTCCTGTATTTTTCCTCTCACTGAAGTGACGTACTCCACTACAGGAAGATATAAATTATGTGGAGTAGTAGTATCAGAATGATTGAATTAGTATGTATCTTCCTTATTTCAGAGAATAGAAGTATTATGTAAACTATTATAATTTACTGTTAATCAAAAAAATCTGGTATTTAGTTTAGATTCAGGCATAGTTCTGAATTCATTAGATAAACATAAATAGAGCGAACTTTAAATTATAGTATAGGTTTAGGAGTTAGAATAAATTACATAGTATTTTCTTTTATATAAATAAGTTATTTATTACCCATATCCTTTATCCTCTAACAGATTAGCATTATAAATAATCCGATCCAAGTTCATCTCAAATATTATGTTTATATTAATCTCTTTTAAGACTGGTTTGTTTATTCTTAATTCAATACAGGTATAAATCTAGAATAATCAGAGTTCAGTTAAAATCATAATAATATTATGCTAACTACTTATAGTTATCTTCAACCTAGTGTCCTAGCAATTAAACTATTAGTCTAACACAAAGTCGAGATGATCAACCAATCTTATCATTGGTTACAGGCTTTCAATTGTAAACTAGTGTTGTTTTCTGCGGTATTTATATATAGGTTAAAATCTCAAATATTCTTTTGACTTATTAAAATTATTTGAACAAAACTAAAAAATCAAAGTAAGACTCCACAATTTTAAAATAAAACAACTAGACCCTGGAACGGTATAAACAAGTTCATATTTCAAGAACACTCTCAAGGATTAACCCTTTTAAAGGTTCTAATAGTATGGTCAAATAATAGAATGTAAATTTGATTTATTAATAATATATAGCAGGTGTTGGTTGCTCTGGGAAGACCCGGGTTTACTGTAATGAACCAACAACACCCCTAGCTCACTGGCCCTTTCGGCGACAGACCGCGGAGCGGCCTGAAGTCTCACCTGAAGTGATTCTAATGGGTTGGCCAAAGACTCAAGTGTCTTCAACAAGGTTCTGTGGCATCCTATGTGCATCTCGCAGCTCCTCTCAACCCGCGAGACTCCTCTCTCTGCGATGCACAGTTTCCTCTTACTTGCGATGACTCTAGCCCTTATCGCATCGCCGCGTCCTCAGTAACACATAACTCTCTCCTACGCTCGATCCTCAACCTATGGTACCGTGCACCACAGCTCCTCTGATAGTGGGATATTGCCTCCCTGCGATATCCTACTGCTGCGACTCAACATACCTAGTGTTACTTGTGTTCAACTTACAGGACTCAACATACAAGGCTGCTTTACACTACGACTCTTAACTGTCTTAGTGAAACATAGACAACTCTTTTATAGCATACTTAAAGGCTTCAACCTGCATTTATCCCTCTATAATGCTATGAACTGAATAACATATACATGCATTAAACTGTAAGCTAAGTTCATGCAATGAGTGACAGATACAACAAGTAAATACAATCACATGAATCAATCACATAACAATCTAATTTTACGTGGTTCACTTCTAGGGTAGAAGCTACGTCCACAGAACTATGTTTTATTATATCTTGAGAGAGTACACAGTTCTGCTGCACGACATATGCAGCTCAAGATCTTATGGGTAACTCCGCACACAACCTGGAGCCCTTCTCTCTTAGATCTCTTTTCTATCTCTATATTGTCTTCTTACAATATTCTCTCTCTCTCTCTCTCTCTCTCTCTCTCTCTCTCTGTCAATCCCTGCAGATTGTTACATACATGCACTATGAGCTAGCTACTGGTTACAGTAAAATAACTACCACTGATAACAGAACCAGAGCTTAGCTTCTACAATATAACTCTCTCAAATGTCTTCTTGTCTAACTACCCAACCAACCAACAAAAACCAACCCAACCCTTTTACAATACAAAATGCATCCCTTTATAGGTGGCCCAAAGGTCTCACCATTACAACACTATGGGACTGTCCCAACAGTAACCGAAAACCCTAACTAGTGACAGTCGGCATATCTGTACTTGGGGTAGCCGCTTTCCGTCACACCACTACTCTCTGTAGTCTTCCATGCTTCCCAGCGCTGACCATGGGTACTGTGCATCGCTTCCCGTTTCTATCCTTCGTCTTCAATACCTCATCCTCATTGCTCCTTTTCCTTTATGAGGGTACCTGATCCCTCCTATCTTCCGCCGCTTCCTTCAATGCAGTGGGTGAGCTCTCTCCTCTCGGCCACTCAGATACTGTCATCTCCTTTAACTTTGCTGCCCTGGTAGTCATAGTTTCTGCCTCTGCTTTGTAGGTAGAAACATGCTACGGCGTCGTATATTTACCTTATCTCTTCATCTTTGCTAAAACTATCTTTCCTCCAAAATGTCATCTTTTCTTGTAGCTGCGGGACCCTACTCCAACAGTCCCCTAACACTTACTTGTGGCTCATCCTCAAGCCACTACGAGTGGGCTTCTCCTGCTGTAGCTTCTGCTTGGCTTCCTGCGAAGTCTGCTTAAATTTGTCCGGAATTACTGCGACTTCATTCTCCATAGCTGCGACACATTCTCTATAATTTCTGTAACTTAGTTCATTGGGCTCTCTTATCTTTCCTTCCCTCATTATCATGGTCTCATTCTCGTCGCTTGTGAGACCTTTTAAGGATCTTCATGTTTTGAGAAGTCTTCCATAGATATCCTTTACTCTTTATCTAGGTTAGAACTTTTGTCACAAGGAAAATCTGTATCTTCCAGCCTTCTCAAACATTTCATTCAGTCTAGAGCATACTTATGCGAAAGGTATACAAACCAGGAATTCCATTCCGAGAACAAGCCTTTGTCTGCATCTTGAAGTTCTGCTTGTTCGGTTTGTTTTCCCTTTCACTTTTCTTTTCAGCCACTTGCTCCAGGTATTCATGCTGCTTGGGTTCTGCATATTTTCATTCTTGACCTTTGGAACCTCTTGTTCTTCTCTTAGCTGATGAGATAGGTCATCTTCCTTCCTCGGTTGCCTTCTTTTTCTCACTTTTAATTTTTTCCTAATGGGAGATTTCTTCTCATCATTCTGCTGCTCTGCTTTCTTATCTTCAGTGATCGGCTCAACCTTCTTTCTCTCTTTAGCAGAGACTTTGATGATGTCTTCTACATCCTGCGCTTGACTTCTCATCCTTGGCGGCTGTCTTACCTGTGATGTTCCTACTTTCACAACCCTGGGCGGCATCTTCATAGCAGCTGTAAGGCCACTACGCTCGAACCTTTCCAACATAGCTTCTATAGGTTCCTCCTCAGACAAAACCCACTTGGTTTTATACTCTGGGTGGGCAATGGCTGCGAAATGGGAGAATCACAGCACTCTGTTCATGAAATTAGCTTTGCACAGGGGAAACTTAACAATGCAATCTATAGCTCTCGGCTCTTGCAAAAGTAACCATCCTGAATGAATGATCTCTTCTTTTATGCTGAAGGCTATAATCCCGAACGCAACGGTCATCTAGGCTGAACCCGTCGGTTGTATTAATTCCTAGATGAGACCACACCCGTCATCCCGATCCTCATTAAATGCTGAAATATGATCAATTTTCCTCGAAGTATGTGTACAGGCGCCGATCTCGTCAAAGATTTACTAAATCTGGAAAAATTGATTATGCTGCTGCCAAATCTACGGTAAGGTATACTGGTCATTTCTTCATTAACTGCCTGTCAGAAGGTGAATTAACTGGCCCTCTTGTCATTTTTCAAAACTGGATACGTGGCACGGAGAAACATCGCATTGCTGCGATGAAACACTGCATCACCCGCTCAAACAACTTACGCTCTTTTTTTTTTCTTTTTTTTTAACTTCTGCAAAATGAACCGTCCTTATGCGATTCCATATACTTAGAATACCTGCCGGTGTAGACTAATTCCCGGTGCGATGCCTCCTTTCAACTACACTAGACATCTGCACCCTTATAGGTTGTTTGAGCTAAGGCTAGGGTATGAAGTGGCTAGTACTGTAAAGCTTAAGCCTATTGCCATTAATGAAAGTGGGAAGAATTTCCCCATTCAATTTGCTAAGCTGAACGGCTCCTCCATCTGTAACTTGTTGAATCTGGTATGGCCCCAACCAATGCGTCTTGAACTTCCGTAGAAATTTCACAAAGTTACTGTCATAGAGGAGGACTAGGTTTCCTGTCTGAAAAATCTTGTTCTTGACATGCTTGTCATGCCAAGCTTTCTCTCGTGCATTTTGCACTTTCTGATGGAATCCTGCGATGAAGTTGTCTTCCTCTAGGGAAAGCAACTGCGCTAGCCTTTCATGCACCGTGTCTGTATCAGCCATCCTAGTGATCTGAGCAATTCTTAAACTGGGAAGAATATACTCCATAGGCATAACAGCCTCCTGTCCATACACCAAGCCGAAAGGTGTGTGTCCTATAAGTTTCTTGCATGTAGTCCTATACGCCCATAATACAACGTTAACTCTGAGGTCCCAATCATTCATTTGTCTATTGCAGATCTTAGTAAGAGCATTTTCTAGAATCTTGTTAACGGCCTCCACCCTACCATTAGCTTGTGGGTAGTATGAGGTGCTCTTATGGTGCTGTATCTAGAATTCTTCCGTCAAGGCCTCAATAGTGTGATTCAAGAAATGGGTGCCTTGATTGCTCATCAAAATTACTGGGCATCCAAATCTTCTGATAATGTTCTCAAAGAGAAACTGTGCAGCTGTAGCAACATCACAATTTCTTACTGCTTTAGCCTCCACCCATCTGGTGAGGTATTATGTTCCTGTGATGATATATCTCGCACCAGTTCGTTTTCCTGGTGGGTTGATAGGACCCACAAAGTCTATGGCCCACTTGTCAAATGTGTGCAGCGTAACCTGCGGTAGCAGCGGCATTTCATCTCGTCGTGAAGGTTTTCCTACCCTCTGGCAGATATCTCAACCTCTGCAAAATTCCTTAGTATCCTTATGTAAAGTAGGCCACCATAGTCCTGCGGTCAGGATTTTCTGCGCAGTCGGCTTTCCTGCAAAATGGCCTCCTGTGGTATCGGAATGTGCTTCTCTGATAATGGCCTCTTTCTCATGTGGCATCACACATCTGCACAGGGATTCATCTGGACCTAACTTGTATAACTATCCCGTGATCACAGTGAAGTCTACTGCTTTAAAAACCAACTGCCTCTTTTGATGCTTGGTAAACTCATCAGGTGCCCCTCCTGTAGTGAGAAAGTGAATGATATCAGCATAGTACTCATCTGCAATCTGAATAGAAAACAACTGCGCATCTGGTAAATTGTCCTCTAGATTACTTGGCTCTTCTCCTGAGTCTATTCGCGATAGATGATCAGGTCCAACGTTAAATCTTCTTGGTTTCACGATGATTTCAAAATCATACTCCTGAAAGAGGATTAACCATCTGTAGATTCTTCCCCCTAACACTGGCTTATTGACCAAGTACTTTAATGCGGAATGGTCAGTAAACATCTTGAACGAGGCACCCAATAGGTAGTTCCTGAACTTCTGTAGCGCGTGCACCATAGCTAAGCCTTCTCTTTCTGTCGTGGTGTAGTTCTTTTCTGCTGTCGATAGCTTTCTGCTGGAGTATGCGATAGGATGATCGATACCTCCTTCTCCTGGTTGCGTTAAAACAATCCCTAGTGCGATGCCAGATGCATCCACATGTACATGAAACGGCTTAGTCCAGTCTGGAAATACTAAAATGGGTGCTGTAACCATCTTCTCTTTTAGTGTGTCTAGACTCTGCTGACATTCCTCATTCCATAGGAATTTTACATCTTTCTTTAACATTTTTTCCATCGATGCTGTAATCTTTGCGTATCCCTTGATGAATTTTCTATAGTACTCGGTATGACCAAGTACTATCCTAAATTGTTTGACTGAGTTGGGTGCTGGAAGATTTACAATGATGGCAATCTTTGCGGGATCTACCATCAAGCCTTGCCTGCAAACAATGTAACCCAACAAGATACCAAATGGCGCACAGAATATACATTTTTTCAAGTTTAGAGAAATCTGGTGCTGCCTACATTTCTCGAACATCAGTCTTAAATCTCCTATGTGCTTATCAATTAATCCAAATACAGTCCAATCATCAAAATAAACTTCTAAGAATTTATAGATGTATTCTTTAAATACAGCAAATACTACTCTAGAAAAGATAGCTGGTGCATTCTTAAGACCAAAGGGCATTACCGTATACTGGAATGAGCCCCATTCTATTGCAAAAGTTGTCTTATGTCGATCTTCTGGGTGGATTCTGATCTGGTGATAGCCTGAAAAGCCATTAATGAAGGAGTAGACCTCCTGTCCTCCCACATTGTCTAATACTTCATCAATGAAAGGTGTCGAAAATGGATCATGAAGTGATGCATCATTGAGTTTATGTAAGTCGACACAGATCCTGATGTCTCCTTTGGTTTATTCTCTTGCACAACCATGGGACTAACCCATTTGCTTTCTTCCACTGGCTCGATGATGCCTGCCGCTTGCATCTTATCGATCTCATCCTTAACTTTTTCTTTATAGCGCGGATTTAATATATAAGGACACTGCTTAACTGGTCTAGCATCCTCTTTCAATGGGATCCTCATTACTCCCAGGTCTCCGACTATATCCCTTCATCTCTGTGAACTTGGTGGGAAATAGGTCCTGATAGTCGTGTAGCAAGTCTGCAATTTGTCCGACTAATTCATCGTTCCAATAGTCTCCAATAGAGGCAAACTTGGTTCTGTTTCTGTGCCAATATTGATCTGTTTAATCTTGATAGGCTCCATGATAGCTGGAGTCTCTAGCTTCGGCCCATCAACATCGCGAGTCCCCTCTGTCTCTGGAATGTTGATGTTGCGAGGATCCTCATCCTCCTCCTCTGGTTCTGATGCAAAGTTATAACACTCTAGTGCCTCTTCTAACTGGATGGCCTACTTGGGTTGAGCTGACACTGATAGGGTACAATCCTCAAATATCTTAATCTTTATTACATCTAGAGCATGATTAATGCTTGGATTCTCAGATTCAAAATCAAAGGTGAGTAGAAAGCTGTCTATCATCAGTGGCCATGTATCCATTCCCTTGCATAATTCAGTCTCTGTGTACCAGTTCCTTGGAACTGTGTCCAAAGTGTGAATGAATTGGTGAATAAAATTCATCCTCGAGAATGTCCGACCAATTCCGTTCACACGTCTAAATATGTGATCTGGGGTCACTTTCTCCTGTGTATATCTGCTAGACATACTCTATGTCGGTAGAGAATTTGATCGCCATCAATCTCTTAAGATCATCCCATGATGCGATATTCCCTTTATGTGTATACGACCATCTTACAGGTGTGGCTCGTACTACAAGGTCCAAAGCTACGATCCTCTGGTCGTGAGGAATTTGTTGTTCAAACTATGTGAGAAAGTCCTGGACATCTGTTAGACCATGAAATGATGGAATCTCGTTGATCTCTGTGCCAATCCATCGCAATGACTTAGTCATGTACATAAATCTGCGCGCTGAGACTTCGTAAAGTCTGTTCTGCCAGTTCTCTAGACCCACATCCGAATCCGATGCGCATGAGCTGTCGCATCGCCAGCTAATGTTGCCTTCTACGGTTGGATTGATGTAGTCGCTCTGGTTCGCAGTCATCTGATAGAGACTGTCCATGTTGCGTGCCTCTTCCTCTGCTTGGATAGGTTCAATGTATCTAGGACCCTGAAGAGGATCTAACAGTGCGATGACCCAGATCTACGTGTCCCCAAAGGTCATTTGTTTTCTCTTTAAGTCGATAACAGCCATGTTACCGATCGCCCAATCAATGCCTAGTAATGTTGGATATGGTCTACTATCGCCAATAATTTCTATAAGTTCAAAGTCCGCAGAGCTGCGAACTCCATCAATGTCAACTGGCACCTGCGGTAATCGACCCAGGGGTGATACCCGCTGCTGATTAGCTAATCGCAAATGGATAGGCGATCTGACTAACTTAGGGCTACCCATATGTTCCCATGTCTGCTTAGTCAGAACATTTACCTCTAATCCTAGATCTAGGATCACCTCATCCATTTCAAATTCTCCAACCTGTGTTGTGAGTCGCATCTCTCTTCCTGTTCTTGTATGTCCCATAATATTATGAACAGCACAATGTGCACTGCTCACGGAAGAAGATGGCTGAAACTGATCTATGATGCGCTGAAGTTCTCCGATAGCTTACTCATTTCTCACGAGTTTTATAAATCTCCGCAGGAAGGATTGTACACTTCCTGCCAACTCGTCCTTGTCGTAATCGCCCGATGTGGTAGCCTGCAATATCTGTACAGGGATAACGCCACAAGGTGCTTGCTGCGGTATGCCCCTAGACGGCGGTACCTACGATCCTAATTGCATAGGGTCATCAAAAAAAATATTATCTTCCTGAAATGTTTGTTTATTATTCTGTAGGTCAAGTGGTGTTTCTTTGTTAGGAGCCTTTCCCACCCACTCCTGACCTATGTTCTTTTCAGTATCCTGCGATGTCCCATTGGTGGAAGCACCACTGCGAGTCACAATGTTGACTCTCAGTTCTGGTTCTTCCTACTCAGCAGCAATAAGGTGGATGTTCCGGTGTACTGCTGGTTTAGGTTCTCTGATCTTGGCTATCAAAGTAGGACATTCTTCTATAGTGTGGTCATAATATTTACAATAGTTACATGTCGTAGTAGGGCTCAGACAGTCCCTAGCATAATGTCCTACAACTCCACAGTTGTAACAAGTGATTGGTCCGCAACCACGGCCAAAGCCTTCTCCACGGCCAAAGCCTCCTCCATGTCATCGTCCTCTGAATCCTCCTCCACGGCCACCATAAGTCAGATCATGCTGTGGTCCTGCTGCTAGACCCTGTGTTTCTTATTGGACTCCGTACAAGTCTTCCTTGCTCCCGACCATGAGATCATAGGCTCAGCAATCATGTTCATCATGGCCTACAGACTTACAGAAGACATAGTATAAGTTCTTAGGTGTCTGCACATACTTCTGAAGTAGAGGGCATTGCTGAGGTGGGTGTCCTCTTGTTTTACATATTTCACACCACAGCCCGTGGGTCTGTGGTAAGGGGTTAGGAGCCCCGGTTGCTAGATATTCTACAAAGACTGGACAGTTGTCTTTAGTATGGCCTTGTGCTTTACACTTTACGCACCATATGTCTTGCGCAACCTCTTTCCCTTTCTTAATCTCGTGCAACTGTAACATGAGATAGCCAACTAGTTTTGCAGGTTTGTCATACCTGTGCTGGTTTCAGCTAGAGGTGAAGCCTCTAGTTTCGTCGCCATATCCAACGCATCATCCTGCATCTGGAGTTTCTGCTGCATTAATGGCAGTCTGATGTGGGGGAGTAGGGCTGCAATAAACCATTCTTTATGCTGCTCCGGCGCAAACTCAAACCTGACTTGGTCTATAAGGGCTTTGAATTTTTTATCGAAGTCCCATACTAACTCTGTAGGTAACTGTTTGATGTCTTTGAGCTCTGTAATGCACTATGATTGAGACTTAGGTTTCTTAAACTCTTTAATCATGGCGGTCCTGACCTGGACAAGTGTTCTGGGTACCGTTGTGGCATACTTCATATACCATGTTAAGGCGTGTTCTCTTAATGTGGTGACCAACTATACAAGTTTAATATTATCATCATTTATTGATTTAATGGTCCACACAGCTTCACATAGAAACCAGTGCTGCTCTGGGTCCTCTGCCCCTGTACCGTTAAATATTGGTAGCTTCATATCATCCCCCATTCTATTTCTGTGTGGTGGATGTTGATTTTCTATGTTACTACCACTCGGCGGTGTAGGTGGAGGTGATGTAGCGGTAGTATGTACTGTCTGGGAGCTACTAGATGGAGTTCCTACGGGATTGTTTTGAGTCTCGATGTGTTTCTGTGGGGTATAAGG
Organism: Pseudotsuga menziesii; assembly: GCA_001517045.1. NCBI lineage: Eukaryota > Viridiplantae > Streptophyta > Pinopsida > Pinales > Pinaceae > Pseudotsuga > Pseudotsuga menziesii. Next base: position 71,204 of record LPNX010325718.1, on the reverse strand, counting down.
GTGGTAAGGGATACCTGCTTCTATTCTGTCTATATGGATATGGCTTTGTTGTCTAGTACTATGTAAACTGTCTTCAAATATGGGATATCTGAAATCTACTTTGTATTTCTTTCCACTACGTGTACGACCAATGTCATCAAAATCACTCTCAAACTCTTGTGACATTACTATCTTTACTTATTCATTTGAAACTAGATCCAGTCTTCTTTTTCCATGTAATAACATATTAATGGACAAGTTTAAATATTTTAGGTACTTACCACAATATCCTTTGAAGAAGTACTGTTCATCCTCGCTGAAGCTTTTTCTCTGGTCAACTGCAAACTCCGTGTTGAAGCCTTCTAGCACACTCACAAGCTAGAAGTCTACTGTCCTCATAACGGGATTATCAAGGTTCTTCACAGTCTGAATCAACTCCGGTGTCCAGACAATGTTTCTTTTCTTCTTGAATATGTTCTTATCAGTCAACTTTGATAGCCAGTCGTAAAGCTCATTTTCAAAGGTCGCCAAAAATATCGCATGCAGGTCTGTAACGATATGTTTTTGTAACCAATCCTCTGTACTCAGTCGAGGACTCTTGTTCTTGTGTTTGGAAAACTCTTTCTCCTTAGACCCAACCCACTAGTTGAGTTCATCTCTAGTAGGATGCCAACAGAACATCAGTGCTCAATTTGTTCAAAACCGGCAACGGAACCATTTGTTGGTCGCTCTGGGCAGACCCAGGTTTACTGTAATGAACCAACAACACCCCTAGCTCACTGGCCCATTTGGCGACAGACCGCGGAGCGGCCTGAAGTCTCACCCGAAATGATTCTAATGGGTTGGCCAAATACTCAAATGTCTTCGACCAGGTTCTATGGAATCCTTTGTGCGTCTTGCAGCTCCTCTCAACCCGTGAGACTCCTCTCTCTACGATGAGCAGTTTCCTCTTACTCGCGATGACTCTAGCCCTTATCGCATCGTCGCGTCCTCAGCAACACGTAGCTCTCTTCTATGCTCAATCCTCAACCTATGGTATCGCGCACCACATCTCCTTTGATGGTGCGATATCACCTCCCTGCAATATCCTACCACTGCAACTCAGCGTACCTAGTGTTACATGTGTTCAACTTACAGGACTCAACATACAAGGCTTCTTTACACTGCGACTCTTAACTGTCTTAATGAAACATAGACAAACTCTTTTATAGCATACTTAAAGGCTTCAACCTGCATTTATCCCTCTATAATGCTATGAACTGAATAACACACATATGCATTAAACTATAAGCTAAGTTCATGTAATGAGTGACAGATACAACAAGTAAATACAATCACATGAATCAATCACATAACAATCTGATTTTATGTGGTTCACTTCCAGGGTAGAAGCTACGTCCACATAACTGTGTTTTATTATATCTTGAGACAGTACACAGTTTTGCTGCACCACATATGCAACTTGAGATCTTCTGGGTAACTCCGCACATAGCCTGGATCCCTTCTCTCTTAGATCTTTTTTCTATCTCTATATTGCCTTCTTACAATATTCTCTCTCTCTCTCTCTCTCTCTCTCTCTCTCTCTCTCTCTCTCTCAATCCCTGCAGATTGTTACATACATGCGCTATGAGCTAGCTACTGGTTACAGTAAGATAACTACCACTGATAACAAAACCAGAGCTTAGCTTCTACAATATAACTGTCTCAAATGTATTCTTGTCTAACTACCCAACCAACCAACAAAAAACAACCCAACCCTTTTACAATACAAAATACATCCCTTTATAGGCGTCCCGAAGGTCTGACCATTACAACACTGTGGGCATGTCCCAACAGTAACCCAAAACCCTAACTAGTGACATTCGGCATATCTGTACTTGGGGTAGCCGCTTTCCGTCACACCACTGCTCTCTATAGTCTTCCATGTTTCTCGGCACTGACCATGGGTACTGTGCACCGCTTCCCGTTTCTGTCCTTCACCTTCAATACCTCGGCCTCGTTGCTCATTTTTCTTTATGAGGGTAGCTGAGCCCTTCTGTCTTCTGCCACTGCCTTCAATGCAGTGGGTGAGCTCTCTCCTCTCGGCTGCTCAGGTACCGTCATCTCCTTTGACTTTGCTGCCCTGGTAGTCATAGTTTTCGGCTCTGCTCTGCAGCTAGAAACATGCTACGACGCCGTATCTTTACCTTATCTCTTCATCTTTGCTAAAACTGTCTTTCCACCAAAATGACAGCTTTTCCTGTAGCTGCGGGACCCTACTCCAACAGCAGGGTAATTTTTAGGGATGAAATTTTTCCAATTGCCTATTTTTTGGGTTTTTTCCCCAAAAAATTCGCTAGTTGGTAATTTTTAGTATATATATATCACCTATATTTATGAAAAAGATGTTTTTTATCATAATATTCACCAAAATTTACACATTTCAATGTTAATTTTATGTTTCATATTTAATATTCTCCTACCCATATATAAACATGTTTTTTTCAATCCAAAGCAATCACCTAGAATACTATACTTAAGTATAATATTAGAATCCTTAAAAAATACCTTGATATACTATCTCATGGTTTATTAAAAACAAGTAAACATAAGTAAAAACATATAGCTAGTATGGTTATAAAAGAAGAAATAGTAACGTAATTATAGAATACAAGTATCAAAGAATTAAAAAGGATGAAACCCTAGTTTATGATAAAATTTTATAATAATGTTAGATTATGGAAAATCTATCTCATGGATTTTATCATCTAACATTTATTAAAAACTGTGGAACTCTAAAATAATTACAGACTATGTTCCTTTTAAAGTTGCAGAGTGAAGCTACAGGATAAAGCCCTTACAGATCTTTCAAATAATAACAAACTTACGAAAATAGTTTTGTTTTCCCAAATCTAATAGTAAAGTCTACAGAGTAAGTTTTATAACCACAAAGTTTTAATACAGTAATTTGAACAAAATACTCAAAACTCCATAGGTTTCACCAAAACAAGAAAAGAATTCAATACATTATGATTATAAAAACGCTGAAGTATTAGATCACTTCCACCTCATTTAACTCATCCACTTACTTTACGGCTTCACCATAAGTTAGCTTTTAATTCTATAATTGAAATGGAGGAAGCATTAAAAAAATATTAATTTACAGTAACCAAGCTTGGGTTTACCTCAAATCCCCATGATCATTGATCCACTTTATTGCTCAATATAGAAGTAAAATAATAGTGAGTTACGACATAGGCTTTTTAGCTCAAAAACTCGAATCTACTATAAGCTAAATATCCTTATCATGCGACAACAACTATTTATAGTGGGAGATAAAACTAAATTATATAAACACTCACTATATAAAAACCATGCTTACAGCTTGGTATTGTTTAGAGATAGCCATGAAGGGTCGATTTACAGACATTCTTTCGTTATTTATCAAAAGAACAAAATGTATTGAAATTGGGCATTTTATTCTAAGAACAAGAAAGGTTGAGTAAGAAGACCACGACCATAACTATTTTTAAAACATAGCGTTATATAAACCTTCAATAGGATCATACCAAGATAAAATACTAGATATTATTTAAAAATATTATGGGATCATTTAAATATAAATCGACATTCTTTCGACAACATCGAAACCTTAGAAAGCGTGGCTTAGTCAAAAGACTCCATAGAATCAAGGAAAAACCTTACAGAATCAGTTACATTTCAAATACAGTCGCAGGAATAATACCATAGTGTTATAAGGATGTTTATTTTCAATACATTGAATATCTTGGCTACTGAGCTTTTAAAAGGAAAATCCACTTTCTTACCAATTCCAAAATGTTTTGTGGCTAGTTCTTCTCCAGATCCCTTGTCGCAGAAAACCAACAGAGAATTCACCTACATAGACATTTAACCCACAAGTTAAAAAGGTATTCTGCATATAAAAACTCTGGGTAAAACGAACTTCCTTAGTATAACATTACAATACCTACTTGACGTCGAAGACTTCAAGTGAAGTCATCCAAAATGAAACGTGCATCAGGTTTTACACCATTGGCGTAGTGCTCAAGTTTGGACAGGGAGAAAAAGAGGATGAGGACCAAAGTTGTTGGCACCTCCCGTTCCATTTGCAGACAATAAAACGACAAACATGAATAATGGAAGGCCAGTTGTAGAAGTGAGAAGGTCAGTAACATCAACCCAATTGACAAGACAAAAATAATTTTAAGGAACATTAAAGACCTAGGGTTTCATACCCCTTTTCTTTTCCCACCAGCGGGAATATTTAATGAAATCACATGGATTGCATGTGAACGACTTTAAGTCGTAACCCTCCTTTTCGATTTCATCAACTTTATCCCTTTAAAAATAGTTTAATTTGTATAATATATATATATTCATGCCATTATTTAGGGTAACATAAGTTTACTTCATGCAAGGTCCTTATCCATGATGGAAACATACATAGGTTGTACTCTAATCGTTTACATGTGTATATAGTTAATACCATGCATTATAGGTTGATGTGGTATAAGCCATTCGTTTAAAAATTGAAAACTTGTTAAGGAATCCACCTGCACAACCATATTTTAAGGTGCATGTGTTAGTCACAAGGACTAAGTAAGACCGTGACTTTAACCTCCAACAACCTTAAGTAGAACAAGGGTAATAAAACGGAGAAATGATCTACAACATAGCAAACAAAGTTTTAATAGCCAATCTACCACAGCGTAAGTCATAACAACATATCATAAAGTAAAAGAAGGATGATGATACCATAAGTATATAACCCTTACCATTAATTAAAGGATTTATAAGTAATAACATCAAGGTTAATTACAGTAAATACTTTTTTATTTATTTATGAAAATTAAGAGATGTTACATCTTCATTATCTAATTTTGGCTTCTTCTCTTTCACAATTTGCTTCTCTTTGGATTTGGTATTCTCGCTTCCTTGAAATAGGAGATAATTATCCTTACCCTTGGAAGATATAAGAGAACCCATTTGGATCAATTTATCTTTCTCCTTTGTCAGTGAATCACAGAACGTACTCAAAGAAGGTATTTTCCAAGTCGAAATGTAAATCCTAGTAGCATAAAACGTAGACACAAAAAATGAGTTTTCAAGACATAATTTTGATAGGATGGAAAGGATCAATTAATATTCCTTTTTTTCAATCCTCGATTACTTGAGCAATAGAACAAGTGACTTGAATTTGTAAAGAAACCTTTAATAGAATCGAAACTTCTTGCACTCAATGAGAATAACTCATTCTCTAACTGATGCTATCTTAACTCATCTTGAATCCCAAATAGATACTCAATTTTGGTCCACACTTGGTTTGGAGTTGTCAAAACATATATACGAAAGAGTATATAAGGGGGGATATATAGTCAAATAAATCCATAGGCTTCATCCGACCTATTATGCCACTTAGATTTATGAACAATAGAATTTTGTCAATTTTCTAAAGGCATAGAAACTCTATAGAGTCCGTTAACACGCAATAGAATTCCAATATCATACTTACATTCATGATAGTCGAAGGGAGTCAGGATCATAGCTGAAGAAAAATCCATACAAAAAATTCAGTTTTCAAGACCTAATTTTGATACATTAGAGGAAATTTCAACTCAAAATGGGCCTCCTAAAAAGAATTAATAAACTAATAGTTAAAATAATAAAATAATATTTATTAATTTTGGAGGAAGAAAAGAAAAAACTAATTTTTTGGTTGTATTTTTGACATATCTCCCTGTGTTTTTACTCAAATTTCGATTGAAAGAGCTTGTTGGATGCAGAATTAAATACCGCATCCAACAAGTACCCATTCGGCATACTTTTGATGGACCCCTCTACCCCCAAAAAAAGAAATACCTGAAAAAACGTGATGATGACATCATCATCACCTTTTTTCATGTATTTCTTGGTTTTGGGGTAGCGCGATCTGTGAATAGTATGTCGAGTGGGTACTCGTTGGATGCAGAATTTAATTCCGCATCCAACGAGCTCTCCTGATCAAAATTTGAGTAAAAACACGGGGAGATATGTCGAAAATACAAACAAACAAAAAAGTAGTTTTTTTTATGATACCTATCCCCAAATTTATATTAACAAAATGTTTAAGACCTATACTTTATTTCAAATTTAAAGCAATTTTATTGGCTAACACATGATGACATGGATTTTGAATCAAAGTTAAAAGGCCCATTTTGAGTTGAAATTTCCTCTAATGGGATGGAAAGGATCAATTGATCTTCCTTTTTTTTAATCATAGATTGCTTGAGAAATAGAACAAGTGACTTGAATTTGGTAAAGAAACCTACTATAGAATCAAAACTTCTTGGACTGAATGAGAATAAATCATTCTCCAACTGATGCTCTCTTAACTCATCTTGAACCCCAAAGAGTGACTCAATTTTGGTCCACACTTGGTTTGGAGTGGTCAAACCATATACATGGAAGAGTAGATTAAGGGAAATACAGATTCAAATAAATCCATAGGATTAATACAACCTATTATGCCACATATATTTATCAACAACAAAATTTGGTTAATTTTCTAAAGCCATAGAAACTCTATAGAGTCCCTTATTGCCCAATAGAATGCCAATGTTGTATTTCCATTCATTATAGTTGAAGGGAGTCAAGATCATAGCTAAAGAAGAATACATAATGAGATGTTGTTTTTCTCAATAAAATACTCTCTCCAACCTATAGAAATAAAACTAGGAGAAAATCATGTAAGCTTAATAACAAGCTCTTTTTCAAAGAGGAATAGAGGACTCGATCCACTATCATAGAGAGAACATATAGCTCCTATGTTGAAGTTGAAAAAACTTGCGCTTTGATACCATGTAAAAGTAGATCCTTCATGTAAAGAATAAGCACAATAGGTATATCTTGCCTACAAATATAATTATCAAAAGAATGCACAAGGAACATAGAGAGATGAATAGTAAAACTGGATACAAGAGAAGTCAACAATGATCCAATATCTTTCCATTGTATTATTGATAAACATAATGTAAATCATAGGTAAAGTCGATTTTCTTAGGAGAGAACTCATGCTAGATCATAAAATACACTTACCAAATAAGATAAACCCCCATAGGTGGATAAAGCACTTTCCAAATCAATAAAGCACCTCACAGATTAGCTAAACCATGAGTGATTTTTCATGAGTGATGAAAAAATATTTAAACATTGAATATGGAGAGAAACTATTGGAGGATGGGTTGGAAACAAAAGATAGTAGTTTCATAGTTGACTAGCTTTACCTTACCCACATAAAACCATGATAAAAGCAGTATAATACGTAATTTGTAGGAAGGCACAATTACTGATTCTGGAAGTCAATAAATTTTGAAGGATCTAAAAAAAAATAGGATAAAGGTTCTCGTGGGGTATATATGGAAATTATTTACCAAGTGGTGAAACTAGATGCCAATTATTTAGGCAAGTAGGTAGGAATTTAATAAAAAAAAGATTAAATATTTTTAACCCAAGTATGGAGTGGGTTAATAATATTCCCATAAGAATATCATGCACACTAAAATATAATTTTTCCATTATCCTAAATTTCAAGAAACTAATCAAGAATATCATGCATAGAAAAATCTTCATCGAAATTGGCATTTTCTACTACTTGGCTCTCTTCTTGGACCTCATTGTTTTCTGCCATTGGTTCATCTACCTCTGTGAAATTCCCAAAGTGCTCATTTCTAAACATTATTTTTAATTGTGTTCGAGTCTCTTTTTACATCTTTTCCATAACTGACTCATGAAATTCTCCTTTCTTCAAACCAACTTCCTGCATTTCATCCGGAAGAAATTTCATGGCATTAATTCTCTGCTTGATATAATTGCATTGTAGTGTATCATTATATATGGATATGCAATTTCTTTATTTTTTTTAGGAGCATGTTAATTTTGTACCTAATCACCACATGCATAAAATATAAAGTTAAATAGCATGGTGAAACATAAATATAAAAAATATATAGTATAAATATAGATTAATGACACTAGTTTCATATGTAATATCATAAATATTACTTGATCATGAGACTAAATCTATAACCCAATATCCTTCTTTTTAAAATGTTTCTATGAGATAATTAATCGATTCTTGTGGATTCTGGTATATGTTTACAGTCTCTCCTCTCAATTCTATTTCTTCATGTGTCAAATTTTTAACCATAGCATTATAAGTCAATATTTGCCTATACTTTCCTTCAGTCCTTTCATTGATTAAAAGAGATTCATAGGTCTCATATTTTTTCCAGCATGCAATATGGATGCTTTTAGTATCACTCATTAATGAATCATTGCTTGAGCTATGAATGTTAGGCTTATGCATGTAACATAATTAAATAAGAACCCAATTAACTTATAGAAAAATAAATTTCATTTCCAATTTCAAATGCTTAATAACACACTGCAATTATCTTACCAATATAGTTGCTTCCTTGAATTTTCTTTATCCTTGAAGTTTGTTAGTATTGATCCTCCTTGTAGATCTGAATGGAAAACAAGAAATATCCATAGAGGTGATGTTGTGACATTGCCAAATCACAAAACCACTTTATTGAATAATTGATAAGTATAAGGATCACAACCATAAGTAATCTTTTTGATATTGTAGTCGTGAGGGACGTCTTCAATTAATAGGAAGTACTCCTTCCTAGGAACAAGATTTGCAACTTTTAGAAAACCACCAACACACACTTTATATTTCATAGTTTCTAACCCATTCCAAACGTGTTTATCAATGGTATCATCAAGTTGAATATTTGCAAGGCGTTGCTTTATGTTTCATTCCATTTTGGCTCTTTGAATATGAATTTTGAAAGACTCTAGTACTAAAATCATCTTTGGAATCTCTGAGAAAAAAATTGTATGTATAAGTAAACAAAATATAAATTAATTGTCTTCCAAATAAATTAATATATTATATCATAAATCAACTTACCTTTTCTATGCAGCAAAAAAAATTCTGAAGTTCTCTATGGAACTTGAGTCTAGGTAGTTGCACTTGAAATCATCCCAACTCTTCTCCCCAAACATTATAACCATATTCTCTTGTATTTTTATGTAAACCTTGGGACTACAATATGTAAAAATAAATGACTTTTATGATCATATGTAATGATATAACATAATGATTAATTAAAAATACATATTAAACTCAAAAAATAATCTTCAAAACATAAACCAATCCACAAAGCTATCTTCAAATTCATTGCACATTTCCTCCATGGATAATTCACATGACTTGACATGAGACAAAATTGTAGATATAAGTGTTTCATCCTTCACACCTTCCAATTCTCTCCACCGTGTTATAGTCATATATTTTGGGAAATTCTTGATGTCAGGGATTTTGTGTTGTCTTTACAACACCATCATCTAGATCATTGTCTAGAGTGATGATTTACAAATTATCCCTATAAATTTCACTTTGATTTTTAGTGATACAATGGATTCAACATCTTGTCTCCTCATTTTACATCTTGAAGCTGGTCTATTGGAATGAAAAACTTGTTTATTAGGAGTGAAATAACCCTAATCCATATATTGTTTAGAAGTGTGTTTCTTACTCTTACCAACAACAGTAACATCCTTATCATTAAAAATTTGTTGAGCAAGTTCAGTTGGGTGAGATATTTTTTTAAATGTGACCTTCTTAGTTACTTTAGTTGATTTTTGGATGTCCTTTCCTTTATTTGTTTGTACTTCTTCAGTTTGTACTTTTTTCACACATCTCTTACTTGGTGTTTCTCCCTTCTAAAGAGTAGAATTAATGACATCCATAGGGTTTTCTTCAGTGGAATAAATTCCATTCAAAATATGAGAAAGTGGCATGGACAAATCCTGCAAAATAAAAAACTTGTTGTATTAAAACAATTACATTTTCATATAATCCAAATTATAACAATTTTAAAAACATAAAAAAATATAGAAACTTATACTCTTGTGCTTAATACTATGCACGGCTCCTACACAAAATTCAGTGAAAATGTCTTTGATTTTACAGTTTTAAACCTTCAAACAATATCGAATTTTGACATAGGTCTTAGATTGTTTCACTAGTGCATAAATAAAGTCTTTAGCTGCATGCACCTAAGGGTAGTGGATTGGAGGTACACTCCTCTAGTAGGAACACTTTGGGTTCCCAAAGGGAGCCCAGCGAAGTAGTATAGCTCCTCCTCGCTACACATAAGGGCATATTTCACCTCCCTAACTCCTTCCTCGGGCACCCTTTGGGTTCCTAAAGGGTTCCTGGGGGAGGAGCGTAACTCCTCTATGGTTCCTTTAGAAGCATTTTGCGTACCCCTAAGCACAATGTAGAGGAGATACACTCCTCTTCCAAGCATCCTTTAGGTGCCCAAAGAGTGCTCCCACAGTATCTTGCTTTGGCACCGAAAGGATGCCCAATGGGCGTACGTGATTATTAAAATCATGTCTACCATTGGGAGGCCAAAGGGACCCCGGGGGAGGAGTGAAACTCCTCTATGCTACCCATTGGATCATTTTGCATGCCCAAATGTGTAGCATGGAGGAATTGCGCACCTCCCCAAGGTTCCCACTATGATCACCCAACAAGCAGGCACAATTTGGGCACACAGAGGGAACTCGTTAGACGATCAAGCTCCTTCCCTCTACCCTTAGGGGTGTGAAACATGCCCCGATGGGAAATGAGGAGGAGCTATGGTCCTCCCCCATGTTCCCACAAGATGGAATTCTTTAGGCATTTGTGGGAGGAGAAAAAATCCTCCCCTGGATGCCCTATGGGAATCCAAAGCGCACCCCAATGGGTGTGTGTGATTCTCAGAATCACATCACATGTTGGGAGCGCTCTTTAGGAACCTTATGGTTTCCTAATGCACACCCCAATATGTCATGTGATTATGAGAATAACATGCACTTTAGGTGCCTGGGGTAGGAGCATAGCTCATCCCTGTTGTCTATAAGGACATGTTCCCCTATCAAAAGTGGGGAGGAGTTGTGCTATTCCTCCAGGTTCCCTTTGGGAACCCAAAGAGAATGCCCAATAGGTGGCGCGATACTCAAAATCATGCGTGCTGGTTGGGGCATGCTTTGGGAACCCATAGGGATGTACAACATGCTCCTATGGGTAGAGGGGAGGCATTGCGCTCCTCCATCAGACATCCTTTGGGATCCAAAGCACACCCCAATAGGCATCTTGATTCTGAGTAAAAGACCGCTCCCGTTGTGGCATGCTTTAGGCACTTGGGGTAGGAGCACAACTCCTCCATGCTACCCACAAGGGATTACATCATGGCCTTATGTCCAGTAGGAAGGAGTTGTGCTCATCTGTCAAGCTCCCTTTGGGATTCCTAAGCGTGCCCCAAAAGTCCATGAGATTCTCAAAATTGCGCACGCCCATTGGTCTGCACTTTGGGTTCCCAAAGGGCACCAAATTGAGGAGGGTATCTCTTCCCCACCACCCTTGGGGCCATTTAGCATGCCACTATGGGCAGTGTGGACGAGATGCAATCCTCCCTATGGAACCCAAAGTGGACACCAAATCCCATCCCCAAAAGAAAAAAAATTTAAATTATGGGCGCCTTCCCAAGGCCAAGCCCAAAATAAACAAATTTTTAAAAAAATTACATCAAATTTAACCACAGTGCATCAAAAGGGAAAGGGAAGCTAAAAAGAAAAGAAAAAAACAATAAAAAAGCATTAAATTTAAATGTTGTCCATCCAAAGGGAACGCCAGTCCAAAAGAAAAAAAATACATTGCACAAAAATGTAAATTAAACTAACCTTGAAAATATCCTTGGCAGTCTTCAAAATCTTAGTAGATTTTTGCAATGTTTGTAATTGTTTTTTTGAAAGACATGAATGTAAAAACCAAATCAAATTTATATTTATATTAAGTTTAATTAACCACTACATGAATCTAGGATTAAAAAAGAAGAATGATAAAATAAAAAAATTTACCACGATAAAAAAATAGACAAATTTTTTATAAGAAAACTAACCTTTAAAGCACTATTAAATAGCTCCAAATTCATATGTGAATACGAAGAAAATAAAAATAGTAATTCGCTAATACATTATTGCTAAATTTAAATAGGATGGCAACAAATGAAATTTTACTTGTGTTATGAGTGTGGGATAAAACAATTAATGTAGATAGGCAATATATTATTAGAAAATTTTTAGAGCATAGTTTACATGTGATTTAATTACTATTTCTACAAAGTTTTTAAATGAAATATGATCATAAAGCCATTAATTGTATTAATACGTTAGATATTTGAGACATATTTTTGTAGCCAAATTTTGGAGGGAAACTTTTGGGGGGTAATTTTGAAGGGAATGTTCTCGAGGGGAAAAATAGTTCCTTTTTAACTATATGATTGTTGGAGATTGAAGGTTTCACTATTCTACTTCTTGTTTGAGGAGAGTGGGATTTGCACAATTATAGTTGTTTGTGAAAAGTGATGGAATCATCTAAAATTATCTCAATTTCTGAAAATGGTGGAAATTTTCCTTCAAGTGAGGATTTGAGAGGTAGGGATGATGATTTTCCTGCTAGCGAGGATTTTAAAGGCAGTAATGATGATGATGAATACCATCCTCCAAGTGAATATCTTAAAGGCATTGAGCAAAATTATGACAATTTTCCTCCAACCGAGGATTTTCAAAGAACCGACGAATATTTTCCTCCAAGTGAGGATTTTGAAGGCACCAATGATTTTCCTCCTAGCCAAGATTTCCCTCCAAGCGATAATTTTCAAGGAACCAAAGTTGAATTTCTTCCAAGTGAATATTTTGATGGGACCAATGATGATTTTGGTGAGGATGAGGACACCAATAATGGTGTATCTAATTTTCCTCCAGGAGAGGATTTTATTCGCATTGCTTATGATTTTCCTCCAAGTGAGGATTTTAATGGGACTAATAATGCTTCTCCTCGAAGAAAGGATTTTTATGGAATCGATAATGATTTTCCTCCAAGCAATTATTTTTAATAGGATAGAAGATAATTTTGGTGAGGATGAAGGAAACAACAATGGACATGAAGATGATTTTCCTCCAAGCGGGGATTTCGATGGCACCGATGATGGTTTTCTTCCAAGTGAGTATTTTAATTGGGAAAATAATGATGTTGATGAGGATGACGGCGCCAATAATGGTGAATATTATTTTCCTCAAATTCAGGATTTTGATCGCACTGATGATGATTTTACTCCTAGTAATTATTTTGGTAGGACATATGATAATTTTGGTGGGGATGAAGGCAATGACAATGGTGAATATGATTCCCTCCAAGCGAGGAATTTGAGGGAACTCATGATAACTTTCCTCTAAAAGAGGATTTTAATGGGACGGATGATTTTTTTTTAGGGAAAATATACCTTATGACCTAAGGGTCTGGGATCACCAAAATACAAAAATTAAACTTGCAGACATTCGGCTATCTGGAAATTTGATAGAGAAATAGGGCAAAAATTTTGTGTACCTTGTTTATGAAGGTTGGTCCTAGATTTCTCCTTCAATCCAAATGATCTAGAAACTCCAAGGGATCTTCACACCTACAAAACAAATGGATGTCTTCCTGTGGAATATTAGATGTTATATAAGGTAATAATGAAATATTATTATTGTAATAAGACAATAATATAATTCATGAATCATAACACATAAGAACATTGGTACACCAATGTGGAAGAAAATGTATCTTTATTAGTAAGTAGGATGAAAGATACAACCTTAATATGATACAATTCCTCCTCTTCTAGCCGAGGAACTGAGTTGTACTACTCCAAATCTTTGAGGTTATTCCCTTAACATAACCTTTCTCTCTTTAGATATATCTTGATCCTAAACCCATATCCTGTATTTATGCTTGATGAATAAGAGGAGTTACGAAGGTTGAGATGGTTACATAAGTGGGGAGCTACTGGCTCAACCCTTAACCAACAAGACCCAGTTGAAAAGGGTCCCACTCTGTCGACACTCGACTCACCGCGATCTACCTGAGCATCGACCCAGACATGTTTTACCATGTCTAGCAACACCCGCAGAGCGGATGAGGTCTCACCTGAGATGTCAAGGGAGGGATGACAGAACCAAGTTTCTTTAGTCAAGAAGAAGGTTATGGCATCAATGATTCATCATATCAATTACTAGAAAAGATCAACCTCTCTAACAGAACCATTCATCATTACACAGCATTCATTCATAATTGTAACAAATCTACCAATGTGGAACATATCTAAAAGAGAATAACATTCATAAGTTGTAACCATCTCATCATAGTTCCATATAGCATGTATCATCCACTTTGTAGGAACAAAAATACAAAAAAATAGAAGATAACATTGATTCTAGTCAACATCTATCTTATAATATTACTTTTGTGCAACCACAGATCAAAAATAATAATTCATTTGTTGTTTCAAAGAAAAAACATACCCTAAAATAGTCTATGATCAACTTGATCTCTATCACAGTCATCTATCGATCTCTCCCCCATTCACAATTCTCCTTTCTATATATAGTCGTGTGCCTTTACATTCATGGTCCAATTCTAACTAAATCCTAACTTATTTAACTGAATAATGACCAATATCCACAAAAAATGGTCAACAAGTACAAAAAGTGACACAAAATAATCAAATGGAGTCTATTTTCTGCCTATCGCGCTATCTTTGTCTTAAGTGGTGCGGTGTCTTCTGAGATTGCACAACATCCATGATGTTGCACAAATTTCCCCAACCCCTTTCCAATAGGCCCCCAACATAGTCTTGTGGCTCATCCTCGAGCCACGTTAGGCAGACTTAGTGTAATCATTAATTTTAATCTTGAAGTCTTCGTATTGCTGAGAAATTTCCATGACTTGCGCTTTGAATTTCTCAGCAATATCCTGACATGTAAGACGATCCTACTTCAATGGGTTCTCCACCATATTGGCATTGAATTATTTCTTGCCTTCCTACACAACCTACATCACAATGACTGCTTTTCCTGACAGTTGTGCTACAATCTCTTGGAACTCATCAAGTTGGTCACTATGTTTCCGCTGTCACTCCTGTGCCTTTGCAACTTGCTGCTAGAGCTCCCTCAGTTATGTAGATCGTGTGATTAATAAAATTGGAGTAATTTTCCTTAACACTATCTTTAATGTTTCCAACTGGGTCTGGGATTCTTGGAACTACTTGGTAAGTTGATCTAGGTGTTCATATTGAATGAAACTACCCCAAAATTGTGTTGTTGACTTCGTGACCTTCTTTACATATTGCTCCATTTCATCAAACTGTGCAGCAATTTCTTCAATGGAACTCTTCCTTTATGCAACCTTCTCTGGTGGTGTGTTTAGGTAAACCATAACATTTAACAGGATGTTGTCCAACTGGAGCTGCATGATGAATTCTACATGTCGCTTAGCCTTGGTGACTGCATCCAACTCTTATGTGCTTTCATGGACGTAGTGGGAGGCATTAGTAATGGCCTTTTATATATTCCCCTAACTCATGAATAGTTGTGCCTTATAAATAACAAGGTAGTCAATTTCCTTTTTAAATTCAGTAATTATTGCAGGAGTCTTCCTCCTCAGTTCCTCCTATGTTGTTTTCACTTCTGCGATCTCATGTAGTTTTTCCATTGTTAGTTGCTCCCTTACTCATTGCAATTCCTCAAGTTCCTTCTTCATTTCTTCTTCTTCAGTCCACGAACATAAGTACTGGTCACTAAGCTCATTTTTTCTATCTTCCAATTCTTGGTTGGAGACCTATTGCATGTGTACTAGTGTCTGAGTCGATAACTTGTTGTTGTCCAACAGAATGCTCTACAGCTATTGCAATGAGGATTCAACATCCTCTCATCTAGCGTCGACTGTAGTCGGGGGAACCTTAATGTTCCTTTCTCGTGGCTTAGTGCTAATCGATGCGAAATGCTACACAACTACACTTTTTGGTCCTCTTCTTGCTACAAGATTGTATATAGAATCTAACTTGGTGTGTACCTCAGCAAAAAATTCCTAAGCATGCCTATACATTTATTTTATGGCAACATCAATTGAGTCCATGATGAACTTAATAAGCCGATGTATTTGTGCTTCCAACATGGATCTAGGACTACTTTTGGCATATTGTTCCATTTTCTACTTCATCCTTATTTCCTTAAAGATACGTTGTGCCTCAATGTTGAAAAGGGTTTCTATGGAGGATTCATGATCAGAGTCATCGTGACTCTGATGGTCAGCTCCTCTAATTGGATCCTCAGGTGTGTCTATGGGTAGTCTTGTAGATACTTCCTCTACACTCACTGCTTCACGCGATTCTACTGGCCAATCCTGAACTGCTGCATCCAAGCCTTCTTCTGTCACCTTATAAGCCATTGGCATCCATTGCTTGCCAGGGTCATGGCGAGCCTAGATCTGAATAGTATGCGGCCCCATGGATAACTACATAATTCGCTAATACTTTCCTATTGCTGCATCTGATAACCATGGAATTTTGATCGCTACTACTTGTAATGCCTCCCAATAGACCCAAAAGTGGATTGCAAAATCCACTTGCCGACTGGTCTCTTCTACCCAGCACAAGGTTTCATATCTTGCACCTTTTCACACTTTAACAACTGCCACATCCATGCATTGGTAGTCTTCTAGATCCATCCAAGCAACCAATCCAATTAAGATTAATAACTAACTATAAGTGAAGGGCCATTCCCTGGGCTAGACTATGACCACAACCTCCTCCAACTGATTCAATGAAGAGAGGGACCAATTCATTTGGACTCCCTCGGCACATTTATGTGCACATGCAATCACCCCCGAAGTGAACTTAATAGGGAGACTCTTCCTGACAATATTACTTGCCAAAAAATTTTCAATGATCCGAATCGTTCTATCATTGATGTCATCAATGCAATATTCTCTTCCATCGCTCTGTAAATCATACCTCTCCTTTAACTATGCAGCCATCTGCTTGTCGTTATACTGTCCTTTGAAATATTGTGATGGGTCTAGCCCATCCTTTGGCAACCCCATGATCTCTGCGATTAGGTCCACCAAACTGTTCCTCCATGAATGAAAGAAAAAAAATTTCATTACACACGTGTTTTCTGCATTCAATCACCCAAAATACAGCATGTTAATGAGCCCCAACAACCCATAGTTATCTAGACATTGTTCCCATGGTTGTAGAATAAACATGATTGGTCCACCTGTGACTAAAGGAAGCGAATTGTAGGGCTCATTGGCTCCATCCCTCAGCAGTAACAAGTCATGGTCCTCATACTTCATTTTCATCAATGCAGGGACAATGTCGGTAGTGCACACTATCCCTTGCAGTAATGATGGAATATTCGATTAATATTTCTGGGTTTTGGTTAGTCACTGAGGCTTCGCACCAGGTTGGGTGGGAGAAATATAACCAGGAATGTCCTAGACAGAGACCCCAGTGCAGAAAACAAAGTCNCCCCCCCCCCCGTTTCTTCCTTGGGATGCTAGATGAACCAATATACATGTTGGTGACTTCTTCTACTATGGAAATTGATTGAATGGGTGAGTCTCATTCACTATAAATGTCAACTACATTAGTGTTACTCTGTATCCTGTAACAATTATCCATAATCATTAGGAACTCTCATCTTCACCCTATTACTCTCCCAACTCACTCGACACTTTTTGTAGATATATCTCAATCAATCTTTGCAACGGAAACTTAGCCCAATGGTGCTTCCACCCTGTGTTGAACCCCTTCATATAGAATCTAGGTGATCCATTGTTCATCATTACTAAATCATCCATGATGATCATGACTAACTCATGCATTAATTACTCAAATTTGCCATCGATTCTGTCAACCCAACAATTGGATCATCCATAAATGCACATCGCTTCACCAAGTGACGCTGGATAACTTATTTTAACTGTAGGTATTTATTACTAATTTGACTAAATTACATCCCTATGACTATCGTGGTCCTTCTACCCAATTGTGCTAATGCCCCCTATTCTTGCGTAGCCCCTTCCTTCTGGTGCACCCTTCTTTTTTCTATCTATCCTACTTATTTTTTTCCTGTTGCACAGTTCCTCAGTCATTGCATGATTCTTTCCTCGTCCAATAGGGATTCAAGCGGATCCCATTCACAAGCTTTGGCAGCACCACCCCATTTAAATGTTGCAATTGAAATACGCCCCCAGATGTAATATAATTAAGAAGATAGGGACCTAACCAGTGCATCTATAACTTACCTGGATACTTCAAGAACTTGTTGTCGTAGAGAAGTACTAAATATCCTTACTGAAACTATTTATTTTTTACATGGTGATTATGCCATGCCTTCCTTAAATCCTTCTCAACACGCTGATGTAATCCTGCGATAAACTGGTCTTCTTCAAGTTGCATCAACTGTGATGCACGCTCTTCTAAGGCTGCATCATCATCCATGCTGATTACTTCTACAATGCACAGACTGGGGACGATGTACTCCACAGGAATGACTGTCTCTTACCCATGCACCAATTTGAATGTTATTTCCCCTGTCAACCTTTTCCATGTGGTGTGATACGCCCACAACATGGCTGGAATATTCAAATCATAGTCATGTCGGTTAGCATTACATACCTTTGCAATTTCATGATCCAAGATTTTGTTGAACGCTTCTACAGTCTCGTTCTCCTTTGGATGATATGATGTACTTTTATTGTGTTGTGTCTACATTTCCTCCATTGGTTCTCTTACTGTGCAATTGATAAAATGGCTTCCTTGGTAACTCATTAATAAACTTGGACATCTGAATCATCTCACAATGTTATCAAATAGAAATATTGCTACTGTCGCAATAGTGCAGTCCACAACTGGGGCAGCCTCTGCCCATCTGGTCAAGTAGTCTGTTGCTATGATTATGTACCGCACCCCAGTTCTTTTCCTGGGTGGGTTGATTGGACCCACAAAATCCATATCCCATTTTATTGAAAGGTTGCAAAGTCATCTGCGGTACTCGTGGCATCTCATCTCACCGTGATGGTTTCCCAGTGCGTTGACATACGTTGCATATTGGCACAGAATATGTTGCATCATTAAGGTTGATGGGACACCAAAGACCTATGTGAAGAACCTTCCTTTCTTTTGCACGACCCCCGTAGTGCCTCCAACGACTCTTTCATATGCTTCTACTAATATCTTCCCTTGTTCATGTGGTAGGACACATCGCCGCAAGATTTCATTTGGTCCCATCTTATATAGGTGTCCAGCAATAAACTGATAATTAGAAGCTTTAACCACCAATTTCTTCTATTGGGAAAAATATTGTCTTGAATAATTTACCTAATATTTAATTATCAACCGGGGTTAGTAGGCTTAGAGTTGCTACAAAATATATGCGAAGGTAGACAGTGTCGTAGTAATAAGCTAAAGATCTTAAGCTAAACTTATAAAGACCTAATTAAGTTAATGAAAAAAAAAGTGACATCAAACTATAAATAAATGTCTGGATGTAAACAATGTTATGGTAATAAACTATTCTATCTAGAGAGATTGACTTTTACTTGAGAAAATGACTACATTAAAAAGGATTTACAATGACCAAATAGAAACTATAAATGCACTAACTAAATCATTTCAATTCCACTCTCCTTGATTATTCTGAGGGTAGGAATTCACTGTAATGGGGACTGGGGAAGGAGAGGTATCAAAATGGATTTCAAAAGAAGTATAAAAGCTAAAGGGAATTAGGTCTAGTTTTATCTCTACAAAAATGTACAAAGTGAGAAATGTCTAGTTACAAGAAATAGTAAACATGATTGTTTATGAATACACAACTCCTACTTACAGAACATTATATAAAAGTAGACATAAGTTATGATCAAACATGAGACTTATGAAAAGTAATTTGAACTCTATCTTATAGATCCTTTATTACATAATTAAGAGGACAAGTTGTATTATGTGTAAAAGATTTAATTCATTAATGTATGGGTGAAAACACGAAGTTGGGAAACAATTCCATGACAAATCCTTTTTTTTTTGTATAATTTCCAATTTCTCGGTCGAGAAAAAAATCAACAAATTTTTTTGGCCGAGAGTTGTTATATTTCTCGGATGATAAATTAACCACGGTTAACATTCTCTCGTCTGAGAGTTGTTCCATAATTATATAATGTTTCGGCCGAGAGTTTTAAACCTTCTCATCCAAGATTATTGGCATAATTTTTACATTAAATTCTCAGAACAGTTTCTCGGCCAAGCGATTAGATTCCTTTTTAACTCTCAACCAAGAAATGTTTAACTATATAAAGCCAAACCCCCTCCCCTCCTAGCTGACCATCGTCATAATTTTCCTGGTTTTTCGCTCTGAGGCTTTCACCATGAAAACCAAGCCGTTGCTTTTCACGCTTGGTTAGTGGCTCTTCCAGCATTTTCTTAGTCCATCCTCTCCATTTCATTGGTTTTTTGGTCAGGCAAGGTAACGGGTTTTCACGCTTGGTAAGGCCTTTTCATGCTTGGAAACAAAGTTTGGGCACCCATTCCATGTGCTATTTCAGTTGACCATCATCATCGTTCTGGTTCACACCAAGACAAAGGGGTTTCCACTCAATTAGGTCAGAATTTTCTATCCTGGTAGATGCATTTTTTCATTCTTTGCATCGGAAGATACATGCTACATTTCTTTCCTGAAGGTACCAGTTCTCAATTCACCATGTTTAGACTCTCTATCTTCTAGTTATGCCACCATTTATGTATTGAATTTACCATCTATTGGGGGAGTAGTATAAGCGTTAACCAAAACGCCCCCAACCCACCAAAATCTGGTAGAGAAATTCTGGTTTAAATCATAATTTAGAGGGTTTAAATCTCAATTTTAACAATCTGGGTTATCTGTGTGGTTTTAAAAATAGGGATTTAGTCTATAATAGGCAATTGAAAGTGATAACATTGCAAATTGATGATAATAACAATTTCCCAAACCCCAATCATAAAACTCACCTCCCTTCTTCCACGCCATTTCAGATACGGGTCATATTTAGGAACATAACCACTCATTGGTGTGTGGTGGATTAGGGGGCATCCCTATATACTATGTCCCATTAAAATTGGAAACAATTGGGCTCTCCTACTATTGTTCCATCAAACACTGAGTTTCAAGCTTTTGATGGTCGATTTTACCCCCTAATTAACCCCATACCCACACATCCTATACCTTCATCATCACATACTACAACTGTTCACACATGAACACCTCCTTCCTGAGCACATGTTATTGAAACTAAGAGAGGACTTGACCTGGCCTACTTGACGAATGGAAGTTTGACAGCTCAGTTGCGGGAGTTCCGAACAGTTCTAGGAACTACATGACATATGAGATTCTATGGAAGGGAGTAGGCACTTACAACATTTATATTAACTTTAGATACACACTGCATGAATGTTAGTGGGGTTTTGGTGATCTCTTATCCTATGTGTCCCATCCAGTAGTTGTAGTATGAGTTTACTGCCCAGTTGTAGTGTGAGAATGTCCAGCTGTAGGGTTTGCTCCTGGCCTGTATATAGCCCCATCTATGCTCTTAAACTTTTCTTTCCTATTGTGGTGCTCTGAGATGCTCACATTTGGCACTGTGAGGTGCCGAGGTATTTGATATAGTTATGAGAGCCCACATATTGAAATGATCACTACAGAATTCTAGCTCTATCCAAAAGCTGAGGCATGCTCTCTAACCACCTGTGAATAAGGGCCATGGGTACCTTTAATAAACAAAATTGTGAATGATATAAGTATATTCAATTGGGAAGCCATCATTTATTACTATTTGACAGAAGCCATCAGAGCTGCAAAAGAGCTCAAACCTGGTAAGAAGCCTGAGTTTTACATTAGCTCCTACTTGATGGACATGATCTATGTTTCCAATGAATTTACCAGAATGGAATTTGATACATGTTGTTTCGATTAAGACATCTTACTGATAGATGATGAGAGATCTTGGGCCCTGCTAGGAATTGATTTGGCATTTGATAACAAACTTGTAATTAGCTTAAATAAATAAACCATGACCAAGAAATCATTCATTTGAGAGGGCAAGCATAGCTAGTCGAGAGGGTTGAGTAGTGATACATACGTCAGCCAAGGTTACCTCTTCAATGAACCCTGTGATTAAATGTGCCTTTTGGATAGGAGTGCTTTGACTAGATGTAGCAGGTGCCATAGATGTAAATAAGGAGGTTAAACATTAGAGGAAATTTCAACTCAAAATGGGCCTCCTAAAATGAACTAATAAAATAATAGTTAAAATAATAAAATAATATTTATTAATTTTGGAGGAAGAAAAGTAAAAAACTACTTTTTTGTTTGTATTTTTGACATATCTCCCCGTTATTTTACTCAAATTTCGATCGGGAGAGCTTGTTGGATGCAGAACTAAAGTCCGCATCCAAGGATTACCCGCTCGGCATACTTTTGACGGACCCCGCTACCCCAAAAACAAGAAATACCTGAAAAAATGGAATGATGACATCATCATTCCATTTTTTCAGGTATTTCTTGTTTTTTGGGTAGCGGGGTCTGTCAAAAGTATGCCGAGTGGGTACTCCTTCAATGCGGAATTTAATTCTGCATCCAACGAGCTCTCCCGATCGAAATTTGAGTAAAAACACAGGGAGATATGTCAAAAATACAAACAAAAAAAGTAGTTTTTTTTATGATACCTATCCCCAAATTTATATTAAAAAAGTGTTTAAGACCTATACGGTATTTCAAATTTAAATCAATTTCATTGGCTAACACATGATGACATGGAATTTGAATAAAAGTTAAAAGACCCATTTTGAGTTGAAATTTCCTCTAATGAAGGAAGGGGACTAGCCGCATAACAACATGGCTAATGAACTAGCAAGCAATGACTAGATATGCTGAGTAAATGAATTTTATATATGCTTAGGAAAGCATTCTTAGGATGGAGAGGGACCTTGTTATTTTCTTATCATTCTTGTTGCGCACACTAAGCAATATGATAAGCCATACACTACTCTATGTTGTGGTCATAAACCTAGTGGTATTCATATAATTTGCTAGGCCCAGGTCTAGGATGGTTCTAAGAACATTTGGGTTTATCCTACTATGGAGGAGTGAAAGTGTCTATAGGTGGTGTAGTAGCAATGGGAGAAGAAACACTGGGTATTGGTGATGTCTAAGGCTATTAGGTTTGTTGGTTACGTTCTAATATCTAGATGGGTGGTTATTATTGTTAAGGAGGCTATACTGGGGAAGCTTGTGGCTATGTAGTAGATGATACAATGCTAATATGGGCTCAATTTCTTGGTCATAGCTGGTAGGAAACAAAGCTAGTAGAACAGGTACCTTACCCCCTTTCACCATAAATTCTACCCCTAAAAACTAGTCACTTTCGACTAAGTTTGTGCGCGCATGCTCGACTGAGAAGGAGAGGAATTGACTTTATTTCATTGAAGAATACTTTATTTAGGACAAGTAATGCCTTATGATGAGGTATTGTGAATTGAGGTTGGTTTCTAAGAGTTTTATTTATTTCCTTTCCTACAAAGGAGTGAGCAACCAACCCTTGATTTACGTTGGCCAAGTCATTCACCGTAGATTTTAACAACTTGTTCACTTCCTCCATGCTCATAGGATTCCTATATAAAGGTTACTTGTATAATGGGTTATGAATAGTTCTTCCCCCCTACATAGGTGTTCCTTGGTGAAGATAATAGAACCACTCCATCCATCCCATTGTCCTAGGTTGAATATATGAAGCCTCAGTATAGGTTGTTGAATCCCATTGGCCCGCCCCCAATAATTTAAAGTCTCGTGACTATGAAGCTCTTCCATAGAATGTGACTAGGGGGGATAAATATATCCTATTATATTATGGTACCTCCTATTTGGATTCCTGACTTTAAGTAAGTGGTTGTTGTGGAAATTTTAGGTTTCCCTAAGTTGATGGTTGAATTCCATATTGTATGCCAATTTTTCAATTATCATTTGGAGAGGTATCCATGCACAACCTAGAGAATAAATATTATTTCCTAAATTTTACTTTAATAGAATTACGTTGACTTGATCCAAGTGAAATTGTGCCAGTAGTAAAGTGGAAGGCCTAGCCGTGGTATACATGCTCCATATGTTTGAGCATTATTTGTTAGGTGGTTATTTTAAATTCTTCATAGATCATTGAACTATGAAGCAAATAAAACTATGTTGGGAGGTCATATGTAAATATGGTGACTCTTATTTTAGGAATTTGTCTTTGAGGTTAACTATCTCTATCTACAGCATCATAGATAAGCACCAGTAAGAACTACTATAAACACACTATTTCAATAAGTAGAAAATGAACACCATAAATTAATTGCAATAATAAGAAGCATCAAGTGATTTATGAGTACAGAGCTTACTAATAATACTTACAGTAAATTTATTAGCTACATAATATCCATAATGTATGAGCATATTGTACCATGATCTAAATATCTTTAATAGAAGAACCCTAGTTATATCAGTATTATATGTAAGTTCTTATTAGAAATACAAAGCATAGTTTTTGAGGCTGATTCGAACTAGGTATGCCCCTTCGTGTCCACCATATTTTTTAGTCTAATCCAGACTACATATGTCCCTTCGTGTCCACCATATTTTTTAGGCTTATCTGGACGATATCCAATTTTAGATGCTTACACTAGAACTACTCGGTAATACTGAAAATAGCAATCGTAGGTGGAACACTATAATATCCTAAAGTGAATCAGTTATAGATTATATATAATTTGACATTATGATTCTTGTCACTTCTCTGATCAATACATTCCTTAACCCCTTTTTTGTTTGTATGTGAGGGTGTAATGTTTGAATAGGGTTTATTATTAGGAACTTTCACAACACAATTTAGTGTTCCTTATCATACTAGACGTGTTGATATCTATAGTCGGTAATGATCTTTATTTGTATCCAATATCAGACTTAACCTAGAGATTCATAAAAAATGCAATATATATCCATAAATAACAGTAGTGTAGAAATAATGTAGATTTAGGAAATTATAAGATCTTATTTGAGAAGTACCTTGGACAAAAATAACTGAGATGGAAGTCTTTTAATCCTTAACAGAGTCGAATTGTAGATGATTGTACAAATGCTTTTAGTGATCAAAATGATGCCCAAAGTCTGAAGATAACGAATTCCTAAGAATGTCCCAGCTATGCAAATAATTAATTTCCTAGATTGATGGTTCACACAGTCTCAAATAGTTATAAAGGTATATTGCTTGATGGCTATAGTAACTTTATATAAACACACAGATTTATGAATATGCTTCAACAAAATGGAATCTTTGAGTGCCATGCTCAGCTAGGAGCACATTCCATGTGTTGATCCCTTCCTTCTTATGTGCATGCAAATCTCAAATAATAATGGAAATTCAATTTCTAAGGGCAGTAGCAGTTTGATGTATAGATGCAAATGATGAATAGGCCCCAATGGAAGTGGGTTTACTTGATAGCTATGCTTGGATTGGAGGAAGGGCATCCATATAGACTAATGATGCCTCTCTTCAGTGTATGCAATCCTTAAAGATGTGAATACGATCTCTTTAGTACTCCATCCCTCTTATCTAGGGAAATTTAAGTGAGGCTTCTTTGCATTATTTCCTTCCTATAGAGATCATGCTTGTTAAACAGGATGATTTCCCTCGTGATAATCCTCTAATCACTTGTAACTTGTTGCCAAATAGAATGAACCCTTTCCCACAGTAAATTGCTGCCATGTTATTTTGAGGAGGAATGGATGGAGATAACCACGATTTCAGTATACAATTCAGCAGTAGCAGTATAGAGGAAGATTGTTGCCCATAACTTGGAGAAGACCCCCCTTTCTCAACAATGATAGGATCGCTGCAATGATTAATGAACGAATATTCCCAACTATAAACTTTAAGGAAGCTCCAAAAATACCCTAAACACAATGAATCTCTGATGCAATGAAGTACACAATGGTGAATATAGATGATTCCCCCTAGCAATTGGTTAGGTTGTATATATTTCGCCATCGAATCCAATTAGGTGAAGGAAATCCTCCCTAAAGCCTACGTAGCTCACCGATCTCCCAGAATGTGTTTCCAAAAGATTAACAATAACAATGATAACCTTTTGTTTCAGCTAACCTTCTTATATATATTTTATGGTTTACAGGCATGCTACTTTTAGGGTTTGCATGCATGTCACTTTTAGGGTATGCATGCATGTTACTTTTAGGGTTTGCATGCATTCCATTTGAAGGGTTTGCATGCATGTCACTTTTAGGAACATTTCAAAGATAGTGGCAAGATGAGTAGAAACAAATACTCTTGAAACTCAAGTAGAAAATAGTAATCTTGGGTGTAAGCCACAGTGGCAAGGTGAGTAGAAATAAATACTTTTGAAGCTCATGTTTTTTCTCGCTCACAAATTTATCTAATTTAATATTTAAAGGAATTTAGGTATTTTTTCTGATATTAGGTAATTGTCCCCTAAATGTTTCTCATTTTTCTTTCCCAGGTAACATATTTGGGAGGGAACCTCATGGGTGGTTCCTCTCATTCCAAGGATGGTACTCATGGTAAACCCTAGATTGTTCAGGGCACAAGGCCATGCTAATAACTCATGAATAGATTATGTATTGCTAATAAACATTCAACTCACTAAGAGGAAACATGCTAGAAAGTGGGATTTTAACTCCGGTGGTGAGGGTAACAAATCTTTGGGACACCACTTTTGTCCTATAATTTTGAAGAATAGGGGCATGTATCTAACAAAATGTCAAATTATTTCACAATCTGGTTTTGTGCTCAGTTTTGCAAATAAGGAAAAGAGATTTCCAAGAAAGCCTCTCTTATCCCAAGTGATATGTGTTTCTTAATCAACAACATAATTTTATAGGGCTACCAAATGAAGATCACGTGATGTGCTTCACTCTAGTTTCACATGCATAACAATCCTTGGGCACTGAATTTTGTGGAGGTCTACCATTAGATTTTTATCTTGCTACCCCATTAAATATGTTTCTTGAGGAATCATTGTATTCAAAAATTCCTATTCAATCAATGAAGTACATAATGGTGAATCTGGATGATTCACCCTAGCAATTGGTTAGGTTGTATAGATTTCACCACCACCAAATATAATTAGGTCAAGGAAATCTTACCTAACCCTAAGTATCTCACTGAGCTCCCAAAACATGTTTCCAAAAGATGAATAATAACAATTATACCCTTTTGGTTCAACTAAGGTTCTTATATAGCTTTTAGGGTTTGCATGCATGCCACTTTTGGGGTTTGCATGCATGTCACTTTTAGGGTATGCATGTCACTTTAGGGTTTCCATGCATGCCACTTTTATGGTTTTCATGCATCCCATTTTTAGGGTTTGTATGTGTGTCACTTTTAGGAACATTTCAAAGATAGTGGAAAGACGAGTAGAAAAAAATACTCTTGAAACTCAAGTAGAAAATAGTAATCTTGGGTGTAAGCTACTGTGGAAAGATGAGTAGAAATAAATACTCTTGAAGCTCATGTTTTTAGTATTTGACCAATTTATCTAATTTAATATTTAAAGGAATTTAGGTATTTTTTGTTATATTAGGTGATTTGTCCCCTAAATGTTTGTCAAAATTATTTTCTAGGTAACATAATTGGGAGGGACCCTCCTGGGCTGTTCCTCTCATTCCAAGGATGGTACTCAGGGTAAACCCTAGATTGTTTAGGCCATAAGGCCATGCTAACAACTCATGAATAGGTAATGTATAGCTAATCAACATTCAACTCACTAAGAGGAAACATGCCTGAAAGTGGGATTTGAACTCCCATGGCGAGGGCAACAAATTTTTGGGACACCACTTTTGTCCTCTATTTTTGAAGAATAGGGGCATGTATCTAGCAAAATGTCCAATGATTTCACAGTCTGATTTTTTTCTCCTTTTTTAAAAGAAGGAAAAGAGATTTCCAAGAAATCCTCTCTTATCCCAAGTAAGATGTGTTTCTTAATCATCAACATAATTTTATAGGATTGCCAAATGAAGACCACGTGAAGTGTTTCACTCAAGTTTCACATGCATAACCATCCTTGGGGACTGAATTTTGTGTCATGATGTTCATTTGGCGAGGTATACCATTAGATGTGTATCTTGTTGCCCCATTAAATGTCACTTGAGGAATCATTGTATTCAAAAATTCCTATTCAATCATTGAAGTACACAATGGTGAATCTCGGTGATTCACCCTAGTAATTGGTTAGGTTGTATAGATTTCACCAGTGAATCTAATAGGTCACAGAAATATTACCTAACCCCAAGTATCTCACCCAACTCCTGAAACATGTTTCTAAAATATGAATAATAATGATGATACCCTTTTGGTTCAACTAACCTTCTTATATAGCTTTTAGGGTTTTCATGTCCATTTTAGGGTTTGCATGCATGCCAATTTAGGGTTTGCATGGATGTCACTTTCAGGGTGGGTTTGCATG
This sequence comes from Pseudotsuga menziesii, assembly GCA_001517045.1. Lineage (NCBI taxonomy): Eukaryota > Viridiplantae > Streptophyta > Pinopsida > Pinales > Pinaceae > Pseudotsuga > Pseudotsuga menziesii. The sequence goes on along the minus strand of LPNX010325718.1, from coordinate 42,747 downwards.
CATGTCACTTTTAGGGTTTGCATGCATGCAATTTTTATGGTTTGCATGCGTGTCACTTTTAGGAACATTTCAAAGATAGTGGCAAGACGAGTAGAAAAAAATACTCTTGAAACTCAAGTAGAAAATAGTAATCTTGGGTGTAAGCCACAGTGGCAAGATGGGTAGAAATAAATACTCTTGGAGATCATGTTTTTGGTAGATGACCAATTTATCTAATTTAATATTTAAAGGAATTCAGGTATTTTTTGTTATATTAGGTCATTTGTCCCCTAAATATTTGACAAAATTCTTTTCTAGGTAACATATTTGGGAGGGAACCTCCTGGGCGGTTCCTGTCATTTCAAGGATGGTACTCAGGGTAAACCATATATTGTTCAGGGCATAAGGCCATGCTAACAACTCATGAATATATAATGTATAGCTAATCAACATTCAACTCACTGAGAGGAAACATGCCAGAAATTGGGATTTGAACTCCGGTAGCGAGGGTAACAAATTTTTGTGACACGACTTTTGTCCAAGAAAGCCTCTCTTATCCCATGTAAGATTTGTTTCTTAATCAACAACATAATTTTATAGGGCTACCAAATAAACACCACATGATGTGTTTCACTCTAGTTTCACATGCATAACCATCCTTGGGAACTCAATTTTTTGTCATGATGTTCATTTGGCGAGGTCTACCATTAGATCTATATCTTGGTGCCCCATTAAATATGTCACTTGAGGAATCGTTCTATTCAAAAATTCCTATTCAATCAATGAAGTACACAATCGTGAATCTGCATGATTCACCCTAGCAATTGGTTAGGTTGTATAGATTTCACCACCAAATCCAATTAGGTCAAGGAAATCTTCCCTAATCCTAATTTGCTCACCGAGCTCCAAAAACGTGTTTCCAAAAGATGAATAATAACAGTGATACCATTTTGGTTCAGGTAACCTTGGTATATAGTTTTTAGGGTTGGCATGTGATTTTTAGGGTTTGCATGCATGTCACTTTTAGGAACATTTCAAATATAGTGGCAAGATGAGTAGAAACAAATACTCTAGAAACTCAAGTAGAAAATAGTAATCTTGGGTTTAAGCCACAGTGGCAAGATGAGTAGAAATAAATACTCTTGAAGCTCATGTTTTTTGTAGCTTACCAATTTATCTAATTTAATATTTAAATGTCATTTAGGTATTTTTTGTTATATCTGGTAATTTGTCCCACAAATGTTTGTCAAAATTATTTTCTAGGTAACATATTTGGGAGGTAACCTCCTAGGCGATTCCTCTCATTCCAAGGATGATACATAGGGTAAATGCTAGATTGTTCAGGGCACAAGGCCATGTTAACAACTCATGAATAGATAATGTATAGATAATCAACATTCATCTCACTAAGAGGAAACATGCCAGAAAGTGGGATTTGAACTCCAGTGGCGAGGGTAACAAATTTTTTGGACACCACTTTTGTCCAGTAATTTTGAAGAATAAGGACGTGTATCTAACAAAATGTCCAATGATTTCACAGTATATTTTTTTGCTCATTTTTGCAAAGAAGGAAAAGAGATGTCCAAGAAAGCCTCTCTTATCCCAAGTAAGATGTGTTTCTTAATCAACAACATAATTTTATAGGGCTTCCAAATGAAGACCATGTGATGTGTTTCACTCTAGTTTCACATGCATAACCATCCTTGGGGACTGAATTTTGTGTCATGATGTTCATTTGGTGAGGTCTACCATTAGATGTGTATTGTAGCCCCATTAAATATGGCACTTGAGGAATCATTGTATCTATAAATATATTTATCTTCTTTGACATGTTTTGACATGATTTTAATGTGAGAATTTCTCATCATGAACAGGTGCAGAATGTTAAATTTGGTAAATTTAATTCAACATGTTTTTTTAATCTGTTCAAAATTATTATCATGAATAGCTTCACAACTTGAGGGTGAAGCAACCTTGGCTACTATGCAGCGACAAACCCATAGGTCATCGTCAGGTAAATTTCATTGTTATTCAATTCATAGTCAAGTATATATAAAAATAAATATTCTTTTACACATCTAAGTCTAAGATGTTGTGCCTAGGCGATGGCTCTCAGCATGACAGATGTCTGTCTAAGGGGTCTACAAGGGCCGATGGACAAGCACAAAGGACATGTTCAGTGTCTTATTCTTCATATATTCCATTGCCAGGTAGAGAAATTGTTTACATGTACATTTTCACTAGAATTATTGTCTAGCATGTTTTTTAATCTGTGCAAAATTCTTATCATGCACAGCTTCATAGCTTGAGGGCGAAGCAAGATTGGCTACTATGCATTGAAAATCCCAGAGGTCTTCGTCAGGTAAATTTCATTTTTATTCAATTCATAGTCAATTATATATAAAAATAAATGTTCTTTTACACATCTAAACCTAATATCTTGTTGTTCCCAGGTGGTGGCTCTTAGCATGATAGACGTCTATCTAAGGGGTCTACAGAGGCTGGTGGACAAACACATAGGATTCCATTGCCAGGTAGATATTTTTTTCATACATTTTGACTGGAATTATTGTTTGACGTGATTTTTAATATGCGGAAAATTCTTATCAGGGAGAGCTTTACAGCTTCATCCTGAAACAATTTTGGCTACTATGCATCCACAATACCTGAGGTCATCGTCAGCTAAATACAAATGTTATTAATTTCATGATGAAGTCTATATAAATGTAGATATTCTTGTACACATCTTGTTAATATCTTGTTGTGCACAGGTGGTGGATCTCAGCATGACAGACGTATGTATGATGGGACTACAAGGGTTGGTGGAAAAACACATAGGGTGCCATTGCGAGGTAGAGATTGTTTACGTACAATTTGACTAGAATTCTTGTTTGACATGTTTTTTACATGTGGAATATTATTACCATGCACAGCTTCACAGCTTTAGGCTGAAGTAATTTTGGCTACTATGCAGCCACAATCCCTAGGGTCATCATCAGGTAAATTCAGTTGTTATTTAATTCATACTCAAGTCTATATGAACATATATATTATCTTACCTAGTCTTTCTAAGATCTTGTTACATGCATAGGTGGTGGCTCTAAGCATGACAGCCGTATGTCTGAGGGGTCTATAGGGGCCGATGGACAAACACATAGGACACACATAGTGTCTCATTCCTCAGATATGCCATCGCCAGGTAGAGGTTGTTTACACATGTACATTCTGATTAGAAATCTTGTTTGATCATTTTTCTTGTTAACTTACATGTGAGTTACATTTTTTGGTTTTGTATAGGTGCTTCTAGACATTCTGACAATAATGATGGGGAACAAGATGATGCATCTGTTATTTCTAATGACTACATTTTATATGGACATGTATAATTTGATTGAAAAATTAGATATATATATATATATATTAATACTTGCATACGCATCTTCTTATAGGGTTTGATGTTGCTGATCCTAATCCACCTCCCGAGACAAGGAGATATCATTAGGTGAATCAATATGATCAAAATGATAGATATGATCCTCTTTACAGTCATCCTAGAGATGTTCATGAGGACAATCGTTGGGAAGACAACATCACTATGCTGACTATGGAAGAGATGAAGGAGCATTCCTCCATATTGAAGGCAGAACTTGAATCTTCAAATCTATCTTTTGGTAATCAACAATGTCTCCAAATTATTTTGCACAATATAAATTATTGGATCGAGACATATCTTGGGGTTGGACCATCAACCCATATTTTTCATGATATGATGCATAGGAGGCAATTTTCAGTTATGGGTCACCACAAGTTTGAAGAAGTAGAGAAATTTGTCACAAAAGCAATGGTCTTTTCATGTTTTGACTTGTGTCCTGAAGAAAAAAAATATTTAAATATCGCAAGATTCAATGATCCTTTGATTGCACCACACATTTATTCGAGGTTCCTATCTGCATATGGGAAGTTCCCAAATAATGAGGAGGTTCCTCAATATTTTGTTAAGATGTTGATTGCAGAGTTTTGGTTTAACATGGACCCCGACTATAAAGATACGGGATCTAGTTTCTATGGTGTTGGAAAAGGTCATACATGTGAATGACCTAATACAGAACAAGATGTTCATTATAGGTGTTCGATGCTTCAGTTAGTACAACCGCATCCTAGTGTCATAGCTTTACCAGAGGAGTTGGAAACACCATCCCAAATAGAAATAGGTGTGAGGGAAGAGATACAAGACCGTGTTGGGGATGCATTGGCAGGGGTGGAAATCGACCTACATAGTATTTAATCTACATCCAGTATGGATGCAGGCCCAGTTGATGATTATTCTGATGACCACTTGAAAAGTATGAGTCGATTAGAGCTTGAGCAGTATGCAGCATACTGTAGAGAAATTATAAGCGATTCATTGCTTGACAAAATGAAAATAGGGGAACGGTACGTAATTATGCTATAATATATCAAATTTAGTATATGAAATCTAAAGTTTTTAACATATGAAATTTATGCAGTATACCTGTTATCCCTAAAGTTGAACCTAGACTACGGGGGTTCAAGCTTAAGGAAATATTGTTCTCAAATGTATAAATCAATAAAATCAAACTGAGAATCAAACTGATATACAATCAAATCTATGGGAAAATTTACACCACTATCAATGTAACAAGCTGGTATAACATAAAGGCTGTGAATAAAATCAAACAATCATTCAATAACTAAACTGATATAAAACCAAGGCTGTCTGTACAAATCACACAATTATCACTGCACATGCTGGTATATTATGAAAAGTATAAGAGAATCAAAAAGTAATTAGAAAACTAGATTGGTATCATATAAGAAATATAAGAAAATCAAAACATTGCTAAAAAGATAGGCTGGTGTAAAATCAGAGCTGCAAGTTAATCCACAGGAAATGTATAACATAAGACAGAATGCATAGTTCAATATCAAGGTTACTATGATCATAAAGACAAGAAGTGAAACTGCCTCTGTTTTCTATAGTGTAAGGATAATTGTATTTCCCAATAAGAATTAGTGCAATGGGATGTAATGGACCATATGCATAACAAAATATTAGAAAAACCAATTCATAACATACATAAGCAAATCATCATCATGTTTCATTCAAAAATAGAACCTGTATAGAAGCTACATAAAGTCTATGTCATACATGCAGTGCTCAAAACTGGGCTTGCATTACTCTAAAATTCCAACCCCTAGTCCCCTTGCTCGAGACCTCCCTCTATACAATGAACAATTCTAGAATTTATATCCATTACATCAACTCACTATTGCTAACTTAATTACAACTAGTTACAAGAAATCTGAAACTATTTGGTCCTCTGCCTCTTCGACGAGGTCTGCCACCTGTAAGGTTAGTTGCTGAAATGTTGATTCGATGCCTGGAAATATGGAAACCATTGAACTTTAACAACCATCAAATATAAAAGTAATTCTTTCTTTTTGGGTGTCTTCCATATGTATCATTATATGCTTAAACACTGCTGGAAGATATTGACCAAATCCTTAATAGTATGGTGATGATGAGATCAAATTGCTAACTCAACTCCTTGAAATCTAGAATCACTGGAAGCACTGTCAAATGTGAGGTAGAAATGTTCCCAATTTCATCTCGGTGATAAACCGAATGTGCTCGAGGCGGTAGTATTTCCACGAGACTTTTAAAAGATGATGCACCTCTAGCATTGGATCTTGCTTGGTATTCAATCCTTGAAAATCCACCTTTGATTCGAGCACCCCCATGAAAAAGATAATAATTTTCAGTTATTTGAACATTTCCCCCATGCAAAATTTCTATTTCTCAAACGATCTCCTTGACAACCGCAAATGGTTGGTTATCTTCAAAGTGAATAATAAAGGTGAAAATGAATATGCAGCAAGATTCTCATATGGACCATACTTAAGTTCTGTATCCACCAATTTTGTGGGATCAACTTTAGAATATAATTCTATTCTAGGACTTGGATTTTTGATGGTTGTAGTTTGCACTTTCACTGCATACGGAGAAAGAAAGTAGGCACTATCAGGATAAAGAACAAGCTATGTTTGTGCCTGTAATATCTCTTCAGGGAAAGGCTTCACTGAATGCATGAAGACTGAAATCACTTCTATAGTTACAGTTTCACCCTTCTTTAGTTCCTTTACCTAAGAGATTGAAAATAAAAAATGAATCCCTCAAAATCGGGAATCTCGGATGCCATCTTCGTATCTACTTTGGACCAGGTTAAATATTTTAGATCAAGTACCTGATCTTTATAGTCTATGTCCCTGACCCCATTTGATGTGGGCAATATAGGATCAACACTGGCACCTGCAAGCGTTTCAAGTATCTTTTGAGGTAGCATGCTAGTCGACATATGTGCTGGTTTTATCGATAAGCTTAACAAAATTCCCAACATTCTCCTTGTCCTAGATGTCCAAGGTTGCAAAACTAACCAAGGAAAAGTCTTCAATCACCTCACACAATGCCTTCGTAATTTTTTTGTATTCAGCAGAACAAGGATCCTGATCTATATGTTGTTGTAAATATGATAAGTCCTGCAAAATCGAGCCTTCCATAACTTTCAATAAGATCCATCTTGGATAATACATTAATATGTGGCAGTTATAGATGCAACATTGCTGTCAAAGACAGTGGCATAGCACTGATATATTTCCCAAGATCACTACAAAGATGGGCATCAACTAAGTGTACTGCTGCAAGACTATTAGTCCATCTTTCTGGTCATTCCAAGAATGATATTTTGGCATTTGAATGAAGAGTGAAGAGCTTGAACTATCCATATTTCTCCATTGCTTCCCTTCGACATTTGAAACCCTAAATAAATTCCAACTCTGCTTTGTGGACCGACGGCTTTAAATCTCAAACAAAAACCACACACTTTGTTTCAAGTTTGGATAAACGCTGCCAGCTGTAAGAATTCACCATATAACATACACTTTCTTGCACATATATGGGCTCATGTCTTATGGATGAATCTTTTGATGATTTTAGGTAATGAAAGAAACCCTAATGGCGATCAATCAAACATAAAATATAAAAAAAAAGCAAGATTAAAAACAATAAAAACAAAGCATAATAAAAAATTTAAAAATAAACAAGTGAAACAACCTTAGAGATAACATCTGGCTCCATCTGGGGACAAAGTTTTCCTGAGAAACTTTGAGAACATGCTGACCAGTGCCTTCAAAAAGTGTGCTAAGGTCACTTCTGTCTTATTGGGATGGAGTCTTAATCACAAGTCTCTGTTACTTAAGAAGCTTGAAAAAAAACTGATGACTGAATCTTTAAACTACTCTGCAAATTGACTAATCCTGATCATACTGTACAAACTTGAAAGAAATGCTTGAAACATCAAGCTTATTTATTTACAGCTCCCATTCTAATCATCTACTGTCTTTTGATCAGGTAAAATCATGCTTCCAATGCAGCCATACAAATATTTGACTAACTGGTGAAACTTCTAATTTGCAGATGATGGATAAAGGAACCCATGGAATATCAAAATTCATTTCAAAAGAAGGGAAAATCCAACATCCCTTTGACAAAAACAATCTGACATTTGAGTTGTTCAAAGACTCCATATAATCAACAAACGGATCAATGAAGTTATAAGGAAATACCTCTTGCTGAAGATCAAAATATCTCTGTATATCCGTTTCCTCATAATGGCTGCCACTCTCAGCTACTTGCAAATTGAATTGCAAATATGGATGCTCAATGTCTTCTATAGATTCAGGATGGTTGATTTCTACACAATATTGTTCCTCATCAAAATTTGATTCATAGTTATCATACATCTCTTGGCTTCTCCCCAAATCAACAAAAGGTGGTGTAGGGATCTAATCTTTTTCATATGAATACTCATCATAGATTGGCACATATTCAGAGTGAATCGGTTGATGCTGATCTAGAAATTCAATGTCTTCATCATAAAATGGAGTATTCTGATCAATTTCTAAAGATGAAGATCTCTGTTCTATGATGCTATCATCAACTTTAATATCAGGATTTTGAAAATTTTCTTCTTGTAAAACAGAATTAGAGGAAGATAATGGATCTTTTTCCTTCATATCATAACCACCGGCTTCATCTTTACTACTGAAAAAATCTGCTTCCAAACCCTGGATATATAATGCATATACCCTACAGCAATCCTCAAAAAGACACTCAGCTGGGTATATCCTCTTACAATATGAATAAAAGGCATCATGAAAATCTTTCAAAGAGGAAATATTGGGAGGAAGAGTTCTATACCATTGTCTCGCACAACCATCTAATGTATACATAAACATTTTCATCAATACATCTTCATGATGTATACTCAGCTGATCCATGTATTGATGAAATTTAATTACATGATGTGCCGGATTGTCCTCTTCCTTTTCTTGGAATCACGGAAGAACACCTTCCCATTCATCAATGATAGGTACTATATTTGGAAAGCTAGGAACATTTGAGAAATTGAGTGGAGCAAATCTCTGTGCCAACATGGTTTCAAAACACTTTGACATCTTGTAAAATCGCCTTTGGATTCTTCAAACATGGAGTTGCCCGGTGAATAAATATGTAGTCAAAGTAATTCCCTGCTCTTGTCCACCATCAAGATCTGGATATGATCATTGTCATTCTTTCCCGAGGAAGATATCTTCACTCCTCCATCCCCCGCAATAGCGCCAGAAAATGTTATCCCTAAAGTTGAACCTAGACTATGGGGGTTCAAGCTTAAGGAAATCTTGTTCTCAAATGTATAAATCAATAAAATCAAACTGAGAATCAAACTGATATACAATCAAAGCTATGGGAAAAGTTACACCACTATCAATGTAATAGGTTGGTATAACCTAAAGGCTATGAATAAAATCAAACAATCATTGAATAACTAAACAGATATAAAACCAAGGCTGTCTGTACAAATCACACAATTATCACTACACATGCTGGTATATTATGAAAAGTATAAGAGAATCACAAAGTAATCAGAAAACTATATTGGTATCATATAAGAAATATATGAAAATCAACACATTGCTGAAAAGATAGGCTGGTGTAAAATCAGAGGTGCAAGGTAATCCACAGGAAATGTAAAACATAAGACAGAATGCACAGTTCAATATCAAGGTTACTATGATCATAAAGACAAGAAGTGAAACTGCCTCTGTTTTCTATAGTGTAAGGATAATTGTATTTCCTAATAAGAATTAGTGCAATGGGATGTAATGGACCATATGCATAACAAAATTATTAGAAAAACCAATTCATAACATACAGAAGCAAATTATCATCATGTTTCATTCAAAAATAGAACCTGTATAGAAGCTACATAAATTCTATGTCATACATGCAGTGCTCAAAACTGGGCTTGCATTACTCTAAAATTCCAACCCCCAATCCCCTTGCTCGAGACCTCCCTCTATACAATGAACAATTCTAGAATTTATATCCATTACATCAACTCACTATTGCTAACTTAATTACAACTAGTTACAAGAAATTTGAAACTATTTGGTCCTCTGCATCTTCGATGAGGTCTGCCACCTGTAAGGTTAGTTGCTGAAATGCTGATTCGATGCCTGGAAATCTGGAAACCATTGAACTTTAACAACCATCAAATATAAAAGTAATTCTTTATTTTTAGGTGTCTTCCATCTGTATCATTATATTCTTAAAAGTTGCTGGAAGATATTGACCAAATCCTTAATAGTCCGGAGATGATGAGATCAAATTGCTAACTCAACTCCATGAAATATGGAATCACTGGAAGCGCTGTCAAATGTGAGGTAGAAATGTTCCCAATTTCATCTCGGTGATAAACTGAATGTTCTCGAGGTGGTAGTCTTGCCACGAGACTTTTAAAAGATGATGCACCTCTAGCATTAGATCTTTCTTGGTATTCAATCCTTGAAAATCCACCTTTGATTCGAGCACCCCCATGAAAAAGATAATAATTTTCAGTTATTTGAACATTTCCCCAATGCAAAATTTCTATTTCTTGGACGAGCTCCTTGACAACCGCAAATGGTTGGTTATCTTCAAAGTGAACAATAAAGGTGAAAATGAATATATAGCAAGATTCTCATATGGACCATACTTAAGTTCTGTATCCACCAATTTTGTGGGATCAACTTTAGAATATGATTCTATTCTAGTACTTGGAGTTTTGATGGTTGCAGTTTGCACTTTCACTGCATATGGAGTAATAAAGTAGGCACTATCATGATAAATAACAAGCTGCATTTGTGCCTGGGATATCTCTTTAGGGAAAGGCTTCACTGAATCCATGAAGACTAAAAGCACTTCTATAGTTACAGTTTCACCCTTCTTTAGTGCCTTTACCAAAGAGATTGAAAATAAAAAATGAATCCCTCAAAATAGGGAATCTCGGATGCCATCTTCGTATCTACTTTGGACCACATTAAATATTTTAGATCAAGTACCTGATCTTTATAGTCTATGTCCTTGACCCCATTTGATGTGGGAAATCCAGGATCAACACTCGCACCTGCAGGTGTTTCAAGTATCTTTTGAGGTAGCATCATAGTTGACATATGTGTTGGTTTTATCGATAAGCTTAACAAAATTCCCAACATTCTCCTTGTCCTGGATGTCCAAGGTTGCAAAACTAACCAAGGAAAAGTATTCAATCACCTCACACAATGCCTTCGTAATTTTTTTGTATTCAGCAGAACGAGGATCCTGATCTATATGTTGTTGTAAATATGATAAGTCCTGCAAAATCGATCCTTCCATAACTTTCAATAAGATCCATCTTGGATAATACATTAATATGTGGCAGTTATAGATGCAACATTGTTGTCAAAGACAGTGGCAGAGCACTGATATATTTCCCAAGATCACTACAAAGATGGGCATCAACTAAGTGTACTGCTGCAAGACTATTAGTCCATCTTTCTGGTCATTCCAAGAATGATATTTTTGGCATTTGAATGAAGAGTGAAGAGCTTGAACTATCCATATTTCTCCATTGCTTCCCTTCGACATTTGAAACCCTAAAGAAATTCCAACTCTGCTGCGTGGACCGATGGCTTTAAATCTCAAACAAAAACCACACACTTTGCTGCCAGTTTCGATAAACGCTGCCAGCTGTAAGAATTCACCATATAACATACACTTTCTTGCACATATATGGGCTCATGGCTTATGAATGAAGCTTTTGATGATTTTAGGTAATGAAAGAAACCCTAATGGCGATCAATCAAACATAAAATATAAAACAAAGCAAGATTAAAAACAATAAAAACAAAGCATAATAAAAAATTTAAAAATAAACAAGTGAAACAACCTTAGAGATAACAATACCAAATTCATGAATGATGGCGACGTTGATGATACGAATTTGTTTGACCCGGAAGAAACAGAGGCTAGTGGCACAAATATAGATTTTGATGAAATTATAGTTTCACAATTTCCACTAGTAACGCGGGTATGGATATTTATTTTTGTTAATATTTAATTACTTTTTGTATATTTTGTCCCCAAATTTGTATGTATATATATATACATATATTGAGTTTCATTTTTACTTTCTATCCCACTGAAAACCAAGATCCATCGGTGTTTCGGACCGAAGGTTTAGATTGTTTTGTTATAGATGCAAATCAATAGTGCTCCACATTCATTGTATGTACTTTTCATTGTATTCAACAGTTACAAGTTAATTGTTTTCTTGTCCTTCACACTTAGCGGCTTGGGAACACATATCATGTAGTTTGTTGGTGATTTGACCTATTCCTAGTGTTGCTTGCTTATGGGGGTTTCAATCGTAGTCTTCTTCACTCAGGTGCTAGCATTGCATAATGTTTTGAGCCCACATGCATGGACACTTTGAGCTGGTATGCACTATTTTATGATAGTTGGATGTTAGCATAGTTTTTGGGCTTAGATGATACTGCAACTCTCTCTTCCCTCCATCTAGATGGTTGGTTTGAAAACATTATGGAGTTGAAGGCCTTCTTTCAGACTTTATAATTTCATCATGTATTTATAGAACACAATAAGAGGGCAGTCTATATATCCAAGGAAGTGCTCCCCATGGTTGTGGGCCTACTTTCCTTCATTGACAATTATGAGGAAATAGATATTGGGGAAGACAAGCTACAACTCTTCTAGAGCAGATCTTGTACCTCCTACTCTTTAACCTTTTGGTTGCTTTATCTTCGAGTATGGATGATTGAGTCTTTTAGCATCGTATTGGATGTCTTGAGGATGACATTGTTTCTCCTCTTAGGGTATTGATATTAGGACACTTCACTGAGCACTTCCTTGGATATACTAAACTGGGCTCTTTATGTCTCCTCCATAGAGATGTATGGATGATCTATCTTGTAAAAGTTGGTTGAGGAAAAAAGGAGAGTACCATCCATTTAGACGTTCCCCTTATATAGTGATGACAAAAGTACATATAAAACTATGTACCTTGAGAGAGAGAAAAATATTTGGTCTTGCTGGTCCTAATTGAATGTTCGTCCACCTTTACGGTTCACTTTCCTCTTGTGGTTGTTGAGTCATGGTCCTATTATTACTTGATCCTAGGGTTATCTAACAGTGTTCTCAGCATGTTATCTCATTGGAATGCTTGCTATTGTCAGTTTCTCCAGAAGGGGTTATCTCCTCCATGATATGATTTTCTCCTCTTTCCTGCGGGTTTGTCTCTCGGGTTTTCCTCTACGATTTCACTCCACAATTTTACCTCTGCGTCTTGTTCATTCCAGGGGCTGAGTTTTACCTGTGTGAATTGTTCATTGATGATATGCAATTTGTTCATTCATGCTCTGATTTTTACCTCTGTGATTTATTCTTTCTTCATTGGTTGAGCTTGATCACTGCATTTTCTTTATTTACGTCTCATATTGTAAAGTGATTCTCTATGTCTTTCTTAGCTGCTTTCCTCACGATTTTTCTCAGTGTGATTCTCTGTGTTTTTCTAAGTTTCTTACCTCATGATTTTCTCGGCATTAGTTCTTATGGGTTTTTCCTGTGTGCTGGGTTCTATCCCTGGATTGACTCTGAGTTTACTCTTCAAGTGTGGATTTTGAGTTACTCAACATGACTGTTAGAGGGTATCCGTATGACTGTGTGTCGTTAGCATGACTATTTTGGACATGAATGAATTAATCAAGCCTGTACTTTTGGTTGAAACCTATCTTTCTGTTGACTAAGAGTCTAAGGTTAGTTTCGGTCTGCTTTAACCCTCTCTCAAGGTATATATATGGTTTACCGTGTTTGAATTGTCCCTTCGGTGACAAGATCAAACTCAAAATTATCTGAGTATAAGGCATATTCAATTAGTGGTTGTGATTCCTTGATGTTGTATATCCTGCACTTTATTTATTCATTCGTGTACATGAAATATGGTATGAAATCTCAATGACCAACCTTAACACAGTGACCAGCAGAGCGTTAAAATTAATGCAGTGACCAACGGAGTGTTAAGTTGAAAGAGATGAAAATTTATAATTTTTTTTTGGGTTAGTGAAAAAATATCTGTTAATCTAGCACTTTGTTTAATGATTTATCTTGTTAAATCTTTTATTGTTTTCTATATGAAAATTGGAAATTATTATTTTGGTTAGTGAACTAATCACTAATAATCAAGGACTTGCACTATCCCAATACAAAGCAAAGATATATTTCTGATATATTTTTCATAGACAATTGCAAAATTTGTGAGGTAAGAGTTCTATCTATAATTTCATGTAGTGGAACTTGTTTTGAAATTGGCGTCAAACATAAATTTTGAGCACGGTTATGGTTATGTAGCAGGATCAATGTCATGGTATGTAGCATGGTTAATGTTATGGTTATGTTATGTAGCATTTTACAAGGTTGATACTTCAATCCTGATTTATTTCTTGTCTATTTTGGCTAATCCCTGAAACCTAAAAGGGCATGGATTCAAGTTTTATGTGATGCATTCATAGCAGATTGCTTTAAATTCTAGATAATACTAATTTTTATTGTCTTCAGTTTCTTGTTGTTTTGTTCATGGTTCTGGATGGAAAATTCTCTTAGACCTTTGCAAGTAATGATGTTTTGAATGATCTCTACCAAAGTAGCAAAATAAAAAATCACACAGGGGAACTAGTCAAATGGCCAAGTTTTGCATCCAATTTTTTTTCTAAGTAAAATCACATGGGTTTCCCTGCATTTCATAGATGGTACCTGATGTAAACGTGTTGTTGTAGATTATGGAACCTGACCAGGTAGGGACATTGAGTGAGGAATGCAACAGAGGCACCTAGCCCGTGGGATTAACCCTGATCCCTTCTGAAGCTCAAGGTGCTCAACCACTAGAGCTACCCTACAGGGACAAAATTTTGCATCTAGTTTACTCCACTCTTCTATTAGAATCAAAGTATATGCAACAAAACCAAAAATTCTAAGATGTTTCACCTTGGGTTTTCACACACCAAGCTTTTTTCAAGAGTACTATTTTGCATTTCAGGCTAGAATTTTGCATCCAATTTACTTTACTTTTCTTTTAGAGTCAAATTATATGCAACAAAAGAAAAAAGTCTGAGATTATGGTGAGTTTTGGAACATGTAGCCCTAGAATGGAGCGCTTGTTAGAGCATCTTGAAGACTACCTGGTTAGGGGTTAATCCATTGTATATTAGGAGATGAAGATTTTGAGAAGAAACCCTAGGCTGTGCTTGGTGAGAGAAGAAAAAAAAGAGACATCTTACCCAAAAGAGGAGACATATTTCCTAGGAGGACATTCTTGTGTGATGCATGCTTGTTGGATCGCCTTGTTCTGAGCAAGGGTTTTCATCATTTTCCCTAGCTAGGGTTTTGGAGGGCTAGAAGATTGTTCTATCCTTGTGATAAGGCTATCGTGTGTGCATAAAATTCATCTTTATGGATATTTCATATTACTTAAGTTTCCACTTGTCCATAACTTGTGTAAATTGTAGATTTAATTTTCAACCATCAATATTCTTCATGGTTTGTAATTTCCAACACTATATGTCTTGCTGATTTGACATAAGTTAAGGGTGAATATGTTAAGCGATTTAACACCACAATGAAAGAATATAAGGGCATATTTACTACTGGTTTTACAGTTGTTGTAAGTGTTTTCAAATCTATTATATGCATGGTAATATTACCCAAGTGTTGAAACCTTATGTTTTTTCCTTAGACTTCCAGAGAAGGTTGGAGCAGTGGTCTACTATTACTTGTGGCCTCCACCAAGGTTATGGAAGACTGCTATTGTAGCCTTAGAACACCTACAAGGATATTTTTGTAGCCTTAGACCACCACCAAGGGTGGTGGTGCTGCCACCAGGCCTGCTGTAGTAGCCCTAGTTACCATCGAGGGTGTTGTAGCATCTTGTTGTTGCTCTCCTTGTCACCACCGTGAGCTGTAAACTGTGTATGGATGAATCTTGTTTGCGATTTAATATTACACCTTCTTCATTTGAAACATTATTGGGATAATCATATTATATTTGTCAACCATAAACATCAATCATGTAGCTAACCTTCTATTATTTTCTTTCTTCACCTTTTCTTTAAATTTGGGATTAATCTTGTAATTGGTGTCGTATGCGATAACATCTGGCCATAATTCAATTTTCATATCACCTGCTTCTTCCATTATTTCCTTGATTTCAGTGAAAATATATGGAATCAGTTCCTTATATACCTCAAGTACTAGATTTATGAGCTCATGCATAGTTTTTTCATCCCACTAATCTACAACATAAGCAAGCATGGGTCTCTCCTCACCCCCATTGTTAACTCATTGCAACTTTACTGGTTATGTATATAAAAAATTACCACCATATTCACTCTTTAACTTAACAGCATTGGATCCTTCAAATTCCTTAAATGATAGATTCTCGAAATCCTATAAATCATGTTCACCCTCTCAAGCCCGATCAATCTCCTTGCAACACAAAATAAGGTCCAATTGCCTAATATGGATCTTAATTGCAGCTAGTTCTTGATGATAAGGGAACACAACAATAACATGGGAATTATGCAACTTGTTAGTAAGAAAAAATTATTTAATCAGTTTCAAATTTGTAGTCACTTTAGGAGACTTTACTACAAAAGAGAAATCGTCACAAAATTTAGACTAGCAAATAGCCCAACTCTTAGTTTTCCTTCTATTTTTTTCATGTAAATACCAAGCCTTTAATTTCATAATAGGTCCCAAACTATGAATTAAAAAATAAGGTTGTGAACCCTTGATTTCCCACTTGTTGGATTTACCTTTTGAAAGAGTTAGATTTTAACTCTCAAAATATAGGGGGGGGCATGTGTGTCATCACTCCCTAGATGCTTTCCTAGATTGTGAGACCCTTCCTATCAGTGGCCCACCATATGGTTATCATGATTGTATGTGTATCTATAGTAATATTGATAATAGGGTTGCTTCTTTGTACACTAGATGGATCTCTTGTAAGATTGATAAGAGGGTTTCTCTACACTAGATTGCACAATTTCACCTCAAGGAGTAAAGCACAATTCCTTATGGGAAACAAAACTAGTATGGGAATGATACTTCATGTAAACTATTGGTTTGGGTCCAAGTCTAAGTGGTTTTCAATATGTTGAGCCAACATATTGTATTTCAGAAGCATTGTGCAAAACTTGATGATTCTAGGAGAAAATTTGGGTGTCTAGGAGCCTTTTTTGTTCCTAAATTGAAGCATAGAGACCAATATTTGATCATTGACAGAGAAAGAACACAAAACCACATATACTCTTTTGAATCCTCTCTACATCCTCCTTCCACCTAAAAATGAAACCCATCCATCCTAGAGAAAGGCTTATAATCCCTATCCACTCTTTCTCAATCCATTCCATGAGCATTTTTTCCTCCATTTTCTTCCTCGAGACCATTTTAATAGAGATTTATATTGCATTGGAATGATATAACTTAAAACAACATCCTCTCCTACCACCAGCTGCATATTCTCATTTCTTAACTTGAACACACTTATGTTTGTCTTTGGTAGGACTGTTCCTTGATCCTGGATGTCCAGAACCACTTCTAGACTTCCCAACTAGTCTGTAGAGCCTTAGGTATTCACAATACTATGGTGTCTACATTACATTTGATCTAACTGTGTTAATGGAATTTATCAGTTTGCCTTTGAATACTAGTTTATTGATGCACAGATATTGGCCATTTAAGCCTCACCCCTTACACTTTCACCATCTTGAATGTGCGTATGAGAGAATGAATGCATCTCTAACTACTTTTGGAGAATTTTCACATGGCTCAAGTATGTTGGATCTACTTGAAATAAATGATTTCTCAGTGCTTGGACTCACAATGATCCTATCCACATCAAAGTGACCAAAATAGCTAGTGATTCATTTTTTTTAGGAAGTGAAAACACATCAGCTAGGAAATTACATTAGTGCATCAAGGTACCCAGCTAAGTCACCTGACATGAGAACACGAGGACCCATCCTCTTTGGTAACAAACTCGACTCATAAATCAATGACTAGCTCATTACCCCTCCTGTTTGGTACATATGGTAGATGATACCCTAGCCAAACCCAAAACAACCCAAGAAAGGTGGCAACTGCCCTAGCAGGTCCCAAATTATTCCAAGCAATTTGGAATCCCTCCAACATAGTCAAACATGTAGTGGTTTCCCTAAACAACACCCAAAAATAGTGAATCAAGCAAGGGAATCCTTAAACAACCTGTACATAGTAGCAACCCATTAGAACACCTTCAAGAACCCTAAAAAAAGGTACAACAACCTGGAGACAAGGTTTAGCATAGTTAGACAAGGTGATGTAGGATAGGGGTAGAGAATTATAGTAGGAAGTGAAACAACTTAAGGCATTCAAGATCAACCTCAATATGTTGACCAAAGTAGTCAATAAGTGTCCAACTAAGAATGGCATTGTCAAGCATCTCACAACTGAACATGGAAGCCTTAAACCCTTTTTGCAGTGGGTGAGAGTCTTAGGGCAATCACACAATAAGCCCAAACAAACCTAAACAAGTAACATCACCCTTCTAACAAGAAGAAGCATATTTCTAGTAGAAATAACACTTATCTAGCAGATAATGAAATCCTCAAATAGTAGTGACACTATAAATAAGAGTAGCGACACCCTCAACATGAGAAATGACACCCTCAACAAGAGTATAAGCTACCTCAAAAATTACAACAAGAACCTTAAGTATGCCTAAATAGGTAGTGGTTCCCTCAACAAGAGAAACATCAACCTCAAGAATGATAGCGACAGCCTCAAGGGGGGATAAACAGGCATTGGTGCCCTTGAAAATGAAACCAGCACCCTTAAGGAAACAATAGCACCCTCAAATAAGATATGGCAACCTGAAAAATATACTACAACAACCTGAAAATAGAGTACATCTCACACAAGTGGAGGAATCACCACTGCATCACCATCAAACCCTTTGATGTTGCCTCTACCATGGCTATTCTTAAACATATTCGAGCCTTTATATTGTTGAGATCATGCCCATACTGTTGTTTTTTATAACCTGAGTATAGGTGTGCATCTTGTAACATGTATAGGTTTTCTGATGTTGAGTTTGACTTCACGTATTCCCTATTAAGTTTCCAAATGTGTCTTTTCTTGCCCAAAATTGACCTATTGAAAATAATAGTTAGGAAAACAATAGAAATAAAGCTAGCTAGAAACCACAAATTGTATCCTCCACACTTTTCTACTTTATTTAGACCATTTGCATTATTGACGGGGTGGGCTCATTCACTAGTCATTTAATGACAAAGTTGTTGTTTCAGTCCAAAAAAATGTTGCAAGAAGACATAGACTTCATACAAACAACTCAAACAATGCAATTCCAATGCATACCCATATCTTCATATATTCCCTATACACATGATATCACATTCATAGTAAAAAAATTTATTCCATTTCCATAATAAAAATAAAGAATATCACAACACTGAAGGGAGGTTGAAGAATGTTGTGAAACTCACACCAAATGTGTGATGAGAAGATTTTCTTTGATCGCCTCATATCAGTATCTCCCTTCATATTAGAAGGAAATTCATACCGATTGCTTTGATTGCCTGATATCAGTAGCTCCCTTCAAAAAGAGATAGGATGAAGGAAATTCAAATAAAGGTCATCATGATATTTTCAGATCGTTCACTGGGAAGGTGCATGATATTCAACAACTACCCAACCAAGATTACAACTATGCTTGAAGTTTTCAATATCTCACATAGCTCAATTCCTTTCATGCCTCACATTTAGCCAAATGAATTTCAATCTGAAAATGAGTTGTGGCATTATTTCAAAAAGTGTAGAGAACACATATCTATGTGTATACATATACCTAGCATGAAAGTTGTAGGTAGAGACTCCCATTCTAGTCTTATATGCAGGGTTGTCTTCGAAGTCAAAAGCTTGGTTTTTTTCTCACCAATATGTGTTGGAAACTACCATCACCAAGATGTTTAATATTTTAAATGAAATAATGAATTGTAGGCCCCCTTCTAGGGTTTACAAAATGTTTTTGAAGGAAATATGGTACAAATTTCATATGGATAGATTAAAGAACCACTTACTTTATGAAATATATAACCCTAAATATTTTTCAAAAATCTACCAGGAGAGTACATAAGAGGAAAAATAAAGCCAATCTCTCAACAAGATGTAATAGCTCATTGAAGCAATCGAGCTATTATGGAAATGGCTTGCTGTATGTAGCATTCTCTTTAGGGTGAGTTTATGTTATGGGGGAAGTATTCCTCTATACCTATGATCGAGCTGTCGAATCCCTCTTTTAACAAGGCCATTTCTGCAGTGATGATATAGTGGCTTAGGCAATGAAGGCTTAGTATTTAATGAATATTTGTTTTAGTAAAACAGAAATTTAAATGACTTGTTTAAATTTAGTTAATTAGGATGGTTGGAGGTGAGTGACTAGTGCCAATAACCCTATTCAGAATGTGGAGTCTTGGGGCTTCTAAGAGGTCTATAAATTATGAATGGATGGGAGTAAATATTTTTTGCATACATGAAAATATTTACCTATGAATGCAATATTAGATGGCTAGACACACATGTAGAAAACCTTTGCTTCGCATAGCCTACAGAGAAAATCACACAACAATTGATGAATCTCCCCTTTTTCACACCCATAGGATTGATTAAATTCATACCCACAAAGTTGAGCTTTCAGAGCTAACTGTCATCCTCTGCTAATGTTGACAATCTACCTGTGTGTTTTTTGTATTTCTGATTTAATGATGATCGTTGATTATTTCAGCAAAAACTAGTGATTGAGATGATCAAACTGAAATTTTTTGAGTTTTCTTTCTATTTGTCTTCTCTTTTGAAGTTGGTTTTATTCCTTTCAGATGTTGCAATAGTTTAGGTTTGCCAAATTTTGGATTTAGGGTCCTCTTGTTATGTATGCAAAGTTTACTTTGTTGACATTGTTTTACCATCTTAGTGTTTAGCAACTTTTTAGTGCCATGTACTACTGATGATCATATTTATGCAGCGTATTATCCAGGTTTTTTGGCACCATATACAATAGCTTATGATCATCTTTACTGCGGTTATTATCCAGAATGAGGGTTGCACAATGGTATCAAGAACAATGGCTGCACTAAATATATATGTAATTATTAATTTGTTGAATCTGAACAGTTACATTTGAATGGTAATCTGTATTTGTAAAATGGACCATTTTTTAATAGCAAAATGATAAATTTTAGATGTATCTTTTTGGTATTGTTTTGACACATAATTCATAGAGAATTTTGAACCACTCCTTGTTTTATTTGAGAACATGGTTGCAAATAAAATTTTAGACAATACATAAATGTAAATGCTATGATCAAAACTCATTTTCAACGGATACAAATAATAAAAGAAGGTAAATGTTACAAGCATTTAATGTCAATGAGTGTGTTCTTACTGTGTAAGCATAAAATATTTATGGTTCAATTAGATGTAGATGATGAACTTTGTTGTTGGGTTAATTTTTTCAGCTTCCATATGAAGATAGACCTCCATATACTATGAGGGATAAGATGAAAAGTGTTTTTCCATCTTCATTCTCATGTTTCATTGAATGAAAAGGTTTCATGGTGCACTTTCATATATGAAGCTCGATGACTGTGAAACTAATGCCAACTTAGTGGAATTGCTCTAGAATCTTCATGACATAAATAATGGGGATAAGATCACCCTTGACACATTTATCAAGCTAAAATTGTTGTATTTTATCACCATAACTATTCATGCAACATAATGTTCTTGTTTTTCATCACCCTATTTTAAAAGTTTTGAGTATGTGCATGAGTTATTTTTTCAGTGCACCAAAAACACAAACATACCAAGATAATCAATGCATCAAAATGTATTATTAAGTCATGTGTCCATATTATAAATAGTTGTAATTTTTCAAAACTAATTGATTGTCTCTTTGAAACTCATATATAGGAATGTAAGATGAGTTTATGGTTGACATGTATGAGCATGCTGAAATAGTTTAGAGTTAGGGTTTGAATATATTCTTTAGTGCACATAATATAAGGAGATTGCATGAACCTATCTTATGACTATGACAAGGTTTCCGTTGTAAAAATTTTGTGAATATTACATGGATGAATCTTGTTTTCACCCAAACAAAAGGATCTAATATAACACACTTTTCCTACAATATAACACACTTTTCAAAAGAAACTAATGATTTGAATTTCATGGAAACCCTTTAGACATGATAAATACAAAGAAAGGGAAATGATGTTTTCAAATAAGGAAATGTAGTTCATTATAATTTGTATCTAGCATGGTGGAAGAATAGGCTCATCAATACTAGGAGTTTATCATCTATAATCAAGAACTATTGATAATAAAAGTAGACTATTGGTTTTAATGATCGTAAAATATTAAGGTTACATGGTAATGGATTTTTCTATTGAATATATCAGCACTTTGAGCTTTAACAAAACTTATAATCAAGAACTATTGAAAAATATAAATACACTATTGGTTTTAATTCTTGTAAAATAAGGTTATGGTAATGGATATTTCTATTGAATATATCAGCACTTTGAGCACACAAAACTTAAGTAATTTTGAGGAAGGTCAAAGAGGGAGGTTGCTAAAATTGATATCATTGTATGTAGCCATTCTATTTGTAGAAAAAAAATATTAATGAAAATGAAACCAAATGCAATGGAGGTGTAATCATTAATATTCTTTCATTTTTTTCTCAATCCAACTTATTTTCATTACAAGTAAATGGCCTCCATTTCTACATGACATAAGGTTGTCTTCACATAAAGTTGAAAAGAATGTTTCAATATATTATACTCCTTTGCTTTAAGTGTTTCCCTCTACATGTGAACAATAAGAACGAGAAAGAGATTCTCTTAGTTTCGAGAATTATATATATATTCTCTACTGACGAGGCCAACCACGTGAAGATGGAAGCTCATTTGGCCCCTCCCACCCACCCACCCTAGAATCAAAGAACAAAGATTCATCAACCTCGATGTATTTTTTATTCATACGAAATGTGCCAGTGGCATATTATCAAGAATGGCATTATGATCTTCTATCGACAATTTCCATTGTCAATGCTTGGAATTTTGCGTACTCTTCACTGCCTTCAATTGCAACCAGGATGCTATGACCAAATGACTATATTGAGCACATATAACATCTGACTCATAGTCTTGAAAATGAATATGGTCTTTACATTTCCTTACTTCTACAAAGAAATGTCCCATTATAACCATTGAACCCACACGATACATATAATTTGACGAGTCTTTAAATTCTGGCATCAACGTGCTTTTTGACCTAGTGCATCTCAATAAGTAATAATGCACTTTTTTTGGATTATCTATCGGTGCAATAACAGAAAATACATCACCTTCTCTAACCAAATCAGAAACACGATCAAAATATCTGTCAATCACAAGTGCTTCATTATCGTGCTCTACCTCACTAATATTTCCAAATGGGGGCAATGGTGTCAATTCTTGGTGTCTCCATGGTTTCACAAATTTTTTAGTCTGGTTTTGACACTCATCCAATGACTCTACATCATCGATACATGCAAGACAAAAGCAAGAGTACTTTCGTTTCTCAATTGCGTGTATATTTTCCATTTTATTACTCATAATGGAGTGTAAGCCCCTTGTTTTTGGGATTGCAGTAAAATTATGTGGCATTTATCTGTCAACATCACCCATTACGATATTCCATAAAAACCTTCTCACATTACCCATCCTTTCATTGAATTCATGGCTCAAATTTTGTTTGCGGCAATTAACAACATAGTTTGAATTTGCAAGGAGAGAAGCAGAGTGATTCATTTGATATCTCATGAGTGCATGTTTCACGTAGGCCCCAGCACCATCGTTTTCTCCTTTTCCATGTACCATTTCAAAAAATCTCCATGTGTGGTGAACATCTGTGTTTCTATGAAGGAGAGACAACCATAAGAATGAGCGTGCTAACTTAAATTGACCAGCACAACCATCTGACCACACCCAATGTTATTTAAAAGTGGTATTTCGTTTTGATAATTATGTATAAATCATACCAAAAAAATGTTGTACAAAACATGCATCATGTGTACGATCATCACTGATGTAGAAATGATACTCCTTAATCATTTCATGATTATTTTCATTGCTATCAAAACCATCGACATTGAGCTTTGCATGTATATACATAATATGAACAAGTATAGATACCTGATATGAATGATAATACTCACTCTGTATCTCCTTTTGTGGAGTGAAAGCATAATTTTCAGCAAAATCGACAATGGATAATATTGTTCCTTTTCCAAATACATCTCATGATTTCTTGAACTGTAAGTCCTGCCATTGTGCTGAGTGAGAGTGCTTGATATATTTATATATTTGATCCCTAAACAAATTCATAAAATATCTCAAAGAGATATCACTTTCAACTAAATTAATCTATCTTGATGTTTATGTTGAATCTGTAACAAGAGTATAATCAACATATTCATATCTCTTCCATTTCACAATGTGATTTGATATTTGAGTATTGTTTGCATCAATGTGGTAGTTAGCATTAAAAAGGGCCGAATCAGAACATTCCTCATATTTTTTATCCCCGGTGCATTGTTTCTTATAGAATACTTGATCATTATCTCATGCACATAGTATTTTAGATACAAATTCACGAACACTCACAGGAGGGGGGTTATTTGGCCAGCACTACATGCCACAATATAGAAATGTCTCATAATATAATTTGAATTCTACATGGTATCGACAACAACATGTGTCACGAACAATGATGGGCCTGACATACCATGGTTTAAGCTTCACAAATGTGCTAAGGAAAATCTTCGCATCAACATTACTCTGCATAAAAATTTTGAGCATTTCCACTTGAGTGATCTCTGTTATGCATTTGGCATGATTTTCACAGTTTTCTTTCAATATGCAACGTGGCAAAACATCCTTTTCATTTGGTAAGACACGAGAGTTTAAATTCCAAAACTCTTTCACCCTGTCTCTCACATTATCTGGAAGTCTATCTTAATAATGTTGCCTACAGATAACACCCAAACATGCAACTTAATCATCCTCATCTAATTGAACTCTAATGTTTTTATGCTTCCATAAACTTTTTCTTGATGTTTTTAAGATTCTTGCAATAGTAGACAACAAACTAATGTTTACAGTGTTTTTTGCCACAACCCCTGTTAGCATAGATTTACGAGCAACCATGTAATTATGAGATAGTTTTTTTGAAAGTGATGCAAGGACCAATGTCAAATTTTGTGATACAATCTCATTTGATTTATCCTCTTTGACATTTTTAATGACCAATAGTGTCATTGCATTTCTTAGACATTTTCACTTTAACAACATATTTAACAATTGAGCTTGCTCTATGACAGAAATACCTTCAAAATATTCTTTGTCTATCTGTTTTACTCTATAGCAAGCTATATGAGCAGGCATCGAAGTTCCCATTTCTTCAATTTTACTTGAATCCATATTCTCCAAAAACGTATCGTTAATGACGATATTGTTGCAGCCTCTAATTAATCTCTATGAATTGGTAAGTGTGGTAGGATGTTGTATGTTGGATGTCGACCCTGCATAAAAATAAATATATGAACTTAGATAATTGTGAGTTCGTTCAAATCAAATACATACATACATACATACATATACATACACAAACACACACACACAAACACACACACACACACACACACACACACATATATATAAGTTTATATATTATATTTAAGTAAAAATTATAAACATATATCAAAGTTTATCTACTCACCAATCATGGGGTCAATATCAACGCTACCCATATTTTTCTCCACATTTGTCATTTCCTCATCACCTCCATGGTCTTCGTTTATTTCATCAACGTGTTCCTTGAAAATCTGCATTCCCTCATCACCGCCATGTGCGAGGTTCACATTTTGCATTTCTTTGTCACTGCCAAGTGCCTCCACATTTCTTTCCATTGCTCTTTTTTCTCTTAGCTATCTCATATTTTCACGCTTTTTGTCCTTCCCTGCCTCTTCATTAGTTCTGGTGCGATCATGTTTTTTTCCGTTGTTCCTTTGATTTCCCATGCTCAAGGAATTAAAACCTAAAATCCAATGCATGAAAATATATGAGAATTGGGAGTTACATACATACATTGAAAAAAATATAACAGCAAACCTAACAAGAGTAATATGTTAAGAAATATTGTATGAAAAACTTATAGGTACATGCCAAAACAAGGATTTGCACCAAAGAAAGTAAAATTACCTAGAAGTAGTCTCAAGGAAATGCCTGCCATATTTAAATCATAGGTTAAAGTAAATGCCTGCAACATATGGTCAAGTTGTACACTATTGATATTTCTACCTAAACATGATCTCAATTTGTATTAAGCATGTCTGATGAAAAACTTATGGATCTGCCAAACTAGGGTTTCAGGATAAATTTTATAGAAAGTCCTGAAAATGACCAAGCGTTGGAAAAATGGCTCAAGTGGCTTTAGGAAAATGCCCATAATACCTAATGGGTTAGTGATAAAAATAATTTCAAACTACCATGCTCTATATTGTTAAGAAGGATATATCTTCATAGTCTTGTTTTTCATAGAAGGTGTTTCATGACAAAATTAACAGCCTGCCAAAGCAGGGGTTCAAGTTGCTTTTAAACCAAAGTGTCAAATCTGCCTAAGTGGACTCAGGGAAATTCCTACCATAGTTTGTGGGTGGAATAAAATTATCACACCATATGGTCATTTTGTATATGGGTGTTTTGTCTACCTATCCACATCTTCAGATCAACTTGAAACTTCCTGAGGAAGAAGTTATGGATCTGCCAAAATAGGGTTTCAACATAAGCTTTGGAGAAAGTCCTGAAACTAACTAAGTGTTGGAAAACTAGCTTAGGTGTCCTTGACAAAATGCTTAGCGTACCTAATGGGTGAATGATTAAAATAATATGAAACTACCATGCTATATCATGTCAAGAAGGATAGCTCTCCATAGTCTTAGATTTCATAGAATGTGTTTGATGACAAAACTAACAACCTGCCAAAATAGGCGTTCAAGTTGCTTTTACACCAAAGTAGCGAATCTTCCTAAGAGGCCTCAAGGAAATGACTGCCATAGCTTGTGGGTTGAAACAAATTACCACACCATATGGTCATTGTGTATATGGGTGTTTTTTCTACATGTACACATCTTCAAATCGACTTGAAGGTTCATGAGGAAGAATATATGGATTTGCCAAAATAGGGTTTTAGGATAAACTTTGCAGAAAGTCATGAAAATGACAAAGTGTTGGGAAACTAGCTCAACTTCCCTTGAGAAAATGCTTGCTGTCATTAATGGTTGAATGATAAAAAAAATTGAAACTACCATGCTTTAGCTTGCCAATAAGGATATCTCCCCATAGTCTTAGTTTTCATAGAAGGTGTTCGACGAAAAAAATAAGAGCCTGCCAAAACAGGGGTTAAAGAAAATACCTTGATAAAAATAAAAATTTGTGGCCTGAAGAACTCAGATAATTTGAAATCTCAGCAGATCTAAAAAATTTGATATGTGAATTCCTGGCTGCAATATGGATATAATAATTCTCGGCTGAAAATCGCTCTATCAACTTTTGGCTAAAAAATGGTATGCCAACTCTTGGCTGAAAAATGTTTTACAAACTCTCGGCGGAAAAAAGTTTTGCAAACTCTCGGCTAAAACACGCTTTGCCAACTCTTGGCAGTAAAATGCTTTGCGAACTCTTGGCCGAAACACGCACTGCCAGCTCTCGGCTAAAAAGATAGTTTACAACTTCCCGATTGAGATAGATAAAAATTATATTGGACGAGAGATTATTTATACACCTCTCGGGCGAGAAGTTTGGAATCTCGTTGGAATCACTAGAGTTTAATGGTGGGCCCATAAAAATATTCTCAAAGAAAACTCTCGACTGAGATATATTTTATTTTTTCGTCCGAGAATTTAAAATAACTTTCAGCCGAGATATTTTCTTAACTCTGGGTTAGTTTTCAACAAAAATACCTCTCACCTGATAAAACTTAAATATCTCAGTCGAGAGATTTTCTCAGCTGAGAGGTTTTTAGTCAACATTTCCAACACCATTTCTACAGTTTTCAGAAATGTCTAACTTTAGCAAGGTTGAAACACTCCAAAAAGTGAGAATTACTTGTTGGATTTTATAACACTACATTTACCATTCAATCTACTTTCTCATCATATATAATTTTTTTAATTTCATTTAGGATTTATATTTTTGACAAATTTTTTTCTAAACTTTATCATTAAAAAAACTAGTGACTTAAAAATCAATGACAATAAAAATTCAATATCATCATGAAGACGAAGCCAATTTTTTTTTGTTTTTAAATCACAAGGTTGTTCCTTGCAGTGTCCTCTTCAAAAGGGTGCTTTTAGTTTTTTTTTATAAGAGTCACATTTGAAAGAAAATGAGACGACAAAACCATGTGCCAATAAGGCACCGTTTTTGGTACATATATTATTTCGATAAATAATAAAAAATAGCGTATAACTCCAAAAATCCTAAAAATATAGTCCATACACAACTGCAATGAGTGTAGATTATGATTATACATTTTATTTCCCTAAAATAAATAACTATCTATAAGAAAACAGGAGGGCACAAAGGTCACTCATTATTCATACTTAAAATTTTAAAGTGTATGTCGTTGGTGCCCTCCAAATTTGCCCCACTATATGTCGATAATTTTAAACGAAAATGGGTACATAGCTAATTCAATTCTCTAAAACATTTTTGTTTACCTCAAGGTGAAATTCCTAAGGGAGATATCGGTTTGAAGGGGTTGAAGTTGAAAAACATAAAATTTTGCAATTTGTTTTGTCAAAAAACAAGCAAAAAGTTTCCAAACTTCATGTTTTCACCCGTATGTAACTTAAGCCTCATATACAAAGGAACAATTCAAATCAAAGTCTCAATTGCAGATCAATAGAATAATTTAAATCAAATAATATAATTCCTATGTAAAAATAAAAAGAAAGAGGAAAGAGAAATAAGGTTTACAAAGGAATTTTAAAAAATATTATCTAAAGGTCTTTAGAAATAAAATATAAACATTATCTAACCATTACTATTCAAATAGAATCAGAGAACTAGAAAGATAAATTGTGAAACAAATTAAAAACACATGGGACTAAATGGGCGACTGTATAATAGGTGGAAATGAAGGTATGTATAAAAGGTGGAACATACTGTCTGTATGACGGTTTGTTTAAAGAGAATGTTAAAACTTTAAGGAAACAATAAATTTAAATGCTTTATTGAAGAGCATCTACCCCATGCATGTACTACTGTAATGTAAAACAGGAAGTAAACCTACTTTAATGACTAAATTCAATTGTAATATGACCTAAACTAATTTCATAATTCAAAACAAACCAAGATATTCTTAAGTAGACTCATGATAAAAACTGGAATAAGCATAACTAGATTATAATTAATCGAAGGAATTTAATCTAGAAATGGAAAGACTTTGCAAAAAAACTTGAAAGTTATCTTAAATGCAACCGGTTTCTATTTAATAAAAAGAACTTACATGCTCAACATAATTTTAAATTGAAATCTATACTATAGGAAACATGAACAATTATAGAAACAAAACTAAACAACTCATAAACAGAATTATACTAATTGCAGAGGAAAGAAATAACAAAACATACACAAAGATTTAAAGACTCTATTTGTCGGGGGGGCCTCCCAACGAACAAATTTATGCTTCTTCTAATCAAACACAATCATATGCACCACAAGAAGACTTTCATTAGAATAAAGGTGGTGTTACATAGTTTTTTAGATTGAATTGATAAAAGGAAGAAACTTGGACTCTAGACTCTCAAACTCTAAGAAGCTCATCCCTAAGTCGCATAACATCGTCTCTATATACATTGTTAAATGGTGGTGAGCAAGTCGACTCTTTAGTGGTCGACTTCTCTTCATGATAAGGAAGTCATAATGGTGAATAAGTAAATTAACAACTAACAACTAACAACCCCTCTTCTCTCACAGATTAGGTTACTTCAGGCACGCAATGTGGTTCATAACGTTAGTCTAAATAAAATCCTACATTGAGGTGTCGCACGATGAGCACTAGATGGGAACTTCATCCAGAAGAATACTAACGCTAAGATGCTGACATGTGGTGATGACATTTTATGGTCGTTTTCATGCTATTAATACACAACAACATGCTACCAAAAAATGTGTGGTCTATTTGATGATTTGGACAACAGGCTGGGCATGCTCTCCATATACTCAGTTGAACACATGTCTGTTTATTAGGTCACCAAAAATACCATATAACCTGCAGAGAATAATACACATGAATTAATATAGCATTGCACTCCATATTTTTCCAATTTTAACTATATAAACCATAAAATGATGATAATAAATAGAATTGAACTAAATCCTAATTTAGTCATACCTTAAGCTTGTATAGGGAGCTACGTGGTGCAAAAGACACTAAAAATTAGAAAAACATGTGTTAATATGCAAAGTATTGAACCCAAAAACAATGACAAAATGGCGACCAACAACTTATTTTGACTTTTGGAAAGTTCTTCTGGTGCAATGCCTATCGCAAAAAGATGTATTATTTGGGCATAATGCTTGTCTTCCATGTCAACTCAAAATAATTGTCCATTGAGCAATCCATCCTCAATATTAGTAGGCTCTTCTCCATATTCAATTCTTGATAAATGATTGGGGCCAACATTCAAGCGACACGAATTTACAATAATTTCAAAATCAAACTCCTGAAGGAGAAGTAATGAACGAGATATCTTTCCCCCCAACACATGCTTATTGACCAGATACTTTAAATCAGAGTGGTCAGTAAACATCTTGAAGTGGCCACCTAAAATTTAATGCCTAAATTTTTGCAGCGCATAGACCATCTCTAGACCTCTGCACTTTGTGGTTGTATAATTCCTCTCAGTGAGTGACCACTTTCAACTAGCGAAAGAAATTGGGTGATCCATATCTCCTTCTCCTGGCTGCAAGGTAATTTTTAATGGTGAAATTTTGCCAATTGGCTATTTTTTGGGTTTTTTTCAAAAAATAAATTCGTTATTTGGTGTCTAATACCACCTATATTTACATAAAATATGTTATTTTATCATAATATTCACTAATATTTATACATTTCAGTGTTAATTTTATGTTTCATATTTAATATTCACCTACCTATCTATAAACATGTTTTTTCAATCCAGAACAATCACCTAGAATGCTATACTTAAGTATAATATTAGAATCCTTAACAAATACCCTGCCTGGCTGTGTCATCACTGCTCCTAGCGAAATAGAAGATGGATCAAAATCCATGTGGAATTCTTTGGTCCAATCTAGGAATAAAAGTATTGGTGCTGAAGCCATCTTGGCCTTCAGCATGTCAAAGCTACTTTGACATTCCAGACTCCATGTAAATGCAAAATCATTCTTTAGTAGTTTCTCCATCAAGGTAGTGATTGCATCATATCCTCTAATAAATTTGTGATAGTACCCAATGTGCCCCAGTGTTTCCCTGAGCATATTTACATTGGTCGGTTGGGGCAAGCTCAAAATGAGTGCTAGCTTTGTAGGATCAACTAGTAATCCTTGCTTGCTCACAATGTGACCCAACAGTATCCAAGACGGTCTGCAAAAAATGTACTTATTAGAGTTCATCGTGATCTGATGATGTGGAAACCTTTCCAACATCAGTTAAAGGTTTGCTAAATTATCCTTGATTAGTCCATCAACTGTCCAATTGTCCATACATACCTATAAGAACTTCTTAATGAAATATTTAAATGTTGTGAAAACAACTCGGTAAAATATTGCAGAGGCATTCTTCAGCCCAAAATGCATCACCGTGTTTTGGAAGCAGCCCCACTAAATGACAAATGTGGTTTTATGTCGATCCTCATTAGAGATTATGATGTGGGATAACCAGAAAATCCATCTGTGAAAGAGTACATTTATTGACAGCCTACTCCTTCAAGTACTTCATCAATGAATGGGTTCAGAAATGGGTCATGCATATAGGAATCATTCAATTTTCTTAAGTTGACATAGATACTAAATTCACCCATTTTCTTGTCTTCGACCACCAAGGGACATGTCCATTCTGATTCTTCTAGTGGCTCAATGATTTCGGCATCCAGCATCTGATCATTTTCATCCTTGAATCTTTATTTGTATTGCGGATTCATGTGATATGGCCTCTGTCGTACTGGTTTTGCATCTGTCTTTA
Source organism: Pseudotsuga menziesii (assembly GCA_001517045.1). Taxonomy (NCBI): domain Eukaryota; kingdom Viridiplantae; phylum Streptophyta; class Pinopsida; order Pinales; family Pinaceae; genus Pseudotsuga; species Pseudotsuga menziesii. Next base: position 10,949 of record LPNX010325718.1, on the reverse strand, counting down.
ACAGAATCTTCATCTCTCCTAGATCACCCAATATCCCCTTCATTTTTGAGAACTTTGTTGGAAATATATCTTGAAATTCATGTACCAGGTCTATGATGTTTTCCATGGTCTCCTCATCCCAATAGTCACCAACACTTGCAAATTTTGGATTCTCTTCTATCCCAATTTTATCCTTTATAATATTCAACGGAGGACTCACGAGATCAGTTGGTACATCTGGTGCTGCAACATCCCTACTTCCTTCTGTCTCGAGGATATTGATATTCCATAGCTCATTATTGTATTTAGGTTCAGCAGACATGTTATACCATTCCATTACCAACTGCATGTGGCACTGCGCATGTGGATCCATCGAGTATCTGACTGGTACAACTTTTAGAACCACATCCCGAATAATCTGAAGTGCATTGTTAACATCAAGGTTAGCATCTGCAAAACAAAAGGCCTATGGAAAGAAAACTGTCAGCTCCTCTGAAGTGGTTATGTACCTTCATAGCTCTGCTAATACATAACAAGATATTGGCATTTCATCCAGGGTGTGAATAAAGGAATGGACCCATTCATCCTTTGGTCATGATGCACACAATGTTTGACATTCCATCAAATGGTCGGTAGGGTCATTCCATCCATCATACCTCCCAGCATGGTATGCCTCTACATCTCCAAAGTGAATTGTCATCAAGCATCGATACTGGTCCCATCTAGTAATTTTGGTTTTATGATTTTCCCACTAGCGTGTTGTGTTAGCCTTTAGGGCTTCCTCCAGTGCCAACAATCGTTGTGGTTCCAAGAAATTTTCTTCAAATTCCATTAAGAATGTAAAAAGTTCAGGAAGCCCTTCATATACCGATAATTCTACAATCTCAGTCACGACATGACGTAGTGACTGTGTGATCAAATCGCACTTCCTAAGGGATACCTCATGCATGTGATTTTTCCAATTTTCTAGCGTATCCTTAGAATCAGAAGACGCAGAACTAGTATTGCGCCAACCAAGTTCTCCGTTACCAGTGGGGTGAATATAATCTTCAAAGATATTATAGGCATGAGCCCACCACTTGACAACTTCATATTTTACGAGTTCAATGTATCTCCTGCCTTCATTGGTATCCATAGGCATGATGATTCTAATATCTTGGTTCTCAAAATTCATCATCCTATTTTTGAAGTTAATGAATGCCATGTTATTGTTGGCCCATCAAACCCCTAGAAGTGCGGGGTAGGAGCCTTTACCATTCAAAAATTCAATTACATCAAAATTAGCACAAGTCCTCATACCTTTAACATCTACAACCAGGTTAGATACACGTCCAATTGTTTGCACCTTCACCTGATTAGCTAATCGCAGCTGCATAAGGGACCATCCCAATGTCAGCTGCCCCATATTTTCCCATGTATTTTTTGTTAGTATATTTACATCCGACCCTAGATCTAGAATGACCGAGTCAAATTCATAGTCTCGAATATGAATATTCATATGCATCTCCTTTCCTGTCTTTTTATTATGTAAAGAATTCACCGTGGACTCCTTATCTGGGTGGCGTAACAAATTTTTAATCTCAGCTAAAGCATCCGAGTCTCTTGCTAGAGATAAAAAAATATCAAAGAAGTGCTACAAGGTACCATGCTGCCACGATGGATTTTCCTCTAGAGTAGAATCAAAAGTGGGAGGCATTTCATAGATAAGTTACTTACCAATATTTCTTTCGATCGCATCTCATTCTCCAAAAAATGTCTCATTTTTATTTGTGATATCGAACAGTTCCTTCTTCTATCCAACTAGTTGAATATGTGGGCAGGGCTGATCTTCTCCTATTGTGGTCCTTGTGTGGGTGACAATGACAACATCAACATCCGATGTTATGGTCTCTACTGATATCGTCGCTACCATCAGCCCTTGATTCTGGTTCATTGGGTATTCTGAGTCTCGGTAGATTCTACTTCAATAGGGGGTTCATAGGTTGTTTGATAGTATAACTCTAAATTTGATTTTGGTTTTGAAACTAGTTCTGTTTTTGCAGCTAATTCAGATTCTGGACCTGGTTCAGGGTCTGCAACTAAGGAACGTTCCCATCCTTCCATCTTGCAATTAGCTATGGGAAGTTTTCGAGAGTATGATTGATCGCGATGAAATATTTACATGAGCATTGAAATTATGGGAAATATCTCTTATAGTGCCCAAATACCCCACAATTATAACAATGTATTGATCACCGACCTCGTCTGAAGCCTCCTCCTCTTGCTCGGAATCCTCCGTGAAATCCTCCCTGTTGCTAATACTACGGCTTAGCCATATGTTACGGCAAGGGATTTGATGGATACTAAATATATTGTGCATCTTGAACATACTATGGCTACATCTGAGGCATTGTCATTTGATTGTACTATGACTGTCACGCAAATTACGGCTGTGGTGTAAACTCTGGCTGCAACTGCAATGGTATAAATTGCATCTGCAGCGGTGGTGTATACTGCGGTCGAGAGTTTACCATGTGAGGTTGCATCTGCGATTGTTGTATGATGTGATGATCTTCACCCTTCACAAAGTATGAATCATATGTTCTCTCCTACAGCATATCATATGCATGAGAATATTTGTCTTCATGTCCCACCGATTTTCAAAAGGAACAAGATAGGCTGGCTAGTATTGACACTATATTCTGCATGTAGCTACACTCTTCATGTCAGTGCCCATAAAATTTAAATATGCGACACCATGGTACACTGCCACAACTTAATGGGTTTGATGCTCTTGAAACTAGATAATTTCAGAAAAAGGGGCTGTGATCTATGGTGTGTCCATCTATATGACACCGAGTGTAGCAAATATCGTTGTGCTCGTCTTTTTCCTTCTTGAATTCTTGTAACTGAAGTGTTAGATTTTCCATTTTTTCCTAGATTTGATTCATGCCAACTACATTTTCTCTAATATGTGAAGCTTCCAACTTCATCACAATCTCTAGATCCTTGCTCTACTTTGTGATCTTCTGCTGCATTAGTGGTTTCCAGATATGAGGTACCAAGGCTGTGATAAACCACTCTTTATGTTGAACATTGCTCAACTCAAACATGACTCATGCCATCAGTGTCTTAAAACTTTGTTCAAAGTCCCACACAGTTTCATTCAGAAACTGCTTGATCTCTTTCAATTCAATGATGTATTGTGCCTCTAATTTAGGATTCTGGAATTCTTCAATCAGTCCCCTTCGAACCTCATCCAAATTTTTTGTAGTGGTCCTTGTAGGAACCTATATAAATTTCATGTACCAATCTAGTGCACAACCACGTAGAGTAGTCGCTAGTTGGATCTTCTTAACATCATCATCTCTGTCATGTCTAACAATAAATATTGCCTTGCAGAGGAACCAAAACTACATGGTATCATTTGTGCCATTCCCATGGAACAAAGGTAACTTAGTGTCATCTCCCACCATCCTCAGCCTTCTTCCTATAGACATTGATCTACTATGAGAATGTTGTTGACACGTCGGGCAAGCCGACGTATCATTCATTTTTCTACCTAAGTTTGAAGTGGTGCACATAGGCATGGGCACGTTGCTACTAGGGTTTGATCTTACCGATGTCCTAGGCATAGTCTAGTTCTTGTTGTCCTCTTTTTCACTTTAGGTTCGCTTCATCCCATGTGGTTGTCCTTTGCAGTTTGGAATTTCGATCATAGCATCACTTTCCCCTATCCTCTGCCTCTTCTCTTATCGAAACCTTGCTCCTCCCCTTGTGCAATCACTTTTTTCCTCATATTCCCTCATAGTCTCATCGAAAATTTCACCCATCTACCTCTTACCTTCCCATTCATCTCCCCCCTTTATTCACGGTATCCATTGCCTCCGCACACTTGAGTTATACTACTCTAGGTGCATCTTCGATATACCCTTTCCACAGGAAATCATTTTAATTGACAACTGCATAGATAATAAGAACCTACCTCTAGTCCCATTGAAAAATTCCTGTTCTACTTCGATGTAAGACTTGGTAGTGTCGACTACGAATTCCTTGATGTATCCTTCTAGGATACTATTCATCCAGACCTCAACAACTCACGATGCTTTATTGTTAGTTTCTTGTAGTTCTTGGATCAATTCAGGGGTCCAAGATGTTGGTTCTCCTCCTTGGAAATTTTTCTTCTTATATGTAAACTATGCTAACCACTTGTACAATATAATGGGAAACTCACAGAATAAATACTCATGAGGACCATCGTGTATGTAATTCTTCAACCACTTGTCCAAAGTTCTTATTTTCTACTTCAACAAATTCTTGCATCTTCTATTCAAACCAATCTTGGACTTCGGGTTGCGTCGAATGTCACATACCCTCCTCCCAGTCGCAACAAGGTCCTGGCTATAGAACCATTTGTTGGCTCAACTTTCAACCAAAAAAACCCAGTTGACAGGGGTCCCACTCTATCGACACTCGACTCACCATGGTCTCCATGTACATTGGCCCAAACATATTTTACCCTGTCTAGAAACACCTGCAGAGAGGATGAGGTCTCACCTGAGATGTAAAGGAAGGACTGACGAAAGAAAGTTTCTATAGTCGATAATAGGGTTATGGCATCAATGACTCATCAACTTAATTACCATAATGGATCAAAATCTCTAACAAAACCGTTCATCATTACACGTCATTCATTCATAGTTGTAACAGATCTACCAATGTGGAATAGATCTAAAAGAGAACAAAATTCATAAACAATAACCATTGTATCATAGGTCCATATAACATGTGTCATCAACTTTGTAGGAACGTAAAGAAAAAAAAAGAGATAACAGTGATTGAGGCCAACATCTGTATTATCATATTACTTCTGTGCAACCACAAATCAAAACATATAATTCATTTCTTTGTTTAGAGAAAAAACATACCCTAAAATAGTCTATGATCCACTTGATCTCTATCACAGTCATCTATCAATCTCTCCCCCATTCACAATTATTCTTTATATATATAGGCTTGTGCCTTTACATTCATGGTCCACTTCTAACTAACTCCTAACTTATTTAACTAACTAATGACCAATATCCACAAAAAATAGTCAACAAGTACAAAAAGTGACAAAAAATAATCAAAATAAGTCTATCTTCCAACTAGCACATTATCTTCATCTAGCACAGTGTCTTTTGAGCTTGCGCAGTATCTATGATGCTGCAAAACTTGCCCCAACGCCTTTCCAGCAAGAACATTATAATTACGAGCCCAATTGTCTCTAACTAAACATGTTTTAATTCCTAATTTTCTTTCTTAGGGTAATCGTGGGTATGAATACAAGAAATTTGTGAGTGAATCATGACTTTTATGAAGGAAACCTACAAATTTAAAATGTGATCATGTAATCATGTGTTGCATATGTAGCTACTTATGAATGGTTTGTGAGATCTAATGGAAATAGTTGTGATTACACCTTAAGAAAATTATAAAATATGAGAAATATTGGCAGGATCAATATGCATCAAGGGACATGCTCATCTATAGGTTTGGGGCTACTTCAATCCATTCTTTCCTTTTGTGTACCAACACACTGAGTGTCAATACTCAGATGGAGAAGTCCCATTTGATTGGATAACACATGCCCCCTAATCTATGAGGTTGGATCGAAATTATGGCCAGAATACATTACGATCTTTATTCTTGGAGAACTCAATTACCAAGGCTGTAGAGCGGTACCTAAAAAAGACATATCAAATTTTGGTACAAAATCAATTTTGAGGATGCCATGTTTAATAAAGTGGAACACTAGCTTTTTTACAGTATTCAATTACATCATATGATATGGGAAACAAGGCCATATATGTATGTGACAATGGTGGATCAAAACCACAATATAGAATGATGAGTCTTCGATAACTAGAAATAGTGTCATAGAGAATAACACAATATTGCACAACTTAGGTTATAGAGATATTAAACTAAGGAATTCATCCAAATCCATAGTAACCAGTACAAATCCTAGCATGTGAATATGTGAGCTAAATTCAAGCATGGAAGGAATTCATTAGATTGCTAGTAAATGAGTAATTCTAACAACTGAAGAAAAGGAGTTCACCAATGTGAGTAGTAAATCCTAAAGTACCAACTTCAAAACTCTAGGTCTCTGTCTTTAGAAGATGCTGATGAGAAACCATGGTGCAAGGAGGAAGGACATGAATCCTTCAACTAATCAAAAGAGTAACTAGAAAACTGGAATTGGGAAGGTAGACACATAGAATTCTCATAAATAAAAGTGATGAGAATCAAGATTACCAAATAGTGGTAAAGATCCTTGAATAGTGAACACAATATAGAGATGAGCGAAGACACCTTTAAACGTTCATATATGACACCTATCCTCATATATCATGTAAGAGGCATGATCAGATTCCCCATGTATAAAGAAAAGTGGAGGAGTAATAACTCGAAGTATTAGATGATCTATAAGTGGAAAACTGAGACATGAGTATTGGGACAGTTAGAGAGTGCTTCATTCAAGGAGGACATGCTACCATTGTTTATAACCCAAAGAGTGAAATTATTCCTTTCCTTTCTTGTTAAGTTTTAATGATCCCAATAAATTCAACTCAAGTCTCTCTTCAGATCTGACAAGCTTGAATATGAGAGAGAATAATGCTTCATATATTAGTGATTCGTGGATTTTACAAGCATGAATTAGTAGATGCTCATTGGTGTTTTCATAGTTTTGAAAGTCTGAAAACTTCGAAGGAGACTCTAGAGGGTGTTATTTTTCATATAATTCAGTCTCCTGAGGCTGGAAAAGTAATAAAAAATCTACAGAATAACTCTTTTAGCTTCTGAAGAACTAAGGTATACATTTTTCATACTTATTCGGAAAGGTCCAAAAAAGGGTTAAACTATCACCACATAGATGTAGCTTTAAAAGCAGCATATAGCCTAAGTTTAACAAGTGTGAAGGAAGGAAACATCACTTGAAAAGTTCCATTTGTTTACAAGAAATGGGGCTTACAATAGTAAAATCGATGCTTTTCTCTTTAGGGTTTAGCGAGAATGAAAAAGACATAAAGTACACCCATAATAATTTTCATGTTTGGGTACAGAGCATGAAAAAGATAAAACTAAGCTCATATTGGGAGTTCCTTTTCTGTAAGTTTAGTCCTTCAGGTCTGGAAAAGAGATAACCCTACACCTAAATATGCTCTTCTCAATTCCGAAGAAAATAGAGTGTTCCTTCCTCATAACTAAACTACATGGTACAAAAAATAGATAACCTACCACCAATGTAGATGATCGTCCAATTTACCTTAACAAGTATGAATGAAAAAGTTTACTCGGCTCTTCAGTCTATTTTGATGAGTCATACTAGGGTCTAAAGTAAACTCCATAAGGATAGGGAGCCTTATAATTGGGTGTATTTTGGTAAAAATATGCAAAATTAGGATGATTTTGTCATGAAAAACAACTATGAAGGCTCCCACAAGCTATCGTAATTGAGGCATGGGTTCCATAAAGAAAAGTAAATGTTCTAGACTAGGGTTAATCATGTAAAGGAGGTCCTATCCATAGAAGAACAATGATGTGTATAAGGTAAAAAGGGGTTATACACCATATTCCATGGATGAAATGAGATCCTATGGTTTAATGAAGGATGAGGTATCAGTGTAAAATATGCAGCGGAGAACAAATCCTACACTATATGTGACAAAAATCAACTTCTGGATCATTCAAGACCTGTAGTAGCTAGAATAACCACGTCGAATTAGTTCTGATAACAAAATTTGACTTTCAACTATACCAAGTGGGTAAAAATTTTAAATATTTACTATAAATAGTTCAAAACCAAAACAAAGCATACCATTTGGAATTTTTAACTATATTTATCAATTTTACCTCTGTACTTCAGTTGATCGGTGTGGACAATTCGGCAAACCAAATTCGAATCCGCAAGTTGGAAGTTGGTGGTCTCTCCCTCCTCTTTTATTTAATCCATTCCAATTTCAAAAATAGTGATGAATTTAGTGATTTTTTTCCATCCCTGAAGGAATTCTAGGGTAATCATGGGTGGCCTTCATTAGACCTATGAGTAGGACTTTTAACCACAAGTTCCTTATAGTGCAACCCATGAGTGATACGCATTGTGCAGAAAGCATAGTCACAAGTACTGCACAAGCTAATGATTTTTCAAAACATGATAATAAGATTAATTTTTTATGGATTCTGATGATGGATATGTTTTCTTGGAAGGAAATCATGGCGATGGAATGGAGAGAGAGAGAGCATGATGACATGGAATGCGATGCTATGAGAGATCCTGTAACTTTACAATATTCGCAAAGATGTGGTTTGTTAAAATTATATTGTGCATCGAGTATGCATTCCCAAGTCCATCTATTGGAGACACTAGTGATCTTGTTGAATCACGATCTTGGGCTATTTTATCTCCAAGGTGAGACTTTGGAGTTGACCCCAGATGATATTTAATTTATTACAGGATTATCTTGCAGGGGGGCACTTGTGAACCTAGAGGGAAACAACCGAGGTGGTGACCCACTCAGTGTGAAATATTACGTCAATACTTATTATTTTCGTGGTATGCAAAAATTGGGGATGTAAGTCGAAATTGCACATATTACCATCTTTCTACAGAAGTTCATGGTAAGCACTGTTGTCAGAGTTGCAGGGTCATCCATGCTACATTTAGAAACACAGACCCATATGTGTGTAGCAGTAGAGTGCATGTGGGGTGCACTGTTTGACTGGTATTCAGGATTACTCCTGATTATGAAGAAACAACTATCTCACTATAGGAAGGGTCGAAATAATAAATTTGGATATGTAAGAATACTAGTTGCATTCTTCTTTACGGGGGTTCCCTCCCTCAGTCCTACAGTGACTTTACCACCATGCCCACCCTGTGATCCTAGACCCACACAGTGGGGAGACATTTTCCTCCGATAGGGTGGCGGTGGTGGTATGTAGGGAAGATATGATGATGACTTCTACTCCTTGTGGAGTAGACAGGTACCTATTCTTTAGTAGTTCCCCTATGCAATATTATACTTTAGGGTTGATACAAAACTCATCCTCCCTCCTGGGGGAGCATGGGGAGAGATTGGTATGACCTTTTACTTTTTCATTATTTGACGTTTATGATATTTTGTTCATAAAAATATATATACATATGTATTTTAGTTTGACCTTCTTTATGTTTATATGTAGATATTGGACCAGTCCGGGCTGAGAGACATCCCAGGAATTTGGTGTGGAAAATGGATATCAATGGAGATAATGTGATGCTTCGTGTGGCGGAGGGGACGCTGGACATGCTTACCCAGGATGTCCCCATACTCAGGATGGAACAGATCCCTATGGAAATGCAGGAGCATGTAGTTGGGATTATTCCATCCTCGTTACACCTTCTTAGAAGGGTAACTAGGGTCGTGCTTTGTTACTAGGAGCCTGTAGAGGAAACCATAGCCAAGTAGGCTAAGGATTAACCCTAGATCTAGGCATTTATGGATTGCAATCCTAATTTTGTATTTTGATGTACTTATGGAAGGATATTCATATCAGAATCGATGTATCTATGGATATATATATATATATATATATATATATATATAATGTACATGTGCTTCGAAATGTGTGTATATTTTATTTTACAATGTGTATGTTAAGTGCCAATTCACACTAGTACAAGTGATCAATTTTGCCACGGCAAAAACGTGGCAATATCCACGGATAAGCATGGATATTTCCACGTCTAAGTGTTTTTTTTGCCGTGGCACTTTTTTCGTCGCAATAGCGACGACTCCTAATTTGCGTTGCAAGAGCGACAATGTTCTATATTTCGTAAGATGTCTAAGCCGTCGCTATATCCACGCCTGGCCGTCTCTGTATCCACGCTGGTCCGTCGCTATATCCACGCCGGGCCGTCGCTGTATCCACGCTGAGCCGTCGCTGTATCCACGGCTGTGAAATTTTTAAAAAAATTGTCGTCGCTGTATCCACGGCTATAACTGTTTAAAAAAAAAATACAAATGCCATAAGATTGTTATATAGATTGCCACTTTTGAGGCTACCAGTGTCCTTGGGAGGTTCAATGTTACTTGGGATTCCAATTTATTCCCAAACATCATATATCCCATCACAGCAATGCTCCCATAAATCAATGTACAAACTACAAAGCAAAGAATCAGCACCTGCAAAACAGTATGATTTGATAGAGTAAGTCTACTATTTCATAGTAACATGAAATATATACTGCGAAAATTAATCAGACTACAACATAGCTCTGTTACATAATAAAGATGGTTGTTGTAGGCTCATTGCTGAGAAAACTGTCTACGATCTTTCATTGAAGAATAGATGCTGGGAAACACAGCATGGACACAAAAGCAGAAGGCATACAAACCAATAGCAGTGGGAAGTCCACTCAAATTCCACAAGTGCCCCTGTGGGTGAAATCCAACACCATCAAATACACCAACCCAAGCCACTGCCAGATAAAACTTTCTGTATTTATTCTTAGGTAAGAATCCCATGAAGCAACAAGCTTGCTGGAACATCTATTACACGAAACCGTGAAGCATGTATCAGAAGAAATACCTGAATAAAAGGGTCTTCATAGAGGACACCGCTATCTTTTAGGCATAAGCCTTGAAAACGCTCATTAATGATCCCGATTGGCTGCATCATCCAGATATTCACAGGTAAGAACTTATACAGAATTTTAAGTTGCAGTACAGCAGAAAGGAAGAAACTACATGCCACTTCCCATACATGCATATGTAATGATTTAAAACCTAATTAGACCGGAAATGTTTCTGCATTTCAAAGGAATGAACACATGAGATTCTTATGACAAAACACTTACACCCTTGTCCTATTTCTAATTAACTAAACACTTTCTTTTCAAAATACAGTAATCATCCTGACACTACACTCTACATGGAAATGTGATCTTTATATCCAAAATA
>LPNX010325710.1:401108-680746 GCA_001517045.1 Pseudotsuga menziesii | reverse complement strand
CATCAACACTCCCTCTTAACTAGGAAGGTATTCTTTCGACACAATTTTCAGCACTGGTCTTCTTCTCTGTATCAGCTGGATCATCTCGTCTTCAAGTCATTTTCATCTTCAAGTCATCATTAGATCTGGATCATCTTCACTGGAATGGATCTGGATCATCACTCGATCTAGATCACTACTGCTGGATCATCATTACTGGATCTGGATCATCACTCGATCTGGATCCACACTGGTGCTATCTCATGATTCTTCTTGTCATAGGAAGTTCTACAGAGCCAGCCCTTTTTCATGCTGGTTGTAGGCCTACCCTCATGTAGGTCTTCTCCCAACACTTATATCTGACCTGCTCGTCAGAAAGGCACGCCCAGCACTCACATCTGATCATGTAGTAAACTACAATTCCATCAGAAAGGCCTAGCACTCACATTCACCAGCATTATAGGACACACCTACTATCATCTGTTAAATGGCTCAGCACTTACAACCACCAGCATGATAGGACACACCTACTATCATCTGTGGAAATGCATAGTGCTCACATCCACCAGCATGGTAGGACACACCTACTACCATCTGTGGAAAGGCTTAGCACTTACAATCACCAGCATGGTAGGACACACCTACTACCATCTGTGAAAAGGCACTACACTTATAGTCACCAGCATGATAGGACACACTTACTATCATCTGTGGAAATGCATAGCGCTCACATCCACCAACATGGTAGGACACACCTACTACCATCTGTGAAAAGGCACTACACTTATAGTCACCAGCATGATAGGACACACCTACTATCATCTGTGAAATGGCACAGCACTTACAGGCACCAGCATGATAGGACACACCTACTATCATCTGTGACAAGGCTCAGCACTTATATCCATCTAGGCAGGAACACATCCTGCTCACAATGATGGAAGGGCATGCACTCATATCTGATCATGAGAGGAACACATCCCAACAATCATATCAGAATGGCCCCCAGTCCTCCTCAACTGAGCTACCTGGTAACTGACCAGGCGCCTCCATTCTCCTAGAGAATGGCAGTTTCCCTTACATCCGACCTGCTCGTCGAAATGTCCAACACTCACATCTGACATGGAAGGAACTTAATCCTTTAGCCATGAGCAGAATGGTTCATCCCTTACATCTGACCATGGAAGGAACCAATCCTCTCACCATGTTAGAATGGCCCAGCCCTTACATCTGACCATTAAAGGAACCAATTCTCTCACCATGTCAGAATGGCTAAGGGTCTCATCACTATCTCTGGGAGGAAGCCTCGATCTGGAGAACACCAAGTCTCTCCCTGAAGTACTCAAACTTTAGCCTAGCCAATGGCTTAGTCAATATATCAGCTATCTGTTCCTCCGTCGCAACATACAGGAGCTTCACTGCTCCTCTCTGCACCATATCCCTAATATAGTGATACTTGATCTCGATATGCTTCGACCTGTCATGAAACATTGGATTCTCTGACAACTTCACGCAACTCTGGCTGTCACAATGTATACAAGTAGCATCTAACTAGAGATCAAATATATCAGACAGTAGCTTCCGCAGCCATAATGCCTCACAACTAGCTGAACAAGCTACGACATACTCTACTTCAGCTGTACTCAGTGCCACACAGGATTGCTTCCTGCTAAACCAAGAGATCACACCTAATCCCATACTGAAGCAACATCCTGAAGTACTCTTCTTGTCGACGGCACTGCCAGCCCAATCTGAATCAACATAACCCTCCAGGTTAATCTTCTGATTCTCTTTGTACTTGAGCCCATAATCAATTGTACCCTTCAGGTACCTCAGAATATGCTTTGCAGCAATCAAGTGAACACTTCTCGGATCTGTCAAGTACTGACTCAAGGTGTTCACAGCAAAGCAAATGTTTGGTCTCGTGTTCGTCAGGTACATCAGTGACCCAATCATCTAACGATACATCGTAGCATCAATCGATTCTGATGAAGCATTACTCAATAGCTTCAGGTTCGATTCCATAGGTGTGGCCATAGCCTTGCAGTCCATCATCCCAAACCTCTTCAGGATCTCTACTGCATACTTCCCTTGTCCAAGGAAGATTCCATCTATACTCTGCCACACCTCCATACCTAGAAAGTAATGCATCATCCCCAAGTCCTTCATCTCGAACTCAGCAGCAAGATTTCTCTTCGTATCAGCAATCAACCCATCTGTACCTGTCACAAATAGATCATCTACATACAGTAGGAGCATCACAGGATTGCCTTCTTCAACCTTGTAGTAAATGTTGGAATCTGCTTTACTCTTAGTAAAGCCCAAACCGGATAGAAAGCTGTCAATTCTACCGTACCAGGTCCTGGGTGCCTGTTTCAAACCATATAGGGATTTCTTCAATCTCCATACATGAGACTCTCTGTCATGTGTCTCAAAACCAAGTGGTTGTTCTACATATACTTCTTCTTCTACTACACCATTCAAGAATGCGGTCTTGACATCCATCGGGTGTATCTTCCATTTCATCACTGTAGCCAAAGTAAGTACTGATCTGATGGAAGTGTATCTGGCTACAGGTGCAAAGGTTTCTTCATAGTCTACTCCCTCTTTCTGAGAGAATCCTCGAGCTACAAATCTTGCCTTATACTTTTCAATGCTACCTTCTGCAGCATGCTTGATCTTGTAGATCCATTTGGAAGTGACAACTGACTTCCCTTTTGGTCTTGGGACAATATCCCAAACATCATTCTTCATGATCGATTGATATTCTTCAATCATCACATCCTTCCATTCTTTCTGTTCTGCCGCTTCTTCATAACTGGAAGGTTCTTTATCAATGAAATCACATAATAAGGCTACATACCCGGAATTTGATCTTGTCCTCTTTCTTTCTCTGTTGTTCTCTTCCGGAGCTCCATATCTTTCTGCACCTTGGATAAGTTCATGTACCCAAGCAGGTTTCCTCTTGTGAGTGTTTTTCTCCAGAGGTGGATCTACAGGTCTTAGTGGTTCCTCGAACTCTCGATCTTCTTCTTGAGCTTCTTCATTCATGATTGTATCAGGGATCCTGGGTGCTTTTGTTTCTGCTTCTTCAGGTTCTTCAGTAGGTCTCTTTCTAGATTTTTTGTAGGCTGTGTCTTTATCAAATGTTACATCCCTACTGATGTCAATATTCTTGTATCCTGAAAAGTAAATTCTGTAAGCCTTCGAGCTTTCAGAGTAACCCACAAATATGCCCTTGTTTCCTGAAGGATCTAGTTTTGTTCTCTTCTCTTTTGGAATATGTATGTACATGGGACAACCAAATATTCTGAGATGGCTGACTTCTGGTTTCTTACCGGAGAAGACTTCTTCAGGAGTCTTTTTCTCGAGTACTCTATGTGGAGTACGGTTTTGTACATACACTGTTGTTCTAGTAGCTTCAGCCCAAAGATGCATAGGTAGATCTTGATCATGAAGCATAGCTCTTGCAGCTTCCATGATAGTTTTGTTCTTCCGTTCTGCAACCCCATTCTATTGAGGATTATAAGGAGTTGACAACTCCCTCTTAATCCTTGCTTCTTTGCATAGCTCTTTGAATTCATTCGAAGTGAATTCTCTACCATTATCTGATCGAATGGTCTTGATCTTCCTTTCAGTATGGTTCTCGATCAAGGATTTGAATTCCTTGAACTTGCTAAACACTTCATCTTTGTTTTTCATAAAGTAAATCCATGTCTTTCTAGAAAAATCATCAATAAAAGAAACATAGTATGCATACCCGCTTAGTGAGTTTGATGACATTGGACCGCATACATCGGAGTGGATGATTTCTAGAATGCCTTTGACTTTGCTTTCGCTGCTAGGAAATGTCTTCTTTGTATTCTTCCCTTTCGCACATCCTTTGCAAACTCCATCATGCTTTGCTTGGAATTCTGGAAGTCCTTCAATAGCTTTGCTTGCAATAGGTAGTGCTCTGTAGTGCACATGTGCAAGCCTTCTATGTCAAGGCCTATTTGGCTCTACCGTATCATGGATCAAGGCTTGTTCTGGATGACCCTTCAATTTGTACAAGCCTCCTTCTTGTTCTCCAATCACTACTGCATCATCAATTTTCTTTCCTTTTGGCCACATGAAGACTTGACCATCGACGAATGCAACCCGCATTCCTTTTGCATCCAAGGCTGAAATGGATAGAAGGTTCTTCTTAAGTCCTGGAACAAACAATACTTCTTTCATTGTTAGAGACTTACTAGAGTCTAGCTTGTATGAAGATTCCCCACTACCTTTTATTCGATATTGGTAGTCATCTCCTAGTTTCACCTTGTGAGGTGATTCATGTTCTGACAGTCTTACAAAATATTCCTTGAATCCCGTCATATGTTTGGAGGCCCCACTGTCTATAAGCCAATCATCACTACCATGAGTAATGTTACCTGTGAGGGCTGATATCAGAACATATTCATCCTCACTTGAAGAATATTCACTTTCATATCTGGATTTCTTCTTGGTTGGTTCATCATCCTTTGTAGCATGAGCATGATGTCTTCTTTTGTTTCCTTTATTCTTGTGAGAGTGGCCCTTGTTCTTAGGGCAGTATTTTGCAAAGTGTCCTCTTTCATCACATGTATAACATCTAATTTTAGATAAATCTCTTCTAAAGTTGTCTTTATGATGAGGATCCTTACCTTTGGAGTAATGAGGTTTTCTTCTTCCCTTCTTGGAATGAACTGTAAGAGCTTGGTCTTCACTTCCCATCTTCTCTTCTCGAGCTGCTATATGTGCTTCTTCTTGAGAACATTCTTCCCATAGTCTGCTGAATTTTATCAGCTTCTTTCTCGTACAAATTCCTTGGATAAAAGCATCCCATGACCTAGGGAGGCCATTCAAGGTAGTCATCACAATCTCGGCGTTCTCCACTTCTTCATCAACAGCTTCTAGTTGCTCTTTGATTTGAGAAACTCTTGTGAAGTAAGACTGGATGGTTTCTACATTCTGAATCTTCACATTCTTCAGCTGGTTCCTCAGGGTCATCTTCCGATTGATGTTCTTTCCTTCAAACAATTTCGTTATGGAATCAAACATAGCTTTAGCTGTCTTGAGAGAGGACACCTGTGGGATAAGATGATCCTTGATAGAATCAGCAATGATCCTCTTTTCCATAACCATCTTCTTATTATGCAAGGCTTTTGCCTCATCTCCCTCTGGAACTGGAACCTCCTCATGAATGTAGGAGTCTAATTCATTCTCTTCCAGGACCAGGAAGATCCTATACTTCCAAGCTCAGAATTTATCAGCTCCCTCAAGCTTTTCATCAAGCTTGGTATGATGAGACATATTTCAAATAAGAACCTCAAATGGAAATACAAAAGATTAGATCTTACCGATTTGAGGTGTCCGTCCTTGTCCCGGAGTTCGCTGATGTAGGGTTTGTCGTAGAAACCCTAATTTTAAAAATTTGGAAACTTTCAGATCTGATTGGACAAACAGATAGATATCTTCAAATGGATCTGTCCAATATACTCCTTTTCTGAAAACAGTGGAGGGAAGCTCCCAAAACAGGAAGCCCTAATTTTCTGATTTCTTCTGTAGAAATGCCTATTACTGTTTCTGTGATATCTCCGAAATTAATGATCCTCTATGTATGAAATTTCGTACTGAGGTAACCTCGCATGTCCCTAATCCAACACCATAGGTTTGATCAGAATTGGTTTCACTATTTGGGATTTATGATCATTTTCCCAAGGTGACCTGTTACAGGACTGTTCAGAACAGCGAAGTTGTATGGCATGCCACGTGTCACTGGTTCATCTTCTGAGTCTGATATTTGGATCACCGAAATTAAAGTCCCTTCCCTTTCTGGAACATCTTTAGTAATTCCAATTGGACCTCTGTAGCTCAAGATATTTCAGATCTCTCCAAATGTCCTGTTTAGGGATGAATTCTGGAAGAGGATGGAACCCTAACGTGGAGAGATCATATCTCCTGGAGTACAGTGAATCTGAGTCTTATTTTTGGACACAGGATTCATGAGGATTTTATATTTGGCCCCTACAATTTGTAGCTTCTGAAACTTCACCAATCACAGAATATAGCGACTGTACCAAAACTTAGCAGTTTAAGTATTTAGGGTTTCTCCTAGCTCAGGGTCAAACTAGGGTTTGACTTTCCTGGAGTTTCACCCAACCAAATTTCTTGATCCAGGTCTCTAAAATTCGATTTTGGTGAGGATAAAAATCCTATGTAGGTCTCACTCAAAAAATTCCTCTTCTGTAGAAATCCCTAATTTCCACATCGAAATTGAAAATGCTTGAAATCGAATTCCACATCGACAGAAAGATGCACCCTTCAATGGAGAGTCATCCTAGCATACATTTGCTGAAAATATGTGGAGGAAGATCCACAAACTAGGAAGCCCTAGTTTCTGTAGCTGCACAATGTCTTATTCTCAGGTTAGCTCTAATACCATGTTAGTTTTTCATCACATTAAGCTAGCATTAAGATCTTAGGATCTTTTCACTGAGAGAATAACAAGTACAGCAATAAAACATAAGCACATCACAAGAGACAAGAGACACAAAGAGTTTTCCTTAGGGAAACCATAAAGGAGAAAACCCCGCAACTTCCTATAAGATAGAATCAACACCAAAACAGTAAGATATCTCCCAAAACAGCAGTAGTCTTCTGTCTTCTATCTAGTCCCAAAATTTCCTTCTTCAGTAGTGCGCCACACTTGGGAGAGCAAGTGAAGTATTTCCACAATGTGATAAATAGAGAGACTCTCACTCTCTATTTATATTCATCCATTCACTTGAATTGCCTTTTCACACATAGGCTCAACCTAATAATTACTACTCGAGCCTACACCTTAATTAATGTATAATAACTCAAGTGCCCCGAAACTGTGGGGACTTACCTAATGACTTGATATGACTATTACATTATTAATCTTCCCGATCGGAACATCGGGGCATGACCACATGACTCAAATACATAATAGAAACATCCCAGAATAAACATCGGGTTACAATACATAAGATACGTAGAAGAATACATTCCGAAGTTACATATACATCAACAGCCTTTTTCTTGTGAGCTTGCTATCGAGAGATGGAGGATTGAGGTGGTGGAGGCCCAAGTGGGGGGTTCAGTTTCTCTGATTCGCAGACGTGCCGACAGAGGTTGTATCCATTGTAATCTCTGATTTTATATTAATAGAAATATATTTTCCTATCCAATAATGTATGTTTGAATGAATATTTTATCCATGGATGATTTCAAATATTTATATATTGTTGATTATATATGCTAGAATAGATCTAACACCAATATATATAGTATGCTTGTTTTGTTTACTTGTTGTTGAGGAAGTGATTCATCGATTCCAGCTAAAGTTGGAAAGCTCAATGGGGATCTACTTCAACAGTCCAAAATAAGGTATGAAGTCTGATCCTTTAGTGTTAGATATTTGATTTCTATTGCATATTGAAAAGGATTGATTTTTGGAGTCAAGTTGTCTGTTGTGGTACCCCAAGCCATAGGAATTTATCTCTGTAATAGTGATTGGGTAAGTGACAACACAGATCAAAATTCAACATTAGGATATGTGTTCATGTTTTCTAAAGGACCAATTAGTTGGTCAAGCAAGAAACAGAGTGCCATTGCACTCTCATCTATAGAAGAAGAGTACAGAGGAGCTGTAAATGCAGCAACTCAATGTTTATGGTTGTAGGGGTTACTTGGTGAGTGTGGCTTCGAATTAGAATAATTAACTACTATCTATTGTGATAATCAGAGTACCATTTGAATATGAAATGATCCAATTCAAAGACAAAGAACCAAACACATTGAGATCCATATGCACTACATCAGACAGCTTATGCATGATGGCACCGTTCACCTACTCTTATGTTCATCTTCAGAACAAGTAGCAGACATCTTCACCAAAGTTTTTTGTGAGAAGACTTTCAGAAATCTCAAATCACTGTTGGGGATTATTGATCATGCTATGAAGCATGATTGATGACAATATTTTCAAATTTTATTTTACTGTCCATGTTTAAGGGAGGATTTTTTCCACTGAGTTTTTGCCTCTTTCCTTGTTTAAATGGACATGCAGTATGTAAAGGGTGACTAAGCCTTGTTGCTAGGCCCTATAATTTTCTGATATTTTACTCATAATTCAGGCTTAAGGGGGTGTGTTAGAATAATGAACCCATAGTTAGCTACCTTAGACATTAAGTAATCAATTTTTGTCTTATTTGCCTAGTTTCGATATTCCACTCTATGCAAGTTGTCCTCCACATGTCCTAGATGGTCAAACTTGCTAAAACTGAGTCATGGAGCACTTGGGAAACCTCTTGGAATCAATTCTTCTTTATTCCTGAACCTCCCTAGCGCATATCTGCTTTTTTTTCTTTATTGCTGCTTTTACTGAGTTTTAAGGCAATTGGGAAAGTATGACTAGGTCAAGTTGACTTGTTTTTTTCCCTCATCATCCTCCTCTATTTTCTCCTAATAAAAGCATGTATGAGTTGCCCTTCCATCAACTATTAGCTTTCCTAATTTATTTTTCCAATTCGTGAGCTCCTAGGCAGATTCGGAAACTGCTTTATGCACCTATGGGGGATTTGACTAGATTTAGTAAGCCTGCTTTTGACTAATTTGAATGGAATCCCAATGCATTCAAATATCTCATGTAATTATTTATTTTGGAATCCTATGACTTCACAAGGTTGGATATTGTACACTTATTCAATACAGATTAGTGTTCTGCTCCATATTCAATCTCCTTTGTGTGTAATTTGCATGTGTAATTGGCAATTTTTGTGAGTGTAATTGTTCTAAAACCTGGGTTCAATTTCCACAATGACCACACCTATGACATCAAAACTGAAGATATTGAGTGATTCTTAATCAGAATTGATTGATTCTACGATGTATCATCAGATGATTGGGACCTTGATGTACTTGAGGAACACGAGACCATATATTTTCTTTGCTGTGAACACCTTGAGCTAGTTCCTGACAGATCCAAGACATGTTCACTTGATTGCTACAAAGCATATTTAGAGGTACCTGAGGGGTACATTTGATTATGGACTCAAGTATGAGGAAAATCGAAAGATTAACCTGGAGGGTTATGTTGATTCAGATTGGGAAGGTAGTGCCGTTGATAGGAAGAGCACTTCAAGGTGTTGCTTCAATATGGGATTAGGTGTGATCTCTTGGTTTAGCAGGAAGCAGTCCTGTGTGGCACTAAGTACAGCTGAAGCAGAGTATGTTGCAGCTTGTTCAGCTAGTTGTGAGGTAGTATGGCTAAGAAAGCTACTGTCTTATTTATTTGATCTCTAGTTGGATGCTACTTGTATATATTGCGACAACTAGAGTTGAGTGAAGTTTTCTGAGAACCCAGTGTTCCATGACAAGTTAAAGCATATCAAGATCAAATATCACTATATCATGGATATAGTGTAGAGAGGAGCATTGAAGCTCCAGTATGCTGCGATGGATGAACATATAGCTGATGTGTTGACTAAGCCTTTGGCCAGAGTGAAGTTTGAGTACTTCAAGCAGAAGCTTGGTGTTCTCTAGATTGAGGTTCCCTCCAAGGGGAAGTGATGAGTCTGTGAGCCATTCTGACATGATGAGAGGATTGGTTCCTTCCATGGTTAGATGTAAGGGCTAATCCATTCTGTCATGGTGAGAGGATTGGTTCCTTCCATGTCAGATGTGAGTGTTGAGCCATTCTGATGTGATTGTAGGATTGGTTCCTACATGATCAGATATAAGTGTTGAATGCCATTCTCTGAATGGAGGCACCTGGTCAGTTATTAGGAATACTCAATCTAGGTATGAGGGCCATTCTAATATGACTGTGGGATGTATTCTCACATGATCAGATATAAGTGCAGGGCCATTCTAATGTGATTGAGGGATGTGTTCGCACTTGATCAGATATAAGGGCTGATGCCAATCTCTAGGAGAATGGAGGCACCTGGTCAGTTACCAGGAAGCCTCAACCTAGGGCTGAGAGCCATTTTGACATGAGGGTAGGATGGGCTCTCCCATGGTCAGATGTAAGGGCTGGGCCCTCCCATGGTCAAATGTAAGGGCTGGGCCATTCTAACATTATGGTGGATGTGTTCCTCTCATGGTCAAATGTGAGTGATGGGTGTGCCATTCTAACATGGGGGCAGGTTGGGCCCTCCCATGGTTAGATATAAGTGTTGGATGGACCTTTCTGACTGGGTCAGATATAAGTACTGAAGAAGATGAAGACCTGCTTGGAGGCTAGGCCTACAACCAGCATGAGAAAGGGTTGGCTATGTAGAACTTCCTATGATGAGAAGAATCAAGAGACAGCACCAGTGATGATAACCTAGTGATGATCCATATTGAGTTATGATCCAAATCTAGTGATGATGATCCAGCAGTGATGATCCAAATCCAGTGATGATCCAGATCCAGTGATGTTGACCCAGTAGTGATGATCCAAATCTAGTGATGATGATCCAGATCGAGTGATGATCCAGATCCAGATGAAGATGACTTGAAGATGAATATTACGAGGACTCAATGATGATCCAAATGATGTAGAGAAGAAGACTTGTGATTATAAATTGTGTCGAGAGAATACCTTCCTTGTTAAGAGGGAGTGTTGATGTATTTGTAACTTTGGAATGTATTCACTTGTATATCTTATGTATTGTACCCCGATGTTTATTCCAGGAAGTGTCTATAATGTATTGGAGTCATTTCATGCCCCGATGTGCCTATCAGGAGATTCAATAATGTAAATAAGTCATGTCAATTCACTGTGGGTAACCCTCCTATTGATCAAGGGTTAAAGTCCCCGCAGTTGTGGGGCCCTAGGGTTATTAGACTCTCCTAGAGAATTCGGCCCTAGTGAGTTATTGTCAAGTCAAGAATTCGTATAAATAGAGAGTGAGCCTCTCTATTTATGACACATTCACTCACACTCAGTTGTAGCACATAACTAAGAGAGAAGAAGTTGTTGGGACAAGAGAGAGAGAGACTACTGCTATCGAGAGATCATCTTACTATTTTGGGGGTTTGCTTTTGGTGTTGATTCTTTCTCCGAGGAAGTTTCGGGGTTTTCTCCTTTATGTTTTCCTCGGGGAAAAACATTTTGTTCATTGTCTCTTATGTTTGATTGTTGTGCTTGTTATTCTCTCAATTAAAGATCCTAATATAATGCTAGCTTGAATGATAAAAATCTAACACTTATGTATCATTGATGATATATGCTAGAGTAGGCCTAACACTATATTATATAGAATGCTTTCCTTGTTTACTGTTGTTGAGAGTAAATTGCTAGCACAAGTGGGATTGGAAAAATCTCAACAGGGATCTACTACAATCGTCTGGAATAGGGTATGTTTCGAGATCCTTTAGTGTTAGATGTTGTTTTTCTCTTGCATGTGGGGAAGGGATTGATTTCTGCGGTTTCTCTGTCTGTTTTGGTACACCCCAAGCCATAGGAATTTTTCTTCGTAACAAGAATTATATTTTATTCCTTCTAGATTTATTCTAGTACCACTTTCCTTATAAAAGGAAGTTTGTGGTGTAATGACTTTCTCAATAGGAACCATCAGTTTACAATTTATAGCCACGTGTCCAAAATTGTTATAGGTGTAACAATTTCCTAAAAAGAGTTGTTGATGTTTACTTATCACTAGTCCTTTAGGCATCATATCCATTCTTTGTAAGAGAGAAGCATATTTTTGACTTTCTTCTCTTTTAGTTTGGCTCGTGATTACAACAACATAGATTCTTTTATTTCCATCTTGATTTGTGCAAGAAAAATATCATGGTTTCTTTTCTTTGTCAAACCCTAATCCAAATTTATCGCTTGATGGTATTTGGACACTTAGGATTTCATCTAAAGTTCGTGAGATGTTTTCAAATTTTGATTTGATAGATTCTTCATCCAGTTTCTTTCTAAGTTGCATAATGTCTTCTTCAAGCCTTTCATATTCTTGCATTCTCATTTTAAGCTGATGTTCAAGATTGTGTTCAACCCTTTCGACTTCTAGAACTTGATTTTTTAAGTCAACAATCATCCTTTCTGCATCATTTTTTTTCTCTTCAACTTATATCATGTGGATTTTTATTTTTTTTACATCCTTTTATACTTCTCTAATTCTTCATGAGAATTTATAAGATCTTCTTCAAGATATACCACATCTTCTATTTCTTCGTTAGGGATTTCTCTTTCAAAACCTATTACGGAGAGAAACTTCCTATGGCTTGAAGGTACCAAAACAAACAGTATGACACCAATAATAAATATTTACCAATATGCAAGATCAGTTAGAAAATATAACACTAAGGGATATATAATAGTACCTTATTCCAGATGGTTGAAGTAGATCCCCGTTGAGCTTTTCCAATGCAATTGAAATTATAATTTCTTCTCAACAACAGCAAACGAAGCAAGCATGATATATATAAATGTGTTAGAGCTACTATAGAATATATAATAAATCATGTATAAGAAAGTAAATACATCCATGGATTCAATATTCATATTCAAAATGCACATGAATTGGATAGGAAAAGATATTTCTATTAATAAATTAGAGATACAATAGTGACAAACTCTGTCAGCACTTCTGCAAATTGAAGAAACCAAGTCCTCCACCACTTCAATCCTCCATCTCTCGATAGAAATATCACAAAGAAAAGGCAAGATTGGGAAGAAAACTATGTTCTACAAGGGACAAAGGGATGTAAAATCAAGTATAAACAAAACTTAGGAAACAATGGACTATAGTTTCCTTACTCTTCAATTTCTCCTCTTGAATGTATCCAATGGGTTACTTATATAGCACTCCAAAGAGGTAATGGAGGGTTGAATGTAAGCATTCTCAAGGAATTTGGAAGGCCAAGAGTCAATTTATTCGGAATCATATGAGAAAAACTCCAAAAATATTTGTCATTTTTCACACATCCCGATGTATGCGGGGTTGAGGTCAAAAATCTATGTATACACGCGAGTATTGCTTTAAAAGTCACATATAGGTATAAACATGCAATTTTTTCGGGATGACCTTGGAAAATAAAAGTATAAAATAAGTCCATGGGGTCCAAAGAGTATACAAAGGGACAAGGGAGGCCATAAATGTGTAATCTACCTGATGTGGTAAAATCATCTATAACAGATTCCCCCTAATATGTGAGTTCGGAGGGGTAACATGATGGCTGAAATACATTATAAAATCCATCCCAGAAGTGGAGTAATGAAGAACCAGGTGGATGAACTAGCCACTCATCAGTATAATACAATAATCAATATATGCATGTGACTACAAATACATATAGCAGTCTCGGATACATAAGAGTATAATGGCCATGAATAGGCATGATATACAAAGTTCCATGTGTGGTCATCACCACATATAATATACAATGGATCAAGATCTTCATAGTAGATGAAGATATCTGATATACACTGGAAACACTGGAATCTGGAATAAAGATCATGAGAGCTGAAATCTAAAGAATACTGGCATGATCAAGGGGTAGCATCTATGAAACACCACCTAGTTGGAAGGTCTTCTACACAAACCGCTATGACTACATTTCCTACTATGTGAATATATGTGTCGAGGTCCAATATAGTACTCCATCATCTAATTACCGGTAATTGATGTATACCATTAAAAGACGCAATATAACCCACTGATAATGAAAATTGGAATCAAGGTACAGAGTGCAATCTAACAAGTGTGAATAGATGTTTTGAGGTTAAACACTT
The DNA here is from genome assembly GCA_001517045.1 of Pseudotsuga menziesii. NCBI lineage: Eukaryota > Viridiplantae > Streptophyta > Pinopsida > Pinales > Pinaceae > Pseudotsuga > Pseudotsuga menziesii. The sequence continues at coordinate 667,005 of LPNX010325710.1, read as the reverse complement.
GAAAGAATCCATCAATCAGGGGACATTGATGTATTCCCAAAAATTTCAATGGTGAGAGAACCTACCATTGATGACTATAAGTCTCAAGGAACTCAAATGACTCTAGAATCCTATTCTAGAATAAATGATCTGATGTCGATGGAATGGAATCCACTGGAAGGAGGGAATTAAGGCATCCCCCATCAACCAACACGAGGTACTCAAAAATGTTGTATAACATGGAAGAACTCAACAAAAAAGATGTACATGAACCAGTAACAGTACCGGGAATGTCCAACATGCAAAGTCAAGATAACTGAGGAATGGCCAACTCAGGCTTCAACTTCCTTCGAACAAGAGCATAAGGAAAGTGGTGAATGAAGGTAGGCGACATGGACTCAATATGTAAACTGGGACATATCTGTGACACATGATGCATCAAAATAAGCTCCATGGGGACTGGAATCATAACCAGTCAGTGGAGATAAAATCATAGTAACAAGTACAACCCCTAAAGTAAAACTAATAACCCAACCAACGTATGTGATATGCAGTGCTCTATTCGAAGGTGACATGACTCGACTGCTGCCAAAGATAACAGCTTTTCCTGTCTGTATTTTTTATTTTTTATTTTTTTTTGGACCTTTTCAAATATTTTGAAAAGATTGAAAAAGAATAAAGTGCTTTATAGTACATAGATAGCAAGATACGAGTGTGAGGGAAAGGAAAAATAACTCCAAGTAGTGGAACATACTTATGCTCAATGCAAGGAAACATGTGCAGGATAAGGACACTCAAGGGAAGGTATCCTCTCAGTAAAGGGGTGATTAAGCTACAAAGGATATGTAAGAGGCTCTACTTGGCTAGACATGAGACAAGCTCAGGATATATGGCTTATAAATCTGAGGCTGGGAGTCGTCATAAAGCTCAATAAGGAAATAAAAACTCATGAAATGCAATTACAACTTGGTATATACAAGGGAGTCCTTATGGAGAAAAGACAGCATAAATTTCAAGAGGAGTATGAAGCTCTTTCTCAATGACATGGCGGGACTAAAAAGGGACTCCCACAACCTAAAGGAGGCATCTCAACATGGTTACCAAATGAAAAAAAGGGTCCAACTAGGGAACCCATGTATAAGAAATCTCTACCATTCGCATAATATCACTTCTAACAGCAGCATGAAGGTTCTGTGATATCATGGAATGGATTCATACCTAAGGTTAAGATGAAACAGTCATAAGGTCATGCAAAATGTAGGCGGATTTGAAATCCTAACCTATATGCCAATTCATACATTATACCTTTGATAAGAACGAATGGATCAAAGACTCAGTCAAAATGCACTCAAAATGAGTCCCTACAACACCATATTAGTCCAAACAGTCCAAAAATGGTCAAAACTGGGTCAAAACAATAGAAAGTGGGTAAAAATTTCAAAAACAATTCTATAAAATAGTGAAAAAATGATTTTTTCCATACCATTTGAAAATTTACCCACCATAGTGCTTTTTAGAACAAAAACTTTAGAAGCTAATTCTGGGAGCATCTATTCGGGAAATCGCCCACCGTCTAGTTTAGGTAACTCATCATGCCACATTCTTCCATTTTCATGCATTTATTTTTAAATTTGATGCTCAATTTTTTAACTTGGGCCATCCCAAAGAAGGCAGTTTCGGTCCACGCAGAAATCAAGTATTTTCTGCATATAGGACTAGGAATACATGGAAAAAACTGTGATACCCACGTATGTATGTGGTTGTTTTGAAAATATTCATGTGTACGGCCACAAAAAAGAAATTCAAAGGAAAAATCTAATGGAACTTGGAAATTCTTGTGCAGGATGGTTCTAGACTGGAGAGAGCGTGAACATGGAGATGTTGAATAGGTCGTACAAGTTGATATTATGGCTCAACAAGCATTGAGGGCTTGTGGGTTATACAAGTTCTGGCGCCTTGGAAGCTTAAGGGAAAAACCAAGGATACTCCAGCTGCTAGTAGATTACTGGGATCCTGACTCAGAGACATTTCAGTTGGACAGGATGCACCTCAGCCTCAAGGTTGAGGATATTTATTTCATCACAGGATTGTCCTGTAGAGGGGAAGTGGTAAACCTACAAGATCATGGGTTAGAAGGTGGTATCACTATAGATGATTTCATTGTTTTTTATTTCCTCCTAGATATGGAAAATGTTGGGAGCCAAATACCAACGAACTCAATCCAAAAACTTGGTTTGAAGGCCATACTATTGGCACTAGGAAGGATAGCGAGGTTGGCATCCCTCCACCAGGATTCAAGTCATTTCTTGTTCTATGAGGTGGATTGTATGCTTCCTACTATTTATGACCGGAGTACCTCACTGCTGAGAAACATGAAAGAATAGCTAACAAAATGCAAGATGGGGCAGGTGAGGAATTTCAACTATGGAAGCATATTGAGTGCTTTCTTTTTTGAGAGTGTGTCAGGGCTAAGACCAAGAGTTGATATTTCCCCACATGGTGCTCGGGATCTGACTCATCTACGTTGGGAAAATATCATGTGGAGACTAGGAGGGGGGCGGGTGGCCAACCCCTTCCCAACATGTCTCTTTCTCTGGTGGCGTAGGCAGATCATCGCCATATATGACTACCCCTATGCAGGGATAGACTTCCTTGGAGATTCAGACATGCCCATTCCATCAGGCTCTGCATATGGGGAGATAGGTAACGAATCCCAAATCAAACTTGTTTTTTGAATTACTAAATTTTTTTGTGTTTTTTGATGTATGGAATCAAAAATACATGTTTTTGGTGTGATGACATATAGTGATACTCTATCATGTACATGCATATGTAGGACCATGAAGGCCAAATGGTTTCCCTCGTCATTGATAGAGGGGAAGAGGAGATGAGATCATGGTTGTGGATGCGAAGCATATACTCCAAAGCATTCACATGAACTTTTTTCGATTGATACATAGAGTTCCCATGGCTCAAGTAGAGGACTGAGACTGAGGCCATGCAACACCAGGTGGTTGGAGTACCATGGGAATGGGTTCATTTATTTCATCAGCTAGCTAGAGACATAGTGTGCTACCATGATTAGCACCCTCCTGCCCCATAGTCTCAGAGCCTAGGGTGTATTTTTTGTTGTATGACCGTGTAGTATATTTTGGTGGCTCAGAAGCCCCATTTTTGTAGATGACACTTATTTATTATGACACCACATTTTGGACATATATTTTAGTGAAAATACTTATGATGATCGGTTATTATTTTATTTACATGTGTAAATGTGTTTGTGAATGCCTTACCATCTATGAAACAAATGCCAATATAGTACATAGTTAGCATATGAATCAACAACTTGATTAAAATTTCTTATAATATGCATATATGTTGTATTCTCAAATTGTCAGTCAAGCAACCTGACACGCAAGAAACTTCGTAACAAAGTTGGATCCCTAACATGATACAAGCCATTAAGTTGTGAGATCACTAAATGCAAATCAAGACATAGCTCAAGGGAGTGAATACCATGTGAAATGGAATCATGCAATAACTCAATCACAACACTATACTCTACAACATTGTTTGATGAAGGTCATAGACAAACACCTCCTGAAGAAAACACTTGACCCGTAGGAGTATAAATCACCCAAGAAACCGAAGCTGATATTTTAGTGTGGCAGCTAGCACCATCAGAGATGTAATGTCCCAAATTTTATATTGGGTCACAATGGACAAATCACATTTTCCATATTCATGAAAGTTGTCAAAGGGATGCTAAAAGTCAAATAATTGCCTAGGTGGAAAATCACTAGTTTCTTAGCTTGGGGGTGGAAGCTTTGAGATTTGGAATAAGGGAGATAATAAATTGTGTTTAGACATTAGAAGGGGATAAATATTTAATAATTTATCTTATTAAATAAATGAAAGAGAAAATGGAAGTGACAATGGCGCATGAAGACACATGGAGACTATGGGGCCCACACTAGCTAGAATTCCTATGTTAAATGGTATCTTTCTCTTGCAAATTTGAATATATGGGAAGTATAATGTTTTTGTATGTATTATAATGTTAATATAATTTTCCATATACTTCATAGGTCTAATTTGGGATGAATTTTAACTTACATGAGAGAGGAAGAGCCAAATGGGAGTTTCATGGACACTTGGCTAGATTCCCCTTACATTTATGACATCTATGACACCAATGATGGAGATTCTATGATAGTTATGACACAAGTCAGATATTAAGGCTGAAATACTAACATAATGACATTTCAGGACTGAATATAGCACCTTAGATGTCAAATTTGGGAGCTAGAGAAGGCCAAGAGGCTCCTACTCAAATTTGGGAGAAGAGGGAAGGTAAAGAGAGAGGCCACATGGCATAGCATGAGAAGCCACACCAATTCAACTTGGATTTGGTTTATGGATGGATTTGGAACCTTATAAGACTAATAATTTTTATAAAATATAGGGATCACCCATGAGAAAAGGGTTTTTCTCATTTGTGAATTGTGAGAGCTAGTGGATGACTAGTTTTCTTGCTTAAGCCAATTTCGAGGGTGAAAGATTCCCATCCTAGTTTGTGTTTGGAAAGGACACTCAATTATTTCATGGATATTTAATGGAGTCTTATTTTCAGGTGTAATATATATTAAATCATTTGTATTCTTCTATTTCAGCACTCTCTCTCAACTATTTCCAGTTTTCACACCATATTCATGCCAATGGAGGGATAGCGCTTTGGGTGAGCTATTGATCTATTTAGGGAATATTATAATGTCAATTATATTATGTTATGATGTATATTATCTTTATTTAATTTTTATAATACTCTCAGGTGGAAATACCCAAAATAATTCATGTAAAAATGTTGAACAATGAAGAAATAGTGTCATTTCCCCACTATCTTGTTGTGAACCATTGTAATGCTGATGATTTCGAATTGGGAGAGACTTTAATTATCCATTTATGATTTTAATTAGTTAAATATTCTATTTTATTCATTCTCATAAATTTTCAAGTCGAAATTCCCAAGAGTTGTATGTCAAAATGACTTTTAATGAGCAAACAATGACCATTTCCACTCCATTTTGATATATGCCATGGTAATGCTTATTATTTCGAATGGAGGAATGAATATATGATAAATGTATGATTTATGGACTGTAATTAATGTATATTTAAATTCTCATGTTCATTACTTAATCATTGGAATCCATTTTACTCATTTTTATTGCATTGGGAGAAGATTTGGTTCATTTTCCCCCAGGGTAGAAATTGTGACTTGGGAGTTGTTTTTTAAAGAGTCATAAAAGCCTGTATAAACTGAACCATTATGCATATGATAATTTTAAAATTTACCTTACACATACCCAGACTTGTTTCATAAATTCAAGTGACTTTGAGATCATTTGTGAAGCCATTTTCGGCAATTACCCAGGGGGAATTGGAGCCCTAATTTGCTAGTAAAGACTCCTACTTTGAACAGAACATTAAACAAGTTTTTAGAAGTAATTTGGAGGTAAAAAAATATACATTAGCATTATATTTAATTTATATTGTCATTCATGTACCTTCAGATAAAATTTGGAAGCATTTGGGTCAATTTGGAGGTCTAGACATCAAAACTAGTTAAGCTCAAAATTGGGGAAAAAGTGAAATAATTGGTCATTTAAAAAAATTTCAAAAAGGGACATTACAGTGGTATCAGAGCATGATATTGGAACCTAATGTGGTCTGATATTTATTAGTAAAATAATTCAGGGACCACAATTATATATTGAAAATAAAAGTGCTTTTGTTGAAGAGGAAAAAAAACGTAGGAGAAGAAGGCAATTTTTGGGGGAAACTATGACTAGGCATGAAAAGAGGACCTCATATGATGGTAAGGAGATAATAAAAAGTATGGAACCTATCATTTAATACATGACAAATACTATTATTAAAGGATTCAAATTTTTTTCTATCCAAAGTTGGGAAAAATATATTGATTTTAAGAAAACTAAGGGGAAATATGCATCAGTTTGCTTGAAGGAGCAAAAGGCGGAGGCCCATGAACCACCTAGTTCTGAAATAGGTGGAGTAGAAGAAGTATTACATGGATATGATAAAAATTCACTCCCAAGTGACTCTAAAAATATGAATAGACATCACATGAGTATGAATAAGTTTTTATTGAAAATACCGAAGATAATTTTGAGACACATGCTACCTTGGAGATGAAACAAAGAACATATACTGATGGATGCTTGAACTATGAAGGAGTACCTACTTATGGGTGATCACAACTCTATGTTGGTGAAATATATATCATATTTCTAAATGTTTCTATAATCCAAAATTCCATTAAACATGAAAATGAAGACCTTGTAGTAGTTGAAGAAGAAACCAGATCAACTTCCCCATCACCACTTGAGCTTCATGAAGTTGGTCCAAGCAAGAAGGAAGAATATGAGGAGGTTCATTTGCAATAGCCTCATTTTATTGAAGGTTCCTTAAATATGAATTAAAATAAGATCCAATAGGCCCTTATCATACTCCATGACACTCAAGCATTTGCATCAAATTCTTGTTGGAGAGCTACTTCCTTGGAGGATCCATCCTTCCTTGAAGACATGGAGAAGATCCAAAGAGAAATGTGTAACATCAAAGGTAATTTCATGTCATTGATTTTTGATAGGAAAAATTTTGTTGAGATTATTGAATGGTTACATGAATCCTACTTGAAGAATAATGAAGTTATTGATAAGCTCGCAATTCAAAATGAGCAACTTCTTGAAAAGTTGCAAGACACTTGTTTTTCCTCCAATGTTTCATATTTTCATAAGGTAGATTTTTTGGAGGATTTTAATGACATGATGGGTCATGAGAAACATGAAAAATTTCAGGTTCTTGATGTTCTTTAGGATTATAGTGATGATATCCAATCACTTGTTGTGGTGGAAGAGGAACTTGAGTTGCCTCTTGAAAATGGTTACACACTTTTTGGAGAACTGCATGATTCCACTACATTGAAACCAAACCACAAGTAATTTTTTTCATTTTATAGGGAGGTGAATAATACTAACCCTATGGATACTTCACATTATGACAATTTTTCACTTACTGATCATTTGGGTGAGTTGGTTCTTTCTCTTACATCCTACATTTCTAAATTTTGCAGTAGTCATCCTAATGAAGTATGGGTGAAAGGTTTGTTTTTTATGGTGCCACATGAAGAGCATGCAAATTATATTTCTCCTTTTGATGATGGAATTATTATAGAACCATATTATTTACATTTTCAGCAGAATCCTTGTTTACATTATGAATATACACATCTACATGGGTGCACCTATGATGTTCACTTGAGTCACTTGAAGACTCATGGTTTTTCTTTCTCAACACTTGGTTCATTTGATGTTGGAGGAGCTTCATCCAACACTTGGGTGAAGAGGGATATGGTTGAGGAAAATTATTATTGGCAGCAACATCCTTTGTTATTTCATGATGATATGCATATTTATGGGTGTATTGATGAGACTTCTTTGAGACACTTGAAGTCTTCATGTTTTATTTGCTCCTTATTTGGTTCATATTTTGGTGGAGGTTCTTCATTCACTTCTTAGATGAAAGAAAAAATGGCTTGTTATTATTTTCATGTATATTAAATTCTTTGGGAGAATCATTATAGGATAGGGGATCCTCACCTATGTCATTGGAGCAGATTTGATTGGTCACTTGAAGCATGTATGCACTTGGAAAACGGTAGTCTACTCACTGGGAGGTATAAGCACTTTCATGATTTCTTGGTGAGGAACCTCCTTGATGTACATTATTATTATGTTGTTATATACTATGATGATATATATTATGCACTCATGATGTTTGGAATAATGCATACCAGAAAATAGGATCCAGGAATTCTCTTTCCAAATGGTATGGGTTGCAAAGCACTCTTAATTGTTGGAGTGCAATGCAAGCAATGGGACCCTGGGATAGTCTTTAGTCCCATTTATTTCAAATTATTTGGGAAACAAGCATTATGGGAGATGTATTACACACTTAATAAGGTAATTTTAATCAGAGTAGTACAGCAGCAAGCATGGTGTTTCCTCTCTAAAATATTCATGAAATCTCAAAGACTCAAGGTTTGCAACTCAGTGGCAACTCCAAAGGATCATGCAGAAAGCATGTTCTTCAACAACCATGTTCGAAATTGCTTGAGGACAAGAAATATTGGGAAGGGAGGATTTGTAATGTCCCAAATTTTATATTGGATCACAATGGCCAAATCACATTTTCCATATTCATGAAAGTTGTCAAAGGGATGCTAAAAGTCAAATAATTGCCAAGGTGGAAAATCACTAGTTTCCTAGCTTGGGGGTGGAAGATTTGAGATTTGGAATAAGGGGGAAAATAAATGATGTTTAGACATTATAATGGGGTAAATATTTAATAATGTATCTTATTAAATAAATACAAGATAAAATGGAAGTGACAATGGAGCATGAAGACACATGGAGACTATGGGGCCCACACTAGCTAGAATTCCTATGTTAAATGGTATATTTCTCTTGTAAATTTGAATATATGGGAAGTATAATGTTTTTGTATGGATTATAATGTTAATATACTTGTCCATATAATTCATAGGTATAATTTTGGATGAATTTTAACTTACATGGGAGAGGAAGAGCCAAATGGGAGTTTCATGGACACTTGGCTAGATTCCCCTTACATTTATGACATCTATGACACCAATGATGGAGATTCTATAAAAATTATGACACAAGGAAGATATGAAGGCTGAAATAATAACATAATGACATGTCATAACTTAATATAGCATCTTATAGGTCGAATTTTGGATTTGGAGAAGGCCAAGAGGCTCCTACTCAAATTTGGGAGAAGAGGGAAGGTGAAGAGAGAGGCCACATGGCATAGCATGAGCAGCCACACCAATTCAACTTGGATTTGGTTTATGGATGGATTTGGAACCTTAGAAGACTAATAATGTTTATAAAATACAGGGATAAGCCATGAGAAGAGTATTTTTCTCATTTGTTAAATTGTCATTTGTGAATTGTGAGAGCTAGTGGATGACTAGTTTTCTTGCGTAAGCCAATTTCGAGGGTGAAAGATTCCCATCCTCGCTGGTGTTTGGAAAGGCCATGGAGATTTAATGGAGTATTAATTTTATTTTTAATATATATTAAATCATGTGTTTTATTCTATTGCATCACTCTCTCTCAACTATTTCCAGTTTTCACACCATATTCATGCCAATGGAGGGATTGTGCTTTGGGTGAGCTATTGATCTATTTGGGGAAGATTATAATTCCAATTATATTATGTTTTGATGTATATGATATGTATTTAATTTTTATAATACTCTCAGATAGAAATAACCAAAATAATTCATGTAAAAATGTTGAACAATGAAGAAATAGTATCATTTCCCCACTATCTTGTTGTGAACCATTGTAATGCTGATGATTTCGAATTGGGAGATCCTTTAATTGTCCATTTTTTATTGTAAACAGTTAAATATTCTCTTTTATTCATTATTATAAAGTTTCAAGTCTAAATTCCCAATAGTTGTATGTCAAAATGACTTTTAATGAGGAAACAATGACCATTTCCACTCCATTTTGATATATGCCATGGTAATGCTTATTATTTAGAATGGAGAAATGAATATATGATAAATTTATGATGTATGGACTGTAATTAATGTGTATTTCAAGTCTAGTGTTCATTAATTAATCATTTGAATCCATTTTACTCATTTTTATTGCATTGGGAGAATATTTGGTGCATTTTCCCCAAGGGTTGAAATTGTGACTTGGGAGTTGTTTTGGAAAGAGTAATAAAAGCCTGTATAAACTGAAAAATTATGCATATGAGACTTTTAAAAGGTACATTACACATACCCAGCCTCTGTTCATAAATTCAAATGACTTTGAGATCATTTTTGAAGCCATTCCGGCAATTACCCAGGGGGAATTGGAGCCCCAATTTGGTAATAAAGGCTCCTACTTTGAACAGAACATTAAACAAGTTTGAAGAAGTAATTGGGAGCTCAAAAAACATAAATTAGCATGATATTTAAGTTATAATATCATTCATGTACCTTTAGATAAAATTTGGAAGCATTTGGGTCAATTTGGAGGTCTAGCCATCAAAACTAGTTAAGTTCAAAATTGGGGAAAAAGTGAAATAATTGGTCATTTAAAAAAATTTCAAAAAGGGACATTACAAGAGAATCCTAAATAAACCGAATACTCTGTCAACATCTGCCATAGAAAATGGAAGCTATTCAACAAACTCGATCACCACAAGCAGACCAAAACTACGCTATGAAAATTTACAATAATATACAACAAATCAGCCTCGGCTAAGAATCGTGCATAGTACTTTTTAAGATAGAGCCCATTTCTAGGATCCACCAAGGCTGCCATTCATAATTGACTAACTTGTAGGAACCTTTCTCTAATACTTGCTTAACTACATAAGGACCATGCCACATAGGGTTGAACTTTCCTTCCCACAAGGGTTCCTTAGCTTGGTCCCACAAAAGAAACAAGTCACTGTTACCACCCAAGTTGTACTTAGTGGTTTTTTTCATCAAGTGAGCCTGGTGAACCAGAGAAGGATAACTTGTTCAGACTTCAAAAGACCTTTGGAAGTACTTCTGGGAAGTGCTCGTTATACTATATCACATGTTCATACCCCATGGGGGAATTTTAATAAATGTTCTAGCATGATAGTGTCTGTAAAAGACTCGATCTCTTAGACTTTATTTTTCAATCCGACCAGCCCAGGGTGTCTTTTCCCTTGGTTATTATGGGTTGTTGAATAAACGACTGATAATTTCTGAGTTTTTCACTCCATACCTCCAAAGTTGGGGTGGTCGGCTTGGAATTTAGGCCTATTGAGGTTATTAGAGTCTATGTGTCAATGTATAAACATGCTAGACATCATGGTCGAGTCATATGAACATGTCTAAGTCCCCCTAGGTTTTTTCAACTTTTTTAAATTTTAAATTTTTTCAGTGTTTTTTATTCAAATTTAATTTTTCCAAAACTTAGGCTATTTTTTAATAGTTTAATTAGAAAATTTGATTTTGTAATAAAAGTGGGCCAAATAATCAGTTTCAGTCATGTAGGTGCTCATTTTAAAGCTAAGAGCACCATGTAAACCCATGGACCTGTTATTTCCTAGTTTTGAGTGATTTTCCATCACTCAGGTTAGAAAGCCCCAAAAAATCAATTATTGATTATTTTAATTAATAAATTGATGAATAATGGAGAAAATCCAAAATCATAGATCAGTGGATTCTCAACCAATTTGATTGAAATCAGTCAGATCAGGAATTGATGGACTCTCCTTCAACTACAGTGGTCTATCTCATTGGGATTTGTGCCCCCCTAGGCTGGATCTCCTAGTTTTTGTATATATCCAAGCATAAGCCTCCTCTTCCAAGCTAGTTAGAGTTGGATTAAAGGGCTTGCTATTGTAATACTGCTGTAATCTTTTGATTGTTGAAATAAAGAAGCTTTGTAGGCCAAATGGTGTAATGCTCTCATATGTGTGGATTAAGCATTATCTTGCGGCTATTGATGTTATCGGCTTTTCTCTCAAATTCTGCATCTAAACCCTGTCTGGCTTGAATGATTCAGCTGAATCAATAGGAGTATAGTTGGGCAAGTAAGGTTACTTGTTTTTCTTATATCTCATAGCATATATGATTAGAAGATCTAGATTAGACATGTTTAATCATTAAAGGAAATTTCAACTCAAAATGGGCCTCCTAAAAAAAATTAATAAAATCATATTTATTAATTTTGGAGGAAGAAAAGAAAAAAACTACTTTTTTGTTAGTATTTTCAACATATCTCCCAGTGTTTTTACTCAAATTTTGATTAGAAGAGATCGTTGGACGCAGACTTAAATTCTCCATCCAACGAGTACCCACTCGACATAATTTTGACGGACCCCGCTACCCAAAAAACAAGAAATACTTGAAAAAACATGATGAAGACATTGCCATCATCACGTTTTTTTTAGGTATTTCTTGTTTTTTGGGTAGCGAAGTTTGTCAAAAGTATGCCGAGTGGGTACTCGTTGGATGCAGAATTTAATTCTGCGTCCAACGATCTCTCCTAATCGAAATTGGAGTAAAAGCATGAGGAGATATGTTGAAAATACAAACAAAAAAGTAGTTTTTTTTATGATACCTATCCCCAAATTTATATTAAAAAAGTGTTTAAGACCTATACGGTATTTCAACTTTAAAGCAATTTCATTGGCTAACACATGATGACATGGAATTTGAATTAGAGTTAACAGGCCCATTTTGAGTTGAAATTTCATCTAATGAAGTTTATTTGCATGTAATTCTTGTCTCTTTTTCATATATATATCCAGATCTCATGAGGTTTCATGCAGGATTGTGTGTTTAGCTTTCAGGTAGCAAGGATTGGATGAGCTGTGGATCTATTTTGACTCCACTATACATCCAAAATCTTTGTGAAGACATTGTCCCTCTATATTCCACTAACAAGTTTCCATTGTAGATCTGCTTTAGCAACAAGCACTTATCTTCTCCTTTTCCTCCTTCAAAATCAATTCTTTTTACCTGGTTACTTTGTTCACAGCTTTGATATTGTTTAGATCTATTATATTAAATTAAATTTAACATAGATCTATATCCTCAAAGCCCATAATCTATATCTTGTTCTTAAAAGGTTTCATAAGCATTCTAGATCTAGCTTTAGGGAAATCGTCCTTTTTGCATGGAATTTTAAAGAGAATCTGTAGCTTGCATGCATTAAATTTATGTTTTCTGTTATAAAAGATAAATCTAGCAATCAGTGCACATCATATTGGATTCCTAAAAGGAAATCCAAGATCCCAAGGAAAGCTTTATTTCCTTGGTTCCCTTTTTACCCTTTTTTAACTAGTTTTAACTTACTTTTTTTTGGTTAAATGTTAGCTAACCCAAAGGTACTGTCAGAGTGATTTTGGGAATATTTCAGTCTAATAATCTTTCTAGTTTTTATCAGGTATAACAGAAAATAGGAGGAGATACTATTCAAAAGTGACTTTTGGGCCTTCTAAATCCCCCCAGGGGTCTCCCTTTTGACTGAAATCTTTAATTTTTGCACTTTGTAAGCTCTTGGTTTCATTATAAATAAGAATAAAGAGGCATCATATCAATTTGATGATATTGTAACCACTGGTAATAAAAATAATTCTGAATAGGCTCTTTCGAGCCCATTCCCCATCCCCCCTGGGGATATTTGCGTCTGTGTCATTTTTTTCTTTTCGTTCATCTTTTTTCAATATAGTGTAGTAATAACCTATAGGGTAGTATAATTTGACTTAAAATCAATTCCATATTCCATTTCTATTGGTTTCAAAGTAACTTTAATACTTACCCCACAAGCCTCCTTTTGAGTCGAAAGGTGAAGAAAGGTTCGTGGTAGTCTAATTAGAAAATTGTGGTTTTCTTATTTTTTTATGTTTCATTTGCTATCATAATTTGTTTTGGTAACCATAATAAATTCAACCCCTCCTTGATTCCCCGATTGAGGTCCACTTGGACCGAAAGAGGTTCCTGGAGGGCTTTCTTTTTAACAAGAACATCCATCTCAAAACTTTCTAAAATTGACAAGACTCCAGTGTGTATGCTCTGCATTTCGCTGCAGTTCATCTAATCAGTCAAGCTGTATCAAAAGAACTTGAGTGACTAGTATAATTAGGATTCACTCTCCCAAATTGACAAACCATCAGGTGAAAATCCAACACCTAGATCAAACCATTACGGTGGAAAAATACCCAAAGGAAGCAGGACCTTCTGAAAAGTGACCTCGGGGCGCCGATCTCTGTCACACCCTAATGGGTGCGTTATGAACAATAGCCCTAGAGACTCCATTCAGCCCACGTATTCATTGCGGGTAGCCATGAAGGTTTAGTTTTGGACTTACTCCAAGTACTCTTGGGTATATCTGGAGTCCACCCCTTCGCCTAATTTTAATCAACTCATATTTCACATTAACTTAAAACGTACCAAGAGGCAATTGCAAAACATTCACTCTAAGAACATGCAAGTACATTGATTTTATTTTGACTCCATTTTAAGGCACTGGTTATTTTCTTACTATATATATATATTGTGTCTCAACATTGTGCTTTCATGCGCTCATTGTGTATCTTGTCATCTATGGTTGTTTACGGTTAATTCTCAAACTCTTAAGTAATTCATTCAGTTTAACAGCACCATACTAAGTAATTAGCCTTAGTAACTTAATAGGGTCTACCCCCCTTGGCTTCGTTAGGAGTTGAGCCTAAACGAAGGAGTCAAGAACAACGTGACAGCCTTGACTCGAGACTGGCCCCCAAGGACACACTGAGTGGCTTGAAGATTTCTGCCACGTGACCCAAGTGTGTGAATGGCAGCAACACTTTTTGGCGCCATTGGGGATAAATATTTTTATTCTCAAGTACGACTTAGCTTAAATTTTTTCTAAACAACTAAAAAGATAAAAAAAATTGATTGGTCTAGTCTTTAAAAAACATAAAAATTAAAAATCGATCCATCTAGCGATTCCACTATCTAACATCCCTCCAAGAATTTCTACCCGAAGAAACCGCCATCAATTATTCAATCCTCTCCCTGATCCTGAAAGGTTTATTAGGGAAATATTGAATAGGAAGACTTCTCATAGAAACCTTGAATATTTAGGAGACCAATCCCTCTCAGAGATCCATCACATATTTGTAGAGAGTCATGTTCACCAATCTCAAGAAATGATGGAATTATACAAGCCCCTTGACTTTTCTTAGCTAGCAGGTGCTCCCCATGCCATTCCAAAAGATGCTATCAAGAAGCTCCCCATATTTCAGGACAATAATGCCATCACTGCCAAGTCTCACCTTCGAAAGTTTGAAAAGCACCTGGTCAGTTATTGCAATGATGCTGCCCATGACCATGACGATGTCAAAATGAAGCTCTTTGCTTTATCCTCAAAAGATGATGCTGAAGAATGGTACTTCGACCTAGATGATGATTCATATAAAACTCTTAGTGAGTTCCTAGAGGATTTTTAGAAGAAATGGGGAGAAAATAAAGAACCAAGACATCTGCTTGCTGCCCTTCATAACATTAAGAAGATGGAGAATGAAACCATGGATGAATTTAACACTAAGTTCAGGCATGTGGTTGCGGACCTCCCTAACGAAATCAAGCCAAAGGATGCCTCCATCCTCATATCTTACATCGAAGCTTTACCTGGTGATTTGAGGTACCAGTTAAGACACAAAGATCCAACCAATCTAAAAACTGCTCAGGAATTGGCTGAGAAAATAGAAAAGAATATGCAGTCTTTCGGCAAGTCCAACATTCTAGGTCACACTAGGGGAAACAATTCCTGCAACAAAGAGACCAAGGGTAAAGCTGTTGAATCAAAAGAAAGGGGAACTTCTAAAGATCCCATGGAAAAGGTAACATACATGATAAAAGACTTGGTTACTATTCAAAACCAACTAATGGCCAATCATTCTACACACTTGAATCACATTCATAATAGATTGATCACAATGGAAAGGAATATTGGACCTAGGAACTTTCAGCCCGAGCAGAATTAGATGTATCAAGATAATTTTCCTTAGCAGGATCCTAAGATTCCAAACCAGTTAGACTCAGCTAACATGGTAGAAGAAGTAATTCCATGGTGTAGACCCTGTGAACAATTCCACCAAGAAAGCACTTGTTATGTTGCAAATCAAGTCATGTAACATGGACTTCCCGAGGTCAGTAATCAGGAAACAAATTCAAGCGATCCTGATCATATATACATGGTAGGCCAGGCCTACCCTTTTTCACTAGCTAAACAGTACACACCTAAGGATGAAACCATTGCAGAATCTTATAGTGAAACTTATGATGAAAACTATAATGTACATGATGGGACTCCTACGTGTTCTCCATATAATGATGACATTCTGGAAGGTTTACTGCCTTGTGACCTTTTCTCTGAAGAAGATGATTATGAAAATGAGGACAAGTATAGCTTGGAGCATGATACAAGTGACGAAGGCCCCCTTATCCCCAACAAAGATATTGATGAGGAGTCCTGGACATTCATGGAAAATCCAGTCTATGACATGAATAAAGAGGAAAATAATGAACCAGAAACTTTTGATGGTTTTGTTGATTTTTCTATCTATGGCATATCTAAAGGAGAGAGCATGGACCATGTGGCCTTTGGAAACTTTGATATGAAAAAGGAGCATGCAGTTTATCCACATGATCAGTTTGAGCTATATATCAGTATCAGTAATGAAGACAAAGAAAACTTGATATCGGAACCTGATATCAGCAAGGGGGAATCCACCACATCTAACATAGATGATGGTGATGACTATTGGGATTTTTGTGGATATCTTATTAAGAATCCTATCTATGCTATATCCAGCAAGGGGAGTGTCTATTTAGAAATTTGTGGAAGTCCAATCTACTATACTTCCATAGAGGGAAGCATGGATCTGGAGACCTTGGAAAACCTTAGTATGGAAGAGGAGCATTCAGAATTTTCATGTGATCATTCAGAGTCATATCATGCAGAGCCATACAAGGGTATTAGTAATGAAGAAATTGAGAAGCAGTGTTGTGAAAAGTCAGATGTGATGCAGTCAGTGGAATATCAGTCTCAACCATCTTTTTCACATATAGAGGTTCCTTATGATTTGGAGCTACTTGGGCATTGTGCAACGAGTTATCATTTGATAAGCCCCGGTGATCAGTATGATGATGTAGTTAGTCTACCTCATCATTCTGATTGGTATATCAGTCCTATCCAGTCATGGATAGAAGAAAATTGCATGAGCACATACAAGTTGGGGAAGAATTTTTATGACATTATTCATGCCTATGATCTCCCATCCATCCCGCCCATTTTGAATGATCACGTAGGTTTTCATTTTCTGAATAAGGTATCGTTACTTTGGCTAGTAACCAAAGACAAGGAAATTTTTTTATGTTAATAAAATGCTTAGGTGGTTACATTGGATTTCTGATTACACTTAACCCTTTTTATATCATGCTTAGAGTAGGAAAATAAGCTCCTTGAAAGAGAGCATTTACTTTCTGCATTTCTATTTTATACTTAGCTATAATAAAACTTTGCTTCTTTTAATTAGTTACATTTATTTTGTTTAAATCAATCATTTTAATGGTTCATTTGGTTTTTATGTAAAGCTTGTGCTACTGAGGTTTTCTTGTCAAATTGAGATGTTTTTATAGGGTGTATACACCAGAGATTCTGGTGTTCTTGTATCCTCTCCTTGCCTTATGACCAGATCGAGCACACGTCCCGCAGTTGAAGCCAGAATGTTACCAGCTAAGATGTACTTAGTAGTTTTTTTCATCAAGCGAGCCTGGTGAACCGGACAAGGATAACTTGTTTGGACTTCAGAAGACCTTTGGAAGTACTTCTAGGAAGTTCTTGTTGTACTATATCACATGTTCATACCCCATGGGGGAATTGTAATAAATGTTCTAGCATGATAGTGTCTGTAAAAGACTCAGTCTCTTAGACTTTATTTTTCAATCTGATCAACCCAGGGTGTTTTTTCCCTTGGTTATTATGGGTTGTTGAATAAACGACAGATAATTTCTGAGTTTTTCACTCCATACATCCAAAGTTGGGGTGGTCAGCTTGGAATTTAGGCCCATTGAGGTTATTAGAGTCTATGTGTCAATGTATAAACATGCTAGACATCATGGTCGAGTCATATGAACATGTCTAAGTCCCCCTAGGTTTTTTCAACTTTTTTAAATTTTAAATTTTTTCAGTGTTTTTTATTCAAATTTAATTTTTCCAAAACTTAGGCTATTTTTTAATAGTTTAATTGGAAAATTTGATTTTGTAATAAAAGTGGGCCAAATAATCAGTTTCAGTCATGTAGGTGCTCATTTTCAAGCTAAGAGCACCATGTAAACCCATGGACCCACTATTTCCTAGTTTTGAGTGATTTTCCATCACTCAGGTTAGAAAGCCCCCAAAAATCATTTATTGATTATTTTAATTAATAAATTGATGAATAATGGAGCAAATCCAAAATCATAGATCAGTGGATTCTCAGCCGATTTGATTGAAATCAGTCAAATCTGAACCAGATTTACTGGATCTGACAAATATTTGACTAAAGGAGGTGATCAAATCAGATCCACAGTAGATCTTCAGCATCCTTTATGGGGAATTTTTCCTTCCCTCTCTCCTCCACACGTTTTGGCTTATCTCGATGAGTTTTGGTGGATGATTCAGTCAACAGGTTGAGGTGTCATTCAAATCATCTCTCCGATTGACAATTGCACTCAGTGAGACTCGGATCTGGCTCAATTAGACATAGATCAGGCATTGATGGACTCTCCTTCAACTACAGTGGTCTATCTCCTTTGGATTTGTGCCCCCCTAGGCTGGATCTCCTAGTTTTTGTATATATCCAAGCATAAGCCTCCTCTTCCAAGCTAGTTAGAGTTGGATTAAAGGGCTTGCTATTGTAATACTGTTGTAATCTTTTGATTGTTGAAATAAAGAAGCTTTGTAGGCCAAATGGTGTAATGCTCTCATATGTGTGGATTAAGCATTGTCTTGCGGCTATTGATGTTATCGGCTTTTCTCTCAAATTCTGCATATAAACCCTGTCTGGCTTGAATGATTCAGCTGAATCAATAGGAGTATAGTTGGGCAAGTAAGGTTACTTTTTTTTCTTATATCTCATAGCATATATGATTAGAAGATCTAGATTATACATGTTTAATAAGTTTATCTGCATGTAATTCTTGTCTCTTTTTCATATATATATCCAGATCTCATGAGGTTTCATGCAGGATTGTGTGTTTAGCTTTCAGGTAGCAAGGATTGGACGAGTTGTGGATCTATTTTGACTCCACTATACATCCAAAATATTTTGAAGACATTGCCCCTCTGTATTCCACTAACAAGTTTCCATTGCAGATCTGCTTAAGCAACAAGCACTTCTCTTCTCCTTCTCCTCCTTCAAAATCAATTCTTTTCACCTAGTTACTTTGTTCACATCTTTGATATTGTTTAGATCTATTATCTTAAAGTAAATTTAACATAGATCTATCTCCTCAAATACCATAATCTAGATCTTGTTCTTAAAAGGTTTCATAAGCATTCTAGATCTAGCTTTAGGTAGACATCCTTTTTGCATGGAATTTTAAAGAGAACTTGTAGCTTGCATGCATTAGATTTCTATTTTCTGTTATAAAAGATAAATTTAGCAATAAGTGCACATCATATTGGCTTCCTAAAAGGCAATCCAATATCCCAAGGAAAGCTTGCTTTCCTTGGTTCCCTTTTTACCCTTTTTTAACTAGTTTTAACTTACTTTTTTTTGGTTAAAAGTAAGCTGACCCAAAGGTACTTTCAGAGTGATTTTGGGCATATTTCAGTCTAATAAGCTTGCTGTTTTTTAGAAGGTATAACAGAAAAGAGGAGGAGCTACTGTTCGAAAGTGACTTTTGGGCCTTCTAAATCCCCCCAGGGGTCTCCCTTTTGACTGAAATCTTTAATTTTTGCACTTTGTAAGCTCTTGGTTTCATTTTGTATAAGAATCAAGAGGCGTCATATAAATTTTCTGATATTGTAACCACTGGTAATAAAAATAATTCTGAATAGGCTCTTTCGAGCCCATTCCCCATCCCCCCTAGGGGGATTTGCGTCTGTGTCATTTTTTTCTTTTCGTTCATCTTTTTTCAATATAGCGTAGTACTAATATGCAGGGTAGTATACTTTGATTTAAAATTAATTCCATATTCCATTTCTATTGGTTTCAAATTAACTTTAATACTTACCCCACGAGCCTCCTTTTGAGCCAAAAGGTGAAAAAAGGTTCGTGGTAGTCTAATTAGAAAATTATGGTTTGCTTATTTTTTTATGTTTCATTTGCTATCATCATTTGTTTCAGTAAACATAATAAAATAAACCCCTCCTTGATTCCCCGATTGAGGTCCACTTGGACCGAAAGAGGTTCCTGGAGGGTTTTCTTTTTAACAAGAACATCCATCTCAAAATTTTCTAAAATTGACAAGACTCCGGTGTGTATTCTCTGCACTTGGCTGCAGTTCATTCGATCAGTCAAGTTGTATCAAAAGCACTTGAGTGACTAGTATAATTAGGATTCACCATCCCAAATTGACAAACCATCAGGTGAAAATCCAACACCTAGATGAAACCATTATGGTGGAAAAATACCCAAAGGAAGCGAGAACTTTTGAAAAGTGACCTCGGGGCGCGGATCTCTGTCACACCCTAACGGGTGCATTATTAACAATAGCCCCAAAGACTCCATTCAGCCCACAAATTCCTTGTGGGTAGCCGTGAAGGTTTAGTTTTGGACTTACTCCAAGTACTCTCGGGTATATCTGGAGTCCACCCCTTCGCCTAATTTTAATCAACTCATATTTCACATTAACTTAAAACGTACCAAGAGGCAATTTCAAAACATTCACTCCAAGCACATGCAAGTACATTGATTTTTTTTTTACTCCATTTTAAGGCACTGGTTATTTTCTTGCTATATATATATATATATATATATTGTGTCTTGTTACCACCTAAGTTGTACTTAGTGTTTTGTTATCAAGTGAGCCTAATGAATCGGATAATGATAACTTGTTCAGACTTCAGAAGACCTTCACTGTTACGTCTGGGAAGCTTTGTTGTACTATATCACATGTTCATACCCCATGGGGAAATTGTAATAAATGTTCTAGCATGATAGTGTCTATAAAAAAACTCGTTCTCTTAGACTTTATTTGTCAATCCGATCAGCCCAGGGTGTTTTTTCCCTTGGTTATTATTGGTTGTTGAATAAACGACTGATAATTTCTGAGTTTTTCTCTCCATACCTCCAAAGTTGGGGTGGTCGGCTTGGCATTTAGGCCTATTGAGGTTATTAGAGTCTATGTGTCAATTTATAAACATGCTAGGCATCATGGTTGAGTCATATGAACATGTCTAAGTCCCCCTAGGTTTTTTCAACTTTTTTATTTTTTTAATTTTTTCAGTGTTTTTTATTAAAATTTAATTTTTCCAAAACTTAGGCTATTTTTTAATAGTTTAATTGGAAAAATTGATTTTGTAATAAAAGTGGGCCAAATAATCTGTTTCGTTTATGTAGGTGCTCATTTTCAAGCTAAGAGCACCATGTAAACCCATGGACCCACTATTTCCTAGTTTTGAGTGATTTTCCATCACTCAGGTCAGAAAGCCCCAAAAATCAATTATTGATTATTTTAATTAATAAATTGATGAATAATGGATCAAATCCAGAATCATAGATCAGTGGATTCTCAACCAATTTCAGTGAAATCAGTCATATCTGAACCAGATTGACTGGATCTGACAAATCCTTGATTGAAGGAGGTGATCAAATCAGATCCATGGTTGATCTTCAACATCCTTTATGGGGAATTTCGCCCTCCCTCTCTCCTCCAAATGTTTTGGCTCATCTGGATGAGTTTTGGTGGATGCTTCAGTCAACAGGGTGAGGTGTCAGTCAGATCAGCTCTCCGATTGAAAATTGCACTCAGTCGGACTCATATTTGGCTCAATTAGACATAGATAAGGCATTGATGGACTCTCCTTCAGCTGATTTGATTTGTCTCCTTGGGATTTGCGCCCCCTTGGGCTGGATCTCCTGGTTTTTGTATATATCCAAGCATAAGCCTCCTCTTCCAAGCTAGTTAGAACTGGTATTGAGATGTTGCTGCTATTGTATTGTTGTTATTGTTCATTTGAAATAAAGAGAAGCTTTGGAGGCAAGATGGTGTTATGCCATTGTATGTGTGGATGATCATTGCCATTTTTTACTGAGGTAACCTGTATCTATGTTCATAATTTGCTGATTGCTTGTGGATTCATTGCCAAGATTGATAATAAGCTTATTATAATCTTGATAGGAAAGGTGCTTTTAAATAAGTTTATTGGCCATCTCTTTCCTTTGATGCATGTTTAGAGATCTAGATTCAGCATGTTTTATAATTTTATATGTATGTTATTCTGAATCTCTGTGTATGTACTAATCGGATCTCACGAGTATTTCGACAAGTTTTTTTTATTTCAGCTGAGTTGCAGGTTCCTAGATTGGAGAGGATGCTGATCTAGTTTGATTCTTCATTCTCTCCAAAACCTTCCAAAGTCATAGTCCCTCGACATTCCACCTGAAAGCTCCACGGTGGATCTTCAAGGCTACCAGCATTTCTCTCCTCCTCTTCCTCCTTCAAAATCAATTATTTTACCTGGTTACTTTGTTCATAGATTTGATATTTTTTAGATCTATTATCTTAAAATAAATTTAACATAGATCTACCTTCTCAAAAGTCCATAATCTAGATATTGTTCTTAAAATGTTTCATAAGCATTCTAGATCTAGCTTTAGGGAAATCGTCCTTTTTGCATAGAATTTTAAAGAGAATTTGTAGCTTGCATGCATTATATTTCTATTTTATGTTATAAAAGATAAATCTAGAAATCATTGCACATCATATTGGCTTCCTAAAATGAAATCAAATATCCCAAGGAAATCTTGCTTTCCTTGGTCCCCTTTTTACCTTTTTTAACTAGTTTTAACTTAGCTTTTTTTTGGTTAAAAGTAAGCGGACCCAAAGGTAATTTCAGAGTGCTTTTGAGAATATTTTAGTCTAATAATATTGCTGGTTTTTATCAGGTATAACATAAAAAATGAGGAGCTTCTGTTCGAAAGTGACTTTTGGGCCTTCTGAATCCCCCCAGGGGTCTCCCTTTTTTACTGAAATCTTTAATTTTTTCACTTTGTAAGATCTTGGTTTCATTATATATAAGAATCAAGAGGAATCATATCATTTTTATGATATTTTAACCTCTGGTAATAAAAATATTTCTGAATAGGCTCTTTCGAGCCCATTCCCCATCCCCCCTGGGGGGATTTGCATCCGTGTCATTTTTTGCTTTTCGTTCATATTTTTTCAATATATCATAGTACTAATCATCAAGTTAGTATACTTTGATTTAAAATAATTTTCATATTCCATTTCTATTGGTTTCAAAGTACCCCACGATCCTCCTTTTGAGCCGAAAGGTGAAGAAAGGTTCGTGGTAGTCTAATTAGAAAATTGTGGTTTGCTTATATTTTTATGTTTCATTTGCTATCATCATTTGTTTCAGTAACCATAATAAAATCAACCCCTCCTTGATTCCTTGATTGAGGTCCACTTGGACTGAAAGAGGTTCCTGGAGGGCTTTATTTTTAACAAGAACATCCATCTCAAAATTTACTAAATTTGACAAGACTCCGGTGTGTATGCTCTACACTTGGATGCGGTTCATCCGATCAGTCAAGATGTATGAAAAGAACTTGAGTGACTAGTATAATTAGGATTCACTCTCCCAAATTGACAAACCATCAGGTGAAAATCCAACACCTAGATCAAACCATTACGGTGGAAAAATACCCAAAGGAAATGGGAACTTCTAAAAAGTGACCTCAGGGCGCCCATCTCTGTCACACCATAACGGGTGCATTATGAACAATAGTCCTAGAGACTCCATTAATCCAACATATTCCTTGCGGGTAGCCATGAAGGTTTAGTTTTGGACATACTCCAAGTACTCTCAGGTATATCTGGAGTCCACCCCTTCACCTAATTTTAATCAACTCATATCTCACATTAACTTAAAACATACCAAGAGGCAATTTCAAAACATTCACTCCAAGCACATGCAAGTACATTGATTTTATTTTGACTCCATTTTAAGGCACTGGTTATTTTCTTGCTATATATATATATATATACTGTGTCTCAGCATTGTGCTTTCGTGCGCTCATTTTGTATCTTGTCATCTATGGTTGTTTATGGTTAAATTTCAAACTCCTAAGTAATTCATTCAATTTAACATCACCATACTAAGTAATTAGCCTTAGTAACTTAATAGGGTCTACCCCCCTTGGCTTTTTTAGGAGTTGAGCCTAAACGGAGGAGTCAAGAACAAGGTGACAACCTTGACTCGAGACTTTCCCCCAAGGACACACCGAGTGGCATGAAGATTTCTACCACGTGACCTAGGTGTGTGAAAGGGGGCAACATGTCTCAGCATTGTGCTTTCATGCACTCATTGTGTATCTTGTCATCTATGGTTGTTTATGGTTAATTCTCAAACTCCTAAGTAATTCATTCAGTTTAACATCACCATACTAAGTAATTAGCCTTAGTAACTTAATAGGGTCTACCCCCCTTGGCTTCGTTAGGAGTTGAGCCTAAACGGAGGAGTCAAGAATAAGGTGACAGCCTTGACTCGAGACTTGCCCCCAAGGACACACCGAGTGTCTTAAAGATTTCTACCACGTGACCCAGGTGTGTGAAAGGTGACAAGAGTCACCTTCACTAAACCTCCTAGGATGGACGAACTTATCGTACTAGAAATTAATGCTATGATTAATATCAAGAGGCACTAAAGCATCTCAACGCTACTCATTAAGCTTCTCTAAGTGGACCAAATGCTCTTCTAATGCGTAAGTCTCTGGTAAAAGCTCCACGGCTAACTTCAAAGAAGGGATTTCTCACTCAACTGGTAAGATTGACTCCACCCCATGCACAAGCTGATATGGAGAAAAACCGGTGGCAGTCTTAATCGTGGTTCGATAATCCCACAAAGCAGGATATAACATGATATGCCAATTGGTACTGCTTTGTTTGATGGTTCATTGGAGAATGGAATTAAGTGACTTGTTCACTACTTCAGCCTTTTCATTTTCTTGAGGATAGTAAGAAGAGGAATTCTCTTTCTTATACCCTAAATTCAAAAACAACTCTTCCATCATCTTGTTCTAAAAGTTCCTGCCATGGTCAGTGACAAGCTCCCTCAGGATATCGAATCGAATGATATTCTGGTTGAATACAAAATGAGCGGCTGTCTCACCGTTGGATTTAATGGTGGGCATAGCCTCTTCCCATTTTGTGAAATAGTCAATAGCCACAATAATGTGATGGTTCCCCCCAACCAAAGTTGGGTTTCAATCCATAAAATTGACCCCCCACTTGGTGAAGGGACTGGCAGTGGCAATCATATGCGAAGGGGTAGGATGCGAGTGCACGTTCCGTGCAAAAACCTGGCAAGGGTGGCACCGCTTGACCTCATTAACACAATATTTAGAGATGTACGGCCAAAAATATGTCGCTCTCAAAATATTTTGATATGTAGAAATCCCAGATAAATAACCACCACACACCCCTCTGTGACAATCATTCAGCACAACCTCAACCTCTGCATGATTTAAGCAATGACGCAAAATGGAATCAACCCCATGAGGGTACAAATTGTTATCCACAATGAGGTAATTCTTTGCTACATGATATATTTGTTGACGCTCATCTCGTGAGAGGTGAGAAGGAACCTTCGAGGTTTTCAAGTAGACAATAATGTCCCCATACCATGGGTCCATAGTCAAAATGAGAAAAATGTGCTCATTAATGAAATTTTCCTCATGAACCTCTCCCTCATCCAAACTCGAAAAATCAAATATAATCTCGGCAAAAATCAATGACTTCTTCGACTTCACCGAAACAAACGCAAGGTCAAATTATTGCAATATTACAATACACTTATTGTACTTTCCCCCTATCATCCTTCTGGTGAGGACAAACTGAAATGGATAAATTTGAGTTATAACCAAATTTTGGCAAAGAAGGATATGATGCCTCAAATGTCGAACAGCATGGACGGTAGCTAAGGCCAACTTCTCAACATGGGTATAACGAAGCTCTGCATAAATAACGTTTTGGCTCGGATAGTAGATGACATTCTCTTGAAGCTCCTCATCCTCTTTAACCAATACCATACCAATCGTCTCTTGAGACACGACCACATATATCAAAAATTCACGGCTATAGTCAGGTTGACTCAGCATGGGGGTCAATGCCAAGGCTCTATTTAAAGCATCAAAAGACTCCTAGGCTCACTCATCCTAGATAAACGAAGTGCCCTTTTTCAACAAATGCATGAAGCCTTTAGTCAAATTGGAAAAAGTGACCAAGAAGCTTTGCAAGAAGTTCGCCATACCTTGCAATCATTGAAGATGTCTAAGGTTATGCGAGGGTGACAATTGAAGTATTACCTCAACCTTCAAAGGATAAACCCTTATACCCTCCTTGGAAACAATGAACCCTAGTAAGAGACCAAACTTCACGCAAAATATGCACTTATGAGGATTCAACTGAATTTGATATCGATGGCATATTTCAAAAACCAGATGCAAAAGATAAGGATGACACACCCTCATACGAGAGTGAGCCGCTAAGTCATCCAAATACACTTCAAAAATATTTTTAAGATCGTGAAAGGAAAAGGTCATAGCCCATTGAAACACAACTCTAGCATTTTTAAGGCCGAAGGACATCTTTTGATATGCAAAACTACCCCAATGACAAATGAAAGTAGTCTTTTGTTGGTCCTCAAGTTTATTCTGAATCTGATTATATCTAGAAAATCCATCCATAAAGGTGAAAATTTTTCTCCCTGCACACTAATCCAAAATCTAATCAAGAAATGGTGTGTGGAAGTTATCCTTAGGATAGGAATGATTCAAATCTCTAAAATCACTGCATACATGGATTTTTCCTTGCATCTTATCCACCGGAACGGGATTTGACACCCACTCCGTCAAGGGAATGAGATAGATGAAGCCAAATTTGAGTAACTTCTCTATATCTGGCTTAATAGCGGGTGCTTTTCTAGGATTCATAGAACACAATCGTTGTCGAACAAGTTTATCATTTGGATAGGTTTTTATTTCATGCTTGACAATGCGAAGGTCAATTCCTGACATTTCCTCATACGACCAAGCAAACACATCTCAAAATTCTTTAAAATTATCGGTGTATTCTCTAATCTCTTCAGGGGAACAATCTGCCCCAATGTACACATTTTCAATATTTCTAGGAACGTGAGAAATATTGATAGGTATAGTTGGCGACAAGTTTTCCATGTTCCTTTCATCATACTTGCTAGGAGATCCTAATGGGACCACAGGCCTACCAATTTTCTCGCTAAATATCTCCTTATAATCATCACACTCAATATCATCAAGCTTAAGGAGAAAATAAGATCTATGATGCAAATCTCCCCAAGGTTGTTCTAAACTAGACATAGCCTTGAGAATATCCTCATCCGACGGAAATATGTCATCAAGGCAGTCATGTGAGTGAGATGATGCCACTGCTGAAGCAGGCAATGCATAAGGGTCCTCCTCCTCCATCTGTGAAGAGGAATGACTAGACTCTACAACATGATCATTATTAGCTTGATAAGCCACCATAGCTATAGACAACAACATGTACATCTCGGTAGGTATAGAATCACCTGAAGTACTCGGATAAGGAAGAGTCTCTGGATCCTCCATATGTGAAGTATGAAAAGGAACTGAACTCAACAACATTGAAGCCTTACCAAGACTAGAACCAATCATAAGAACGGGCACGGAACAACTAAAAGTTCCCATTAATGAAGGATACATGCCCACCCTAATATTCTTAGTTGCAAGATGAGAAAGATCAATAACCGGGATAGATGCTCCCAAAAATTCTTTTGAACTAGAATTATCAAAGTATCTCTGACCGATAATCACAATCATCCCATCCAAAGGAAAACAAATAGCTCGAAAGAGTGACGATGCGACCGCTTGCATGTTGTAGATCTAGTTCCTACCCAATAAAATATTATATTAAAGGGGCACATCAACCACCTCGACCTCGATCGCAATGGTCTTCCCTCCCAATTGGACCTCAAGGGAAGTAAGAATTCCATGCGGCTGAAACGATCTTCTGTCAAACTCAGTTAACATGGTTCCTAACTTAGACAACATAGGGGAACCCAAAACCTTCCAACATGACAAAGACATCACGGAATTCACGATTCCTTCATCAATCACTATATGCTTGATGGTGTTGTTTAGACACTATATATGAACCAAAAGGGACACATAGTAAGGAAAGTGAGCCTCGACTCCATGAGTTTCAAATTTGATTACTGAAGGAGAGCTTCCATCATCCACCCCAAGAGCAGACAACAAGGCTTTCCTTTGCAAAGGACAAGTCTGAAGAACTTCTAAAAAAGACATCATAGAAGGAGTTTGGCCCAAATCCTCAATGATTGAATATTTATGGGCAGCTCGGTCATTAGGATTGTGCTCTGAACACATTAATACTCCCTTAGGAATGTGAGGTGGGATTTAAGGCTTATCACTAGGTTTTTCAATACGCAAAGGGATATCAAGTGGAGCTAGTTCCTTCCCTAGGTCAGGTTGTGACATACCATAATCCTTGGAACATGTCACAACATTTTTGGCAGACATCATATTAATGCAATCATGGTCAATAATGGTGTCCGACGGGTTTGGAGTCCCACCAGAATCACTACCAGGATCCACGGTCCTCGAGTTCATATTTTGGTTTTGTGGTAAAGTATTTTCAACATAACTAGGCTCTATACGATGAAATTTGAGGCATCTTCTATCCGAGGGCACAAGTGAGTTAGGTGATCATCCCCACAAAGATTACAAGGAAATTTAACCTTACGCTTAGGTTTCTTGTCCCCCCCAACATTATTGTTTTTCTTGTCGTTATTATCATTTTCATTGTTATTCCCACCTGTTTGATTGTTTTCATCTTTCTGTTTATTCCATCCAGTTTGTTGGTTACCTTTCTGATTCGACGATTGCACTGAAAGTACATTTGTCGTCTGGGTAGGATGAGACAAATTCGTAGCTTGTCCTGATGCATGCTAGTTAATAGACAAATTGTTCATTTGATTTGTAACCGAGCTTGCAGGCTTAGCACTTGTGGAGAAAAAAATTCCATCGGCATGTGGCCTAGGTTTAAACTTAAGTTAGAAATTGGATCTAGGTGTGTTCGGTATGATCTCATACAAGAGCCTAGATTGAGCATAAATCAAATCCAATTGTTGAGCTATAAAGATATCTTGTTCCTCATTTTTCACTCCAGATGTGGAAACATCCTTCGCTATGTAAGGTAATAAATACTTGAGGAACCATTCCAAAAATAATTCCGGTGGTATGAATGCCTTAATCAATCTCTTCTGTCTACGCCACTCTTGAATGTGATTAGATATATGGGTGGCTTTGTCCTATCGAAATGTCGACAAGATTTCAGTACTGGCATCGTAACACACGAGTAGTTGAAAGTGATTGAGGTAGGTCATAGCTAAGTCATTAAACGATGTATAAGTCTCCCCAGGAAACTCTATGTACCATTTCACTGCAAGACCCATGTGGGTGTGTCGAAATAGCCTTAAACGAACTGAATCATGATTCAAGGAATTCGAAGAGCACCAAAGGTGGAACATTGTGACATGCTCACCAGGATCTTCACCATTCTTACCTTTGAACTTTGGAATGTCCGAAGGAATCTTGGAGGGAATGATCGGCCATGCCAGGTCATGAGCAACTAGATCATTTGTCAATCTCGATAAGTTAGGTAAATTCAATGTTGCAAGGAAAGGGATCCTAGGCTTATCCATTTGCTTCCATGCTCCCTAATAGGGCCGATTCACAGAGGTTTGATTGTTATAGACACAATGGCCTTGGCCAGTGGGATAGTAACCACCTCCCATTTGACCCATATAGGATTGTAGTTTGTAGTTTGTAGTACCTTGAAGCTGGGGTGCTACAAATCCATATTTAGGAGACTGATAAGTAGGTTGATAACCAGACCCATAAGGTATATATTTTTTTCCATAAGATTCTCCATAGGATGGTCCATAAGTTGGTCCATAAGGTTGTCCATAAGATGGTCCATAATATGGCATATACCCGGCTGACACATGAGGAGGCACATGGCCTTGTGACACTACGGTGTGAGTAGGCATGGGATGAACATGACTAATGGTAGAAATTCGGCCCAAAGGACCATGTGAGTTAGGAGGAGGATTTGTCGTCAAAAATGAATTTGAAGGAACCGGTGTTGAAGACGATGGAATATGGGAAGGGATGTAACTTGTGCCCCCAATATTCACATGTCTAGGATCAGTCCCCCGAATAGGAATGATATTTCTAGGCCTATGATGTGTGTGTGAAGGTCCTCCCACCACAGGGATGGAAGGTACAATATGACTATAATTAACAAACCTCTCCGCTTGGAAAGGAATGGAAGTGCCCCCAGGCACAACAATAGGGTCAACACTCAATCAGATATTGGGTGTCAGATTGGTCTCGGGAAGGTCTAGCATGCCATACCTAATTTTGCTAGTGCTAGTGGGAGCATAGTGAGTCTCACCACATGGACTATGTGACCAATACTGATGGTTTGCGTTCATGTAGCCTGAAAATTTTTATGGATCGTCAGGTGATGTCCCAGCCATCGAAGGGCCAGACCCTATCAGAGTCCCATATGTGCTTGAAGGTTCAACCTCCCACACAAGAGGTGGAGAATGAGGGCACTCTGGGATCTCAGGCTCATGGTGACTCATGGTGAGATCTGTGTGTGAATCAAAGTGAGAATTAGTCCACCCGAACAATCTAATTCTCTCTCCCAAAGGAGGAGGATACGTAGAAGGAGGAAGTCCTCCTAAATGATGAGAATGGTGGAGTGCCACACCCAGATACACTATGACTCACCAAAATAAAAAGACTCAATCTAGCTACACAACCCTAAGCAATCTAGTGTACACACAACACACTCCTAATAAAATATACAGCCAAAAAACAAGCAAACAAAGGGAAGGATATGTGAGCTCCCAAATGCAGCAGGTATGCCTCACCCAGGAGAAGCTTGAGACTCCCATACACTACAAGTAGAGGTTTGTAACCAATTATAGTGTCCTTAGCTTCAACACGTAAAGCGATTGTGTTGTCCGACCCCTACCTGTCCAAGACACCTACAAATAACCTCTACAAGTACCCCCTATGATACATAGGTAAGGAAACTAAGGTCACCCCAATATAATCAATACTCGGGTTGAAAGGCGCAGGAGGTATCGACCGTATGGGTAGGGTGGAAAATCCTGGAGCCCGAAAGAACCAACCGGTACCTCAAAATCCCCCATATATGAATACAATCCTGGAAATATCTCTGATGCTCACAAAAAGTGACCAAGGGATATTCCAATAACAATCATGCGTGCTGCCTCGTGCTTGACTCCTATGTAAGAGGAGATTCCTGAGAAACACTAATTATACCAAGGATTTCTCACTCTCACCTGGATAGACACCTAATTGTTTTTGTTTAGTAGTCTTGGAGAATTGACTCACAATGAACTATTCCAAGACTCTAAATCCTAAACTTGTTGGTGAACCCTATAAAAGAAAAATGTGTAGTTCATTTTAATTAAGCATTGATTTTAATGGCTATGATTACTCAAAAGGAAATGGTCATGCAACTAATGATATTGTGACTTGGTAGTGAAATAAATGTACACACCTAACAAACAATGCCAAGTGCAATTTTTTAGAATGAAAAACAGGGTATGCCACTAAGTGAGATGCAATTTATTTCCTTCAAATGAGAATGCAATAATTCTTAAATGAACACCTGAATATAATTGAATAAGCAAAACCTAATGCAAGTACCATGCGAGTGCAAAAATGAAAGAATGCATAAATATGCAAAAGAAAAATATTTTTGTATCTCATTTTTTGAAATAAATGAGATATAAAAAGAAATAATAGCCCTACAAATATCAGAACCTGCAACCACTCACAGACAACAGCAAAGAAAGGCTCCAAGATAAAAGAGACCTAATGCACTAATCCCAAAACAAAAAGGGAAAAATGAATGACAAAAACAAAACCTAATTGAAAATAAATCAAAAGGGGTCTCTGGTTAGAAACAAAGGTTGTATATTGACACCAACAGTACCCAAGAAGACTCGGCAATCATCAAAACTCACCCAGAAACACTCAATATCCAAAATAAATCTCAAAACAAAATCATACGCGACTGCATGTCATAAACCTATGTACATACGCAAGAATTCAAGAGAAAACCGTGTATACACGACTGTAACGAAAAATACTCATGTATAGGAATAAAAAAAGGGAAAACTGATAAGCCAAGATCAAATTAATCCTATAGGACACTACTACAAAAACATACCTCCAGAACCGACACAGAAATAGAGAAATAAAGATAAATTCAAGCACATTGTATACCCAATCCCCAAGGAGAAAACAACTAGGAACCTCCCCAGTGGAGTCGCCAATTCTGTTACAGAGAGAAAAATCCTATGGATTATGGATACCACAACAGATAGTATGACACTAGAAATCAATCTTTCCCAATATGCAAGTGTAGTAAGAAAATATAACATTAAGGTATATAGAATCGTACCTTATTCTAGACGGTTGAAGTAGATCCCCGTTCAGCTTTTCCAATGTATTTGCAATTATAATTTTCTCTTAACAACAACAAAAAAACAAAGCATGATATATATAAATGTGTTAGAGCTACTCTAGCATATATAATCAATCAGGTATAAGCACGTGAATACATCCATGGATTCAATATTCATATTCAAAATGCACATGAATTAGACAGGAAAAGATATTTCTATTAATAAATCATAGATACAATAGTGCCAAACTCTGTCGGCACTTCTGCGAACTGGAGAAACTGAGTCCTCCACCTAGGCCTCCACAACTTCAATCCTCCATCTCTCAACAGCAAGCTCACAAAGCAAAGGAAAGATTGGGAAGAACACTGTGTGCTCCAAGGGACAAAGGGATGCAGACTCAAGTATAAGAAAAACTAAGGCAACAATGGACTTTAGTTTCCTTACTCTTTAATTTCTGCTCTTCAATGTATCTAACGGGTTCCTTATATTGCACTCCAAATAGGTAATGAAGGGTCAAATTTGAGCGTTCACAAGGAATTTGGAAGGTCAAGAGTCAATTTATTTGTACTCATATGATAAAAACTCCAAAAATATTTTTCATTTTGCACACATCCTGAAATACGTAGGTTTGAGGTCAAAAGATGCGTATACACAGGAGTATTGTTTTAAAAGTCATGTATAGGTATAAACAACAAAATTTTGGGGAATGATATTGAAACATCAAAGTATAATATAAGTCCATGGGGTCCAAAGAGTCTGCAGAGTGACAGTGGAGGCCATAAATGTGTGATCTACCTGGTGTGGCAAAATCATCTATAACAAAACCCATGAATAGGACTTCATCATCTTCATTTATTTCATCATCTTCACTGTCTTCTTTGGAAGAGAGGATTTTATTATTTTTGTAAAACTTCTTGTATATGGTCTTATTCCTTTGATGTTTCTTATGATAGCAAGGTTCTTCATCATCACTATCTCTTGTTTTGGGTAAGGACACTTTCTGGTAAAATGTCCAAACCTTTCACAGTTAAAACATTTCAAGGGTAGCTTCCCTGTGTACTTTCCAGTGACTCTCTCAAGTTTCTTGATGAAGAGAGATTCCTCATCATTTAGGTAGTCATATTGGATCTTGGATACGGATTTAAAATATTCTTGTTTCTTTGATGATTCATTTTGTCATGTTCTCATCTCATAGGCAGTGAATATCCCATGTAGTTCATATGTTTTCATAATTTTACGATCATCTCGTTCTTCTAAAGAGGACACCTTTGAGTCATACTTCATTGGCAGGGTTCTCAGTACCTTTTCAACTACATCTTTATCTTTTATTTATCCTCCAATGCCTCTAATGGCATTAACAATTTCATCTAATCTTAGAATATATTATGCAATATTCTCTTCCTCTTTCATTTTTAGGTTTTCAAACTTTCCTTAGTAGGTCTGATGTTTGGATTCCTTGACTTTAGGCACTCCTTCATAGACACATTTTAGTTTTTCCTAGGCATGTTTGGATGTTTTTCATTCCATGACTTTTACAAATATTGGATGTGTTAGCCCACTCAAAATTGCATTCAAATATTTTGCATTGGCCTCATATTGGCTTAGTTCTACTTCATCTATAGGTATGTCTTTTGGTACTTCATATTCTATTTCAACAGACCTCCAAACTTTGTATCCAAGAGACATTAGATGGAACTTCATTCTTACACTCCAGTATGCATAATTATCTCCAATAAATAAAGTAGGTTTGTTTGTGGCTAACCCTTGTTGACCCATAGTGGTTTTTTAATAGGATCTTCCTTCCAATGGTTTAGACTGTAGTGAAGGAACCTTCTATGATACCAAATGTTGGAATATTGGACAATACTGAGAGGGGGGGTGAATCAGTATTGACAACTTTTAACAATTTAAACCATTTTTAATTAATTCATTAACACACATGATAAACAAGAACACACAGAACACAAATTTATCATGGAAGCCCAATTGGGTAAACCACCAATACTTCCTATTACTAAAAAATTATATTTTACAAATACTTTTTTCCTGCTACTACAGACAAGGATGGTTCTACACCCTATTTACCAACAACTAATGGAAGGAGGCTACGACCCCCTAGTTTTTCATCTACTACTGAAAGGATGCTTCTACACCCTATTTACCAGCTACTAGTGGAAGGAGGCTACAACCTCCTTGCAGGAAAATAGCCTGCCCTAGGATCACCCTACCGCCCTTATATGATAATTTGATCTTTGACTATTCTGCATCAATCGTTCTGTCAATTAAATGTACAGAGACACTTATTTGAAGGTTTAAAACATTTTTTATATACCCCCAAACATTGTTAGGATTATTAATCCTCCCTTGTACAAATTTGGTCATATGTCTAAATAGGGAGTCCATCCAGTCTATTTATAGTCATTAGCACAATTGGTTAAACTTGACCTAATTGGGGCACATGTTTCAGTTACCAAAGTGTGAGGAACACTAATTGAGGCTCACTGCCACTTATTGCACTTGATTGCATAAGTTTAGGAGTCTCCTAGATCAATCCCTACAATTTAGGAAGCAACTGGAAGTGCCGAAACCAACCAAGGTCAATTAACTTCAGTTGATGACTAGTCAAGCCAAGTTAGGAGTCAGTTACATTCAGTTAAATAATGGTTTAATTAATTGCACACATGTGGGGCGCTTTTCTCACCTACCACAATCAGTTAACCATTATTTAATACTAAATGTAACAGTTGGTTGTGTTTTAGAACTCCAATTGTGATTTAGACAAGTCTTGGTTACCTACAGTCAAGTAGAGTCGTCAATTCGAACTTCCTCATGTGGATTCGAATTGCTTGTGGCTATTAAATCCATTTTACATGATTGTAATTATTATCTGAATTACTTTTTTGATTAATGAAAGCATTCACAGCTGCAAGCCTTTTGCACTGTTTCATTCTTCAATTGCTGAGTAAATTGTGAGATCTTCTTTGTGAGTTTTGTTTTTGTCTACAGATCTATATGCTCAAATTTACATGGTATCATAGCCTCGGTGGACAAGACTCCTCTCCTCCTCAGATCTCCAGCCGGATCATTTTGTTTGTTTGATTGTGTGACGGGTTATCATCTTTTCTTGCAGCATTCGCTACAAGTAGCCTCTACTTCTCATTGCATTCGCTACAGCAGCTCAGTTCTTATTATTACTTCGAAATGGCTCACCAAATAGAGCCTCTCACTCCCTTCAACTATCACCAGTGGAAGGATGACATGAAAATATTGCTCCGCACCAAGCATCTCTTCAGACTTGTAGAAGAAACAGAGGAAGAGCCAGAATCAGAGAAAGACAAAGTTAAGTACATGAACAGGCTTGATGAAGCTATTGGACTCATGCAACACTCAGTATCTAAGGATCTTCAATTTCACATCCGAGACTTGGACACTCCCAAAGAGGTTTGGGACAAGCTTGCTTCCTTGTTTGATAAGCATGATGAGATGAGGATCCATCAGCTAGAAAATGATCTGATTACTCTCAATCCATCAGATTTCGAATCTCTAAATGAATTCTTCTCAAAGTTCAAGAACCTGATATATCAGTTGAAGTAATGCAAAGTAAATAAGGATGAAACCCAGGTCATCCTTGCTATTCTCACCAAGCTCAATTCAGACTACTCAGTCTTTTTATCCACCTTCCAAATGGTAAGGCTCACTACTCCAAATTGGAAGATGCCCACTCTTAATGATTTCATTCAATCTCTTATTTCTGAAAATGATAAATTGATCCAAATGGGGATTATTCGATCTCCCAAAGATCTAGCTCTTATTGCAAGAGGAGATAAGGTAGCGAATGACAGAGGGAAGCAAAGAGATGAGTCTGAACAGTCAAAAGAACCTTCAAGTTCGAAGAGAAGCAAGAAGAATAGCAAAGGCAAGATCCTCTGCCCTTACTGTGGAAGGGGCTTCCATTCAGAAAGATCCTGTATGAGAAGACAACTTGATGAAATGGCTCTTCTTTTTAAAAGGCACAACATTTCTGTACCTGCTAGTGCAAGGAAGGAAGACTCTGAAGAAGAAGAAGAAGAATACCCAAGGAAAGGACATGCATTGAAAGCTTGCTGCACATCAACACCTGCCTTCCTCATTGATTCTGGAGCTTCCAACCATATGGTTGCATCCATAGAATCATTCTCTTCTTTTCAATCTTTTGATGGTCCTAGTATTCAGATGGGAAATAACAATAAAGTACAAACCAAAGGGAAGGGCTCTATCCAACTTGAACATGGAAGGTTCAAAGATGTGTTGTTTGTTCCCTCACTAGCTTCAAATCTATTATTTGTCTATCAGATGACCCATACTGGATCTCCAAAGCGAGTGATCTTTGGTCCTGACTCAGTGGAGATCACAGATATCTCTACTGGGAGCATCATAGCAAAGGGTATTGCGAATCATGCTTCAAGATCATATGAGTTCTCACATTTCATGCCTCCTTCAGAACCAGTGCACTCTCAGCAGCCACCAGCAAGGGAAGGTAAAAACATTGCATCTACTTCTTTTATAGCTTCTACTAGTATTGCAGATCCATCTATATTAGTTTATGACATTAAGATTCAGGCTGGTGACTCAGATCTAGATTCAGTCCCTACTTCCAAACTGGAAGCTAGGAAGATGACTGGAAACTCACCTGACACTCAGAAAGAAAAGACTCTTGTGCTATGTCATACTGTTTTTCCTCCTTCAGAGAGATGCAATAGACTTCCTGTAAGATGCAATATGGCAAGGGCTCAGTCTTCCTACATTCAGAAGAATGGATATGATCATACACCTCTTCATTCAGCAAGAGACAAAAGTTACATTCCTCCTTCCTCTCATCATCCTTTTCGGAGAAGAAGGAGAAGTCTACATGCCAGGCCCCAGAATACCTGTGCACAGCACACCATGCATGCTACTTCACTACCTCATAGAGATGAAGATTGCAGCAACATATTTTCAAGTTTTTCAAACTTGAGACATGATTCTACCTGCTTAGATAGAAGGAGGGATTTTTTCCCATGTGGTTTTTTCCCTAGTTACTTATATTAAGCAGTTACTTTATTTTACTTGACGTAATGGGTGACCTATGGTCTTAGTTACTAGGGCCCACAGTTTGTCCAAGTTAGCATTCAGGGGGGGTGTTAGGATTATTAATCCTCCCTTGTACAAATTTGGTCATATGTCTAAATCAGGAGTCATGTCTAAATCGGGAGTCCATCCATTCTATTTATAGTCATTAGCACAATTGGTTAAACTTGACCTAATTGGGGCACATGTTTCAGTTACCAAAGTGTGGGGAACACTAATTGAGGCTCACTGCCACTTATTGCACTTGATTGCATAAGTTTAGGAGTCTCCTATATCAATCCCTACAATTTAGGAAGCAACTGGAAGTGCCAAAACCAACCAAGGTCAGTTAACTTCAGTTGATGACTAGTCAAGCCAAGTTAGGAGTCAGTTACATTCAGTTAAATAATGGTTTAATTAATTGCACACATGTGGGGTGCTTTTCTCACCTACCATAGTCAGTTAACCATTATTTAATACTAAATGTAACAGTTGGTTGTGTTTTAGAACTCCAATTGTGATTTAGACAAGTCTTGGTTACCTACAATCAAGTAGAGTCATCAATTCGAACTTCCTCATGTGGATTCGAATTGCTTGTGGCTATTAAAGCCATTTTACATCATTGTAATTATTATCTGAATTACTTTTTTGATTAATGAAAGCATTCACAGCTGCAATCCTTTTTCACTGTTTCATTCTTCAATTGCTGAGTAAATTGTGAGATCTTCTTTGTGAGTTTTGTTTTTGTCTACAGATCTATATGCTCAAATTTACAAACATATCTCTTCATTCATCGATCACATATCTTTACCATGACTCTTCACAGACAAATAAACTAATTTGGACTTACTTCTCTATTTGTCATTTTTAAATCTATTTAATTTATCAGTCGCGACCTTTCGTAGTTTCTTTTCTACAACATTCTTTCTGTAATGTTCTTTCTACAATAAAATCTTTGCAACAGATATTTTCCATATTGACTTTCCGCATTTACCTTTTTGCAATAATCTTTCTGCAATTAACTTTCCAAAATTGTGAATTATAGATTGCACACAATTATCTTTCTGCAATTAGCTATCTATAATTATCTTTCTGCAATTGTCTTTTCATAATGATATTTCTGCAATTTGCAAGAAATAATTCCTTCCATAATTGCGGGTTGTGGATTGTGGATGTGCATTTTGACTTTTCTCAAAAATTTCTTCCGCAATTACCTTTCCGCAATCATAAAGTCCTTTCTTCTGCAATTGCAGGTATGCATTTCAACTTTTCTCAAAAATTTCTTCCATAATTATCTTTCTGCAACGACCTTTCCACAATCAAATACTTCTTCCTTCTGCAATTGCATATTGCGGGTATGCATTTCAAGTTTTCTCGAAATGGGCTTCCACAAATTTCTTTCTGCAACTTTTGTGAACCGTCGATCACTTTGCAGAATCCTCCCTATTTGTTGATCAGTTATCAAACCCAAAACTTCACTTTGTTTCTCCATAATGTTATCTTCCACGCACATTTACTTTTCATATTCTTTCACTATCATCGATCTATTTTTTTGATATAATCTTAGTTGTCCATCCTCTGCTAAATAATTCAACTGCAAATCTAAGACTCTGCATTGATTGATCAGAGGATTGATAAATTAAGCTCAATTGGACTTCGCCTGACTTGATCCCCTTGTCGAATCCTCTCATGTGTCTTTCCATCCTTATCATATATGCCATCGCTTGCTCTGCCATCACTTATTCTTTTCTCATTACCAAACTCTTTTGACGTCAATGACAAATCCTTCCAACATTAAGAGGGTCCAAAAGCAATGTAAATTTCCCAATAAGGAATTATAAGTTATAAAAGAAGATGGTGAGAATCCATTCACATGTTTTTGGCCATTGTTAATTTCTAAATTGGAGAGTAGTGATATTTTCATGAGTTGTGATATGTTTCCCTAGTCACCAGTTGGGATATGTGTTGTTGGCATATTTATCCTTCTTGTCTTGACCCACGGTTCAACAACAACATAGTACCAACAAGACACCAAAAGACATGGCCCTGACAGAGCAAGCTTAGATGACAATGCCCACGAAGCAAGGGTAGTCTCACCCGAGATATCTTAATGTGTAACTTCTAGAACCATGTTTCCATATTTGGCAAGGGATTATAGTCCCTTGGAACATGACCAAGGTTCTCAACATAGATAGGACGATGGAGTCTATTGCTTTGTGACATGTGTGCAACTACGTGCCACAATCTACATGCGACACAACCTTGTCCTTCAACCACCTAACAACTAGCGCAACTATACAACTTATATTATAACTTAGCAGATTATCCGTGAAATCATACATAACATGTCAACATTGCTTATCATTCATCCATACCTTAACTGATCAAGGGTATCATGACCTACAATCAAAAATAACTATAACAATGTAAAATAATCAAACATTCACATAACATCCAATATCCACAGCATTCATTCATTCAACACAAGAAATAACGTGGAAACCCATCTGGGAAAAACCACCAAGGTGCTCTTCATGTGGCATGAGAAATATAGGTAGCACCTTGCAGTCTATGGCTTGCATACTATTCTTAAGATATGCCTTTCTGACTCAATATTCTTTCTCTCATGCTCTCTGTTTTATTCCTATATCTACTCCCATTGATCCGCACACATTCTGGATCGAATCTTCCACTTTACTAATAGTCTGTACACTCAGCTGCAAGATCCATGGCTCAACATCCTTCTACTAGATTCCTCTTCTGAGTCAACAATAAACTCCTAAAATGAATCTGATGGTATCCAACACCTGCTAACAATATCTAACAAGGTTGAACCTTATACAGAGCAGGTTCCTCCTACTTATAGCATTTACAAGACCACCCAAGGTCGAATGAGTACTACTTAGTTATTATTGACACGAGTAGCTACAAAATATATGCAATTACATTAATTTCAAGCCCAATTGGCCACAAAAGTCTTGTATGACATTAACCATATCCATAACTAGCCGCAAAAAATGTCTTTTAGCCTTTTGTACTAGCCATAACTAGCCGCAAAATTGTCCTTGGTCTTTTTCTGGTTTTTCCTTCTGCTGTCTTTTGTCGGTTTGTACCTATTCTTCTTTAAATATTCTACCTACCTCTTCCACCTACTTGAATCTACTTTCCCTCATCACATCTATCCTCATCACAACCTCTTCTACCTTCTTTTCCTCTGTTGTCCGCCCACTTTTCCTCTTACTCTTGTGTGGAAAATTCATCCTTGTGAACTTTACCTAGCCCAACAAGCCCCCAACACTCACATGTGGCTCGTCCCAAGCCACTAAGCAAAAATGGTTGTTTTCACAAAAAATGAGTGTTCCACAAAATTTCAAGCTTCTG
The DNA here is from genome assembly GCA_001517045.1 of Pseudotsuga menziesii. Taxonomy (NCBI): domain Eukaryota; kingdom Viridiplantae; phylum Streptophyta; class Pinopsida; order Pinales; family Pinaceae; genus Pseudotsuga; species Pseudotsuga menziesii. The sequence goes on along the minus strand of LPNX010325710.1, from coordinate 626,167 downwards.
GTACAGCCTTAGGCTATGTGACAGGACCAACCTTATCCTAAAAGTCCTTCAAAAATTGTTGCACCTTGGAAAATTCCTCTGTTAACTCCTCTGGAATTTTGGAAAATTGCTCCACCCAGTCAGAGCTGATGTGTTTCGATGGTCTTTCCTGTAACAACTTTGCAATGTGCTGAAGTTTCTGCTGCACAGAGTAAATAATCCCTATAGATCGTGCTGCTTCTGAATGGTGTGCAGTGACTTCCTCATTCCTATTCCTCTCTTGGTCGCGTAGAGCCTGGACTTCCTCCTAGAGCTCCTTGATCTCAGCCATTTTTTTCACCATCTCCTTAAATGACAACTTCTTCAACTCTGCCTTCACCACGGTGATTTTCTCATCAGCTTGCCATGTGTTTTACTTGATCTTTTCCCTAGTCTCTTCCTCCAAAAGCACTTCCCACATCATGGAAACAGCTTTCATTTCCTTAGTGTAGAGTTTTTCTCCTTTACTTATTCTCACCACAGCCTCATATGTTGCTTTGCTTCGCTCTTCAAGCACCTCAGGAGGTGTGATTGGCACCTGCTTATCCTGAAGCTCCTCAACCTGCTTCTTAATTTCCATCACAATTCGTGACAGCCGAGAAACCTTAGTATTTGAATTCTCATCTTCTTGACCCACTTCCAGTGGGAACTCTGTGATCATTCCTTTGATGGCTTTAGCAAGTGCAACGCAGCTTTGGTCACGCACCACAATTTCTTTCTCTTTCTCTCTAAGGGGGGTCTTGTGTGCTTCCACCATCCTTTTCTTCTTATTCACCTGATATGTGACTATATTTTATCTAAGCCGTACCTTGGTCATAGCCACTTTCTAGACAACATAGACTTCAGAGAATGTGAGTTTGGAGAATTTGATGCTCAATGTCTCAAAACCCTAGACAGTATCATCATATTCACCCATCCCCGTCTCCATTGCACACCCATGGATTTCTACTTTCATCGGAGGCACCAGATCTAGTGTGACTAATAGGATACTGGGATCCACGCCATAAGTGTCAAACTCGATAGTGGATTTGACTTTGTTTACGGACTCTATCAGCTGATTGACATGTTCATCCAATCCGTTGGTTAGTCACAGCTATTTCTTACTTACCCCTCTTAATATGGAATTTGCAACCTCTGCAATGGCATATGGCAATAACTTTATGTCCTCCTCGACTAAGCTAAAAATGTTAGCTTATTTGTTCACTTTCCTCTTCTTGCATGGATGTTGTTGCACCTCTTATCGGTCCTTATTTACCTCCTCATTAGTAGGAGTATAATCTGAATCATCATCATCATTACCATCGAATCTCAGTGTCTGATTTCCTTGGTCATCGCTTCCATCATTGCCTTCTTATTGTTCTTGGTCATCATTGTGACCATTCCCTTGACCTCTTTGCGCATTAGTTCCTACGACGACATTTCCACCTTGGTTCATTGGCAGGGATTCNTCCATCATTGCCTTCTTATTGTTCTTGGTCATCATTGTGACCATTCCCTTGACCTCTTTGCGCATTAGTTCCTACGACGACATTTCCACCTTGGTTCATTGGCAGGTATTCTTGGTTTTCTCCTTCATCCATAAACTCTACTAATGTGCCACACTATTCTTCAGGCCACTCTTGGATAATTGCATCCACATCATCATTAATTATCATAAACCCTTCTTGATGTGCTTGCTTAGTTAGGTCGTTCTTTGGTTCCAGAATAGTGTTATGCACACCAGCCTGGAAGTTTATGAATGTGGCGTATATGTGCGCTATTGCAGCCCTTACTCTATGGGACCAGATGTTAACATCGTGCAGCACCTTGGCATGCAGGAAGAACTCGATGTTATTGTTCATCTAGTGGATCTTGTTTGATTTGTTCTCCTCGAGATTCTGATACTTTGTGCCAAGGAAAAGTACTGGTACATCCATCAGCTTGTAGTCTGGAGGGTCAGACCACAGAATGAAAGAGATCAAGATGAGCAGCCAGGAGTGATGAAATTTGTGCCTAGGTTCTTCTTACGCCTGCTCTACATCATTTATCAGTTTGTTCACCAGGAAATGCAACTAATTGAAAGTTACACCTATTGTGCACTATTATGCAAGTTCTATGGGTCAGTGGTGCACTCAGTCAGACTCATCTTGTGTAGCATCTTGTAATATAGAATTCTGGCTGCAAACCTTACCATACGATCCTCTATGGGGTCAATGAGGAATCCCATACCCACGCACTGAAGCTTATCCTTTTTCTTCATCTTGGACGCATCCATGTTCTAGTGCAAATATGGTGCAAGGTCTTCTCTAGTCTTCAGTAGACCCATTATCGATGAGATGAGCTTGACGACGACCCGGTAGGATCATTTGAGCCATAGACAACCACTATGAAAACATACAAGGAGTTGCTTCACATATGTATTGGTCTGCAGGCTGTGGCTGAAGTTTGGCATGAGCAGTATGTTGATGTATTTGTAACTTCGGAATGTATTCACTTGTATATTTTATATTGTATTTCATTGTACCCCGATAGAGATGTTTGTTCCTCTGATCAAGAGAGTCATTAATATAATAAAGTCATGTAAATTCAGTGAGGTTAACCCTCTGTTGTAAGTTGAGGCAATAGTCCCCACAATTGAGGGGTATTCAGATTATTAGACTCTCCTAGTGAGGTTAGAACTGTAGAGTAATTGTCAAGTGGAAAAGTAGTATAAATAGAGAGTGAGACTCTCTTTTTGAAACACACACTCACTCAATAGTAGCGCATGAGTGAGATAGGAGTAGCTTACACAAGTGAGAGAGAGAACATATGGAGGAGATCATCTTTGTATCTTTGGGTTTTACTTTTTCTATTGGTGCTCATTCTATCTCTGAGAAAGCTGTGGGGTTTTCTCCTTTATGGTTTCCCTAAGGAAAAATATTTGTGTCTCTTGTCTCTTATGATTATTGTTGTGCATGTTATTCTCTCAGAAGATCCTAGATCATATTGATTAAATGATAAAAATCTAACACAATAAATTAAACAGTCCCACGCGATCGACGCCACTGGCCCACTCCATTGGTACTAAGAGCTGGGGATCAATCGACCTGACTTGAACCATAAGAATATAGTTTTTCATCTCCAAGCACTCCTACTTGCGGGTGTCGATATCTTCGAATGAAAGCCTAGCTATCTTCGGCACTATGTCCTTCAAGAGGGGCATGCCGTTAGCGATTTTGTGTGTTACTAATATGGTGTGTGCTTTCTTCGGGAGCGTCACCCTTCCAGACATTGGATTTCATTGGCCAAACATACTAGGGAAATATGTCATCTTCCTTTGTGGTGTCAGCATCTTGGGGAGGTGAGTCTGGTGTGTCTTCCTCCATCATGTCTTCCTCAGGGATATCCGCAATGCCCTTAGCCATGCATTTCTTTGACAGTGGTGGCCTGGACGAATCTCTAGTCACTCTCTCTCCTAGCTATGTTGGTGGTACAGCTGGTTGTGAACCTACAACTGGTGGCTTCTGAACAGGGTTCGGCGTAGGGCCCGAACTAGGGGGCATGACAAGGGTCGACCGGCCATATTGACTGGTTGCTTCCTTGTTCGTGTCATTGATGCTAGATCTGGTTCCTGCATAGGATTTTGTACTTTGGGAGATTTGATTTCTTCCTCAATTGGGCACTTCGAGGTGACCATTACGCCGGATAAATCACTAGCACTAGAAATCTCTATAACCATGGGTTTTGGCTCATTCTCTGCTACAGGCTTTGGCTATGGTTCTCTCGGCTCTAGTTCTCTCTTCACGTGTGCAAGTAAATTGAAACTTGTTGATGAAGCTCCACTTTTTATGTGCCTCTGTGTCCTGTGATAGTCACTTTGATGGTAGTTCAAGGTCTTGTTGATCACATGGGATTCTTAGCCGAAGCGTTCCTCATCAATTCAATTACTCGAGTTCTAAGTTGTACATGTCAGGGAAGTTATGGCAGTTTATGACAAGGACGGCTGATGGGACCAAAAATCATGTCGTCATTCTCCTCGTATCTTATCGAATTAATGACACTTAGTTTTCATGATCCTCTCGATCTTCACCAAATATTTTCACTTTAATGTTGGCCAACCTGTCATTCCTACTTTTTCCTGCGCTTTTCCTGGTTATGTCGCACACATGCGACATAATAGTTTCCTTGCATTCTCTGTTTTTTTTTTTGTGCACAACGCAATCTTAACCAGACATGTCGCAACCATCATAGTAAGGTTTCAGACAACTTTCGTTCAACATTCCTGCGACATATGTTCCATCTAGTTTCTGTAGTTTTGTTCCACCTACGTCAGTGATGTGCGCGATTGTGTATGGCCCTAACCAATGCGTTTTTATCTTTCCTGGATGTTTGAAAAATTTGTTGTCATACAGCAACACAAGTCCTCCGAATTTTAATGGATTAACCCGGATATGGTAGTCATGCCACACTTTCTACCTCTGCTTCTCAATAGACTAATAGAATCCTACAACAAAGTGTTCCTCTTCCATCTCAACAAGGTACACCAACCTTTTCTCCATGGCATCTCAGTTTTTCGTCTCTATTAGTGCAACAATCTATAGGCTCGACACGATGTACTCTATTGGCACAACAGCTTCCTGGCCATACACCAGTTTGAATGGGGTGTTCCCGGTCAATCATTTGCAAGTTGTGCGGTATGTCCACAACACAGTTGACACTTTATGATCCTAGTCATCTCGATGCACGTTGCATACTTTGGTTAATGTATTCTCCAGGATCTTGCTGAAGAATCCAACCATTCCATTCATATGAGGATGATAAGGTGTGGTTGTCAACCCGAAAAATCCCTCACTCAGCCCTACATGGCCTACACCACCCAAGGAAACCCATACACGACCCTCATAACACCCCATTAGACCCCCACACCCTAAAAAAGGCTTAAGAATGAAGAAAAGGGCTTAAAAACCCCAAAAATGAACCTAATTAACTCTCCTGGGGGCTAAAGCCTCCAAAAAGGGGCTAAAACCCCTCAAAGGAGCCTAAACCCCTAAAATGAGCTAAAGTTAGGGCTGAAGGGGCTAAAAGCCCAAAAAAGGGGCTAAAGCCCGGACCAAGGGCTTAAAACCCTAAAACCCCAAAAGAAAGCTATAAAAGGAGGGTGGGGGGTCACTCTCAAACAACACCTCTCTCGCATATTGTTATGATGCCAAGGATGCCTTGAGACCTCTTTGCCTCTCAAGCCACCCACACCCCCCCTCTCTTCCACTCATCTTCCCCATTGATCCATAGCTCCTCCATTGTTGAGTGAGATAGGGAGGTGCTTCCAGCCAGGGCATGGTGGCCCATTTCACCAAAGGAGAGGTATAACCTAGTTTTATTTATGTGTTTTCTTTGATAGATTAGTTGTTTTCTGACCATTATTTGTTTGCAGGTTTGATCTCTAACATGTTTGGAGGTTTATTTCAATTTAATAGTTGTTTGCGGGTAGCCAAGGCGAAGCCCTAGCCTTGTTTGCAGAGGGGCTCACGGCCATTCTTTCTTGTTCTTTGCTTTCTGTCTGTTCCATTTTTCTTTCTACATTTTCCACACTCAGGAACCTACCCTTCCATCCTATAGACAGAAGGGAGCCATTCCTACCCCTGTAGCAAGGAGAAATCCCTGGTACAGAACTGGCAACCATACCAGGTCGATCCCACAGGATCCCTGGTTTAGTTTTTTCAAATTTCAAGTTTGTTTAGTTTATTCCCTAGTTTTAGATATTTCTTGTCAAATATAGCTTAGATATAGTTTATTTTCAGTTTTTATTATTGCCGAAGCCTTTGCAAGGAAAATATGAGTCTGTTTGGCCACAGTACAGGTTACTGTTGACCGGATCTGACTCAAGATTAGAAAAATCCCAAATCCGGAGCAGGTCGCACCTATCGGGCCTGAACATGGGATGAGGTCACTCTTTTCGGCATCACAGGCATGACCAGATCGTCCTTTTCCCCCTGAAAGGTGTGACTTCACCCAGATAGGTAGACCACTTCTGTCTATGAAATATGTGCGACCCCCTCATCTGTTTCTGAAAAAAAATTACGACCCCCTCACCGAATTTGACCTGAAACAGGCAATCTGTCAATCAGTAGTTAATTTTCAGTTTATTAGGGACTGTCAGTGTGGCTCAGCCACCTCTATCTAGCACAGTAGTTCAATTTCTATTTCTATTTCAGTTTACTATAATTGCATCAACAAACAAAGTGTAAATTCAAAACAAATTTTAATTGCTTAATCAACATAGCCTAACTAAAATTAACTTAAAATCAAATCTTGCTTACCCTTCCTCCTCTACCTAGTCATCACCCTTCAGGGTATTCTGGGATATGATGAAGGGAATAGCTCATATAGTCCTAGGCCCTTCACTGAATATTGTTCTAAACCATTAAAAATGGATGACCTGGAAGGTATAGCAGGTAGAGAAGGAGGGCTTCTCACGGCACTAAGTGTCCTCCCTGTTGACCAACCTTGCATCCGGGAGGTGACCTGTGGATCTATAGATGGGCTTAGTCCCATTGTGTTGAGATCCTAGCACCTTCTCTTGTTCTAAGAGGAATATACGTGTAAGGTAGTCACCTAGTTAGGCTGTCACATTCAGGGTTAAAAGTGTATATGTTTACAAATTTTTGATTATTCACTGCTTGCATAACAAAGATATGAACTCTACCACAATATGATGAATTCATAAACCATTTGTAGCCACCTAATACTAGAAAGACACAAAAACATATACACCATACCACTAAATCAACCCAAATAAGTTCATGACGCTGAGAGAGCCTTAAAATTTATCAATTTACACTAAGTTCAAGAAATCTGTAGTCTTTGAGGACATAAGTCCCTAACTGCTTCAACCGTGGGAAGTACTTGGGCTCTGCCCAGAAACTCATTGTGAGGAGTACCATGAGAACCCCAAAGTAGCTGGTTGTAGAGAGGAATTTCCAAGCGAAACAGGCAATGACCCCCACCGATTGAGTAGAAACGCCCGTGAGGAAAACTCCAAACGCTGTCATCTGGTAGTCTTGGTGGCCGAGTGACCACCTATAGCCAATAGGAAGCCATTGAAACCGGGGTCCAAACATCATTCTCATCATTTTGATAAACATCTAACACAATTGATCCCCCACGCTCTTCCTCACGCCTAAGAGGCGAACCACCACCATTGGGACATTAAACCGACACCATTGAAACCATTCTTAGTGACCTCCCATGCCATTAGAAGGCCACACAACCTCTGATTAAGATTCAAACCCATACCAGTCTGAACTAGACCTCCATACTACACCATCAAGCCCCATGGATGGTGCAAATCCGGATCCATTTTCCAGCATAGCCATAGCAAGTGGACCTATGTCCACACCACAACCTTTCACCAACAACCCTACAGGTGGCCCAAGCATAGTCATGCAAACTGTCATCAGTCAACTACCACCACCCATAGTGACCAGCCAAGCCATCCCACTTACAACACATGGGGGTAGTGGCCCTTCCACACATAGTGCCCTTCCTACCACACAGGAGAGCAGTGGACCATCCACTTACATTTCCCCTACTATCATACATAGGGGCAATGTCCCCTCCACCCACACTATCCCTCCCACCACAATTAGGGGCATTGGCCCATCTACAATGGCACAACCAATACCCCCAGTTATGCAGGTACATTATGCACCTGCAAACCCCACCACCATCCCTTCCCCATCTCACATAAACATGAGGTCAAATTTGCCTTTCATGGCTCATCTTCACTTGCCTGATTTGGCTCAATTGACAAACAACCCCATTCACCATAAGGATTTTTGGCCTCCAATGCCAACTAAGCTACCATCAGACATCCCCAAGTTTGAAGGAAAGGCAAGGGAATGTCCCCAAAACCACATTATGACATTCCATCTATGGTGCTCATCCAACAACATTGTAGACAATTCCATCAGGATGAGGCTTTTCCAACGCACCCTTACAGGTGACACAGCCAAATGGTACATTGAGCTACCACAGGCCAAATACCCAAATTTCAACTCCCTAGATTTCATTTTCCTACAGTATTTCCAACTCCCCGTCAGATATGAGGAAGGGGTGGAGATCTTGTTATCCTATTGCCAAAGCACTACGACACATATAACCAACCACATCCATGAGTGGCGGTGACATCACAGCTTTTGTAAAATCCAACTTGACGACAGGATCTTCTTAGATTGGTTCCTCAAGACCTCCCATAGCAAAGGACGTTGCATCTGAACATCCCTAATCCGAAGAGGAGGCCATACTGAAAGCCCAACAGTTTGACCTAATCTATCTATGCTCAGTCTGGCTATCTATACACCATCATTCTAGATGCTCCCCGCCTGGGTACCTCCTACTAGGATGCACTAGGGGCGTCTCATGCTGAATATGGCATCATAGGCTCAGTCTCTCAACAACCACAACACCATCCGACACCACCTGCAGTTCTACCACAACCAAGCAACACTGCTAGTGTTTCTTACCAAAACCAAACTTTGGACTATGCCAGAATGATGTCTCAGTCTAGAGAAACAACTTCCTATGCACAACCTACGCCACCGCAGCAGGCTCAGGCCATGGCATAGCCAACACAGAAGTACGCAGGGAAAATGCCCACATTTGTGGCACCATAGCCCACCCAAATTTATTATGCACCACTAGTGCAAGCAGTTCAAGGCCCCGCCCCCACTCCACCTGATCCGTTGGGACAAGTGTTTGCACAACAAAACTGTCCCAACCAACCAGCCCCCAACAATCAACAAGGGCAAGCTAGAAATAATCGGCCCCGGAACCAAGCCAATAACCAACCGCAGGGAGGCGGTCAACAACCAAATCCTCCCAACAATGCCGCAATGAACTGACTCGCCCAAAACCCCCATGACCAAATGCTCCTAGATGCAATGCCTCGTTACCCACAAACCAACCGTGCACACTCTGTGAGGTCTATGGGCACTACACATTCAAGTGTCCCCTCATGGATCGCGCCAAGCAGGCCATTCAGAACGAGGTTCAACAGGCCGCCAATGCTGCAAATCAAACCCAACCCAACCTGGCACCACAAGGACCTCCTCCTATGGTGCTTCAAAACCCACTACCTATCCAAGGGTTGGTGGCAACCGCACCCCCTCCCCAACCCAATCCCAACGCTCTTGGGGCACCTCCCATGGCCGAAACAGGTGTTCACCACCTGCTAGCCATGACGACTGAAGAGGTCAACTTACAAACTAGACAGAATCAGTATGGTACCACCACCGAACCTGCTGACACATCAGCGGCATCTACGTCCAAATCGGTCAATGCACCTCTTTAGTTACCCCCTTCCCCCCACCCCCCCATATGCCAAGTGGCCAACAACGCCATAGCTAGAGCTACTGTCAGCTAGCATTGTAGATGAATTGTCCCAATCAAAATGTTCCCAATGCAGCAGAAAGCATTACTAGCCGCCCTTGGAGCCGTAGACCCCTCGAACTCCAAGTTGATCACGTTCGACATGGAGAATGGAGAACCATGCATGCCATCGACCATCACCTTCCAAATCCCGGTATGTATCCGAAACTTGGTTGTACACCAGTGCATAGTAGATGAGGTGGCATCTACGTGCGTTATGTCTACCCTGGTTTGGCAGAAACTGGGATCACCAATTCTGTAACCATCCTCCATAAATTTGTGGGATTATGATGGCCATCCCACTAAATCCCAAGGAATCCTCCCCCATGTCCCCATCACATTGGCCAGGAAGACAGCTCTGATTGACAGAGAGGTTTTCAATGCTCAACTGGACTATAACCTTCTCCTCGGAAGAATTTATATGTATGCCATGAGAGTAGTCGCATCAACTGTCTTCCATCTCATGATATTCCCCCACGAAGGAAAGATTGTGATGGTTTATCAACTCACTTATCACGATCCGCAAGGGTCAATGGCACCCACCAACGTTATCCCTACCATCACCACTATTGAGCCACAAGGGACGACCACACACACCAATATCGTCCCTACAATCAACACTATGGTTGACAACACACCAGCCTCCCCATTGTTGAATGTGGGCCCTGGGTTGTTTGTCGATACCACCATGACGGCTCATTTCCCCTTAGTGTCACCACCACCAACACAAAATGAGACTGGAGACTTGTGCATGGTCTCATCCAGCATCGCTGCACCCAAACAATAAGCGCAGCTGCAGCCCCAACCGTAACCGCAACATCACCCATAGTCGTAGCATTACGCGCAGCCGCAACCACAACCACAACCGCACCCCCACATACAACCAACAAGGAGTTATCTAGGCTCCTCTCCAGTCCATACAATTCCCTTCCTCTTTCCCCCACCTGGTGTCATGAAAAAGCCGGTAATGGCCACCCTCAACCTGCCCAACTTGACATTGGGAATTCCGGTGTGGTATCTTGATCCACCAGCTCAACCATCAATGCCCCAAGTATTATTAACACCTATGTATCCCATTGCGGTCGAATCCCATCCTCCACCTGGTCTGCAAAAACCAACCACCGCACCTGCACCTGCACCACCCCACCCAAAAAGGGCCAGGGGAAAGAATGCAAAATCCACCGTAGAACCTCGGCAAATATCGCCTTGCACTATCTGCAAGCAACAGGGCCATCAAACTCAGAACTTCCTGGAGATTCCAATGATCCATGTGCATTTGGATGCCATGGATACAAATGAAAACCTCCCCGTGGTTGAACTTCCAAGTGCGCCAATAGTAAAAAACAAGTCACTCAGAACAAACCATGCTTGTGCCCTCTGCGGTTTGTATGGACATTATTCTCACCATTGCAAAGACTTGCTTGTGTTTTGAATGGCTTTAGCTGACCTTCGTCGACATTCCCTTGAATCTGAGATCACCCTGATCGAAGAAGTTCACCCCCCACCTCCTTCTTCAGACACCATGTCCATTTACATGATATCCAGTTCTACAGACCCTCTTGTTTCCACCATCACCGACAGTCCATCAGACCTATCTCTTCTATTTTTTCCCCAGCCACAACCACAATATCAGTTGCAACCTCAACCTCAGTTTCTAGGGAAACATTGGGGTTCATTCCCGATCAACATGATACTTTTCCCTTTCCTTTTCCTTTTCCTTTTCCTTTTCCTACCATTCGGGATCATGAGTAAGTCTATCTTAGCAACCCACAATCTACAGGATTTCACACTGGGAGATCCTATGTGGTACCTTGAACCACATACCCTACCTCTAAGGCCCCAGGATGTGTTGACTCATGTCCATCCAATTGAGATGATGTTGCACCTACCTCCAGGTCCGTCAAAGACTCCTCCTATCTACAAGCATGCCCCTCTTCCTCCAATAGAGACTAGGGGCAAGGCCACAAAAACCATAACCAATACCATTTACATGATCTCTAGCACCAATTTCCCTTTCATCTCGTCGGTTGTGGAGGATCCACCTGATCTATCCCGGCACCACTTACACGATGATGGGGAGATCTGTAAGACCACCTCCGGTTTCACCCCATTCCCTTTAAACCATAGTGTGGAATCAGTTATTTCCATAAAATACCAGATTCCATCATCCCTCCTTTCCAATAACCTTCATCTCGGAAAGGGGGCATACCTCTTCGCTGACTCAGACGATCGACTCTTGAAGAAGCCACGCAACGGGTTCCACCTCAAGATAGTCTATGCCTGATATAACCACTATGAGTCCCTTATAGTGTAGTTTTTTCCCTTTTTTTTTTCAACCTTTTTTCACCACAAGTCAGGGGTAGCACCATTAGCTTCCATTTTAGAGTCACCAGGAGCCTGTTCGAGACACCTCTCACACCTCCGGGCTCAAATCTCCATCTCCTTATCAGACCATTGTATCATGTTTAACAAACAAATTTCGAGACCTCCCCCTGGAAGTTACCTCAATTTATGAGCCACAGCATGGTGATGCAAGTGTCTACAAACCTGTTCTTGTATCACTCTTGCCTACCGCTACTCATGCAGATTTTCGGGCCACCGCCCTATTACCACCTAAGTTGTACTTAGTGGTTTTTATCAAGTGAGCCTGGTGAACCGGACAAGGATAACTTGTTCAGACTTCAAAAGACCTTTGGAAGTACTTCTGGGAAGTTCTTGTTGTACTATATCACATGTTCATACCCCATGGGGGAATTGTAATAAATGTTCTATCATAATAGTGTCTATAAAAGACTCGGTCTCTTATACTTTATTTGTCAATCCGATCAGCCCAGGGTGTTTTTTCACCTGGTTATTATTGGTTGTTCAATAAACGACTGATAATTTCTGAGTTTTTCACTCCATACCTCCAAATTTGGGGTGGTTGGCTTGGCATTTAGGCCTATTGAGGTTACTAGATTTTATGTGTCAATGTATAAGCATTGTAGACATCATGGTCGAGTCATATGAACATGTCTAAGTCCCCCTAGGTTTTTTCAATTTTTCAATTTTTTAATTTTTTCAGTGTTTTTTATTAAAATTTAATTTTTCCAAAATGTAGGCTATTTTTTAATAGTTTAATTGGAAAATTTGATTTTGTAATAAAAGTGGGCCAAATAATCATTTTCAGTCATGTAAGTGCTCATTTTCAAGCTAAGAGCACCATGTAAACCCATGGACCCACTATTTCCTAGTTTTGAGTGATTTTCCATCACTCAGGTCAGAAAGCCCCAAAAATCAATTATTGATTATTTTAATTAATAAATTGATGAATAATGGAGCAAATCCAAAATCATAAATCAGTGGATTCTCAGCTGATTTGATTGAAAGCAGTCAGATCTAAACCATATTGACTGGATCTGACAAATCCTTGATTGAAGGAGGTGATCAAATCAGATCCAGAGTTGATCTTCAGTTGTCTTCATGGGGAATTGTGCCCTCTCTCTCCCCTCCACGCGTGTGGACTCTCCTGGATGCTCTGTGGACTGATATGTCAGTTTATGGGTTGATGTGTCAGCTCAATAAAGCCCTCGGTTGACAAGTAGGCTCAGTTCAGCTTCAGATCTGCATTGATTGACTCTCCATCAGCTGATTTCGTCTATCTCCTTGGGAATTGCACCCCGCTGGGATGGATGTCCTGTTTTTGTATATATCCAAGCACAACAGCCTCTTCCAAGCTAGTTAGAACTAGGATTGATGTGCTGCTGCTATTTTACTATTGTTATTGTTCATTTGAAATAAAAGAGAAGCTTTGGAGGCAAGCAGTGTTGTGCCATTGTATGTGTGGATGATCATTGCCATTTTTTTACTGAGGTAACCTGTATCCATGTTCATGATTTGCTAATTGCTTGTAGATCTATTGTTAAGATTGATAATAAGCTTGTTATAATATTGATAGGAAAGGTGCTTTTCAATAATTGTATTTTCCATCTCTTTCCTTTGATGCATGTTTAGAGATCTAGATTCAGCATGTTCTATAAGCTTATATGCATGTTATTCTGAATCTCTGTGTATGTACTAATCGGATCTCACAAGTTTTTCGGCAAGTTTTTTTATTTCAGCTGAGCTGTAGGTTCCTAGATTGGAGAGGATTCTGATCTAGTTTTCTTCTTCACTCTCTCCAAAACCTTCCAAAGGCATAGTCTCTCGACATTCCACCTGAAAGCTCCACTGTGGATCGTCAAGGCTACCAGCATTTCTCTCCTCCTCTTCCTCCCTCAAAATCAACTCTTTTACCTAGTTACTTTGTTCATATATTTAATATTGTTTAGATCTATCATCTTAAAATTAAATTTAACATAGATCTATCTTCTCAAATCCCATAGTCTAGATCTTGCTCTTAAAAGGTTTCATAAGCATTCTAGATTTAGCTTTAGGGAAATTGTCCTTTTTGCATGGAATTTTAAAGAAAATTGTTAGCTTGCATGCATTAGATTTATGTTTGCTGTTATAAAATATAAATCTATCAATCAGTGCACATCATATTGGATGCCTAAAAGGCAAGCCAAGATCCCAAGGAAAGCTTGCTTTCCTTGGTTCCTTTCTTACCTTTTTTAACTAGTTTTTACTTAGCATTTTTTGGTTAAAATTAAACTGACCCAAAGGTAATTTCAGAGTGATTTTGGGAATCTTTAAGTCTAATAATCTTGCTGTTTTTTATCATTCATAACAGAAAAAAGGAGTAGCTATTGCTCGAAAGTGACTTTTGGGCCTCTGAATTCCCCTAGGGGTCTCCCTTTTTGACTGAAATCTTTAATTTTCGTACTTTGTAAGCTCTTGATTTCACTCTATATAAGAATCAAGAGGCATCATATCAATTTGCTGATATTTTAACCACTGGTAATAAAAATAATTTTTTGAATAGGCTCTTCCGAGCCCGTTCCCCATCCCCCCTGGGGGGATTTGCGTTCATGTCATTTTTTGCTTTTCGTTCATATTTTTCAATCTATCGGAGTATTAATATGCAGGGTAGTATAATTTGACATAAAATCAATTCCATATTCCATTTCTATTGTTTTCAAGTTAACTTTAATACTTACCCCACGAGCCTCCTTTTGAGCCGAAAGGTGAAGAAAGGTTCGTGGTAGTCTAATTAGAAAATTGTGGTTTGCTCATCTTTTTACGTTTCATTTTCTATCATCATTTGTTTTAGTAACCATAATAAAATCAACACCTCCTTCATTCCCTGATTGAGGTTCACTTGGACCGAAAGAGGTTCCTGGGGGGTTTTCTTTTTAACAAGAACATGCATCTCAAAATTTACTAAAATTGACAAGACTCTGGTGCGTATGCTCTGCACTTGGCCGCAGTTCATCTGATCAGTCAAGCTATATCAAAATCATTTGAGTGACTAGCATAATTAGGAATCACTTTCCCAAATTGACAAATCATCAAGTGAAAATCCAACACCTAGATCAAACCATTACGGTGGCAAAATACCCAAAGGAAGCGGGAACTTCTGAAAAGTGACCTCGGGGCGCCGATCTCTATCACACCCTAACTGGTGCGTTATGAACAATAGCCCTATAGATTCCATTCATCCGACATATTCCTTGCGGGTAGCCGTGAAGGTTTAGTTTTGGACATACTCCAAGTACTCTCGGGTATATCTGGAGTCCACCCCTTTGCCTAATTTTAATCAACTCATATTTTCACATTAACTTAAAACGTACCAAGAGGCAATTGCAAAAAATTCACTCCAAGCACATGCAAGTATATTGATTTCTTTTTTGACTCCATTTTTAAGGCACTGGTTATTTTCTTGCTATATATTTATACTGTGTCTCAGCATTGTGCTTTCGTGCGCTCATTTTTGTATCTTGTCATCTATGGTTGTTTATGGTTAAATTTCAAACTCCTAAGTAATTCATTTATTTTAAAATCACCATACTAAGTAATTATCCTTAGTAACTTAATAGGGTCTACCCTCCTTGGCTTCGTTAGGAGTTGAGCCTAAGCGGAGGAGTCAAGAACAAGGTGACAGCCTTGACTCGAGACCTTCCCCCAAGGACACACCGAGTGGCTTGAAGATTTCTGCCACATGACCCATGTGTGTGAAAGGTGGCAAAAAATTTTGGCACCATTGCCGGGGATAAATATTTTTATTCCTGAGTACGACTTAGCTTAACGTTTTTCTAAACAACTAAAAAGATAAAAACTTTTGATTGATCTAGTCTTTAAAAAACATAAAAATTAAAACTCGATCCATCTGGTGACTCCACTGTCTAACATCCCTTCAAGAATTTCTACCCAAAGAAACCACCGACAATTATTCAATCCGATCCCTGATCCTGAAAGCTTTATTAGGGAAATATTGAATAGGCAGACTTCTCATAGAAACCTTGAAAATTTAGCAGACCAATCCCTCTCAAATATCCATCACATATTTGTAGAGAGTCATACATTCCAGTCTCAAGAAATGACGGAATTTTACAAACCCCTTGACTTTTCTCAGATGGCAGGTAGTCCTCATGACATTCTGAATGATGCTATCAAGAAGCTCCCCATATTCTAGGGAAATAATGCCATCACTGCCAAGTCTCACATCTGAAAGTTTGATAAGCACATGGTCAGTTACTGCAATAATGCTGGCTCTAACCATGAAGATGTCAAAATGAATCTCTTTGCTTTATATTTAGAGGATGATGCTGTGGAATGGTACGCCGACCTTGGTGATGATTCATATAAAACTCTTAATGAATTCCTAGAGGGTTTTAAGAAGAAATGGGGGGAAAAGAAAGAACCAAGACATCTACTTGCTGCTCTTCATAACATAAAGAAGATGGAGAATGAAACCATTAATGATTTAATACTAAGTTCAGGCGTGTGGTCGTGGACCTCCCTAGATAAATCAAGCCAAGGGATGCCTCCATCCTCATATCTTACACTGAAACTTTCACTGGTGATTTGAGGTACCAATTAAGGGACAAAGAGTCGGCCGATCTAAAAACTGCTCAGGATTTGGCCAAGAAAATAGAAAATGATATGCAGTCTTCAGGAAAATCCAACATTCCAGGTTACACTAGGGGAAACACTTCATACAACAAAGAGAATGGAAAATATGTTGAATTAGAGGAAAAGGAAACCTCTAAAGACCCCATGGAAAAGGTAACTAACATGATAGAAAAATTGGTTACTAGTCAGAACCAAATCATGGCAAATCAATCTGTACAATTGAATAATATTCAGAACAGAATAATCACAATGGAAAGAAATAATGGACCTAGGAACTTTCAGCCTAAACAGAATCAGGTGTATCAGAAGAAAGCTCCTCAACAAGAACCTAGGATTCCAAACTAGTTAGACTCAACTAACCCAGTAGAAGAAGTCATTCCATGGTGTAGACCTTGTGATCAATTCCACCAGGAAAGCACTTGCTATATAGCAAAGCAATTTATAGAACATGGAATGGCCGAGGTCAGTAATCAGGAAACAACATCAGGCGAGTCTGATCATGTGTACATGGTAGACCAAACCTATCCTTTATCAAACTAGCATTGGCAGCAGGCCACGGATTACGGTTACGAGAAGGATCTCCTTTCCAACTTTTATGGTGTAATGCCTCCTCCGGAAGCAATTAAGGAAATGAAGGAGGCCAAATTCAAGGGAGCAGTGTATCAAAGACGAGAGAAGCTATCACCATCTAAACAGTACAAGCCAAAGGTAACCGCTCCTCCCCTCCCAGATCCTCCTATTGTCCCTGCATCAAAAATTGATATGGGAGAATGGATAAGTAGTGCTAAGATTCATGTTTATGCAACTGATGTCCTTAAAATTCTTGGTCAAAAAGAAAATTTGTTGAAAGCCTTAGAGGATAGTCAAAGTAAAGCTCGTAATATTGTCAAAGAGGATCCTCTTCCTAATAACAATGCTTTATTTGAAGCTGAACATATTGAACCTATAGATATGCCTATAGTCCTCAATAGTGTTGATCTGAGAAGAGAACACCACCCACCTTTTTATGTCTCCCTCTTAGTTGATAACCTTCTCCTTCATAATTGCATGTTAGATTCAGGTGCTTCATCAAATGTCATGACAAGAAAAGTGATGAAACAACGAAATCTAAGGGTCACCCGACCCTACCACAATGTTTGTGCCATGGATGCAAGAGAAGTTGAAGTGGTAGGGATAATCTTAAATTTATAGGTTAAGTTGGCCAAGTATCCTGATATCGACATGTCGATGGATGTGGTGGTGATAGATGTTCCAGATAATTGGGGTATGTTGCTATCCAGAAAATGGGCCACAACTCTTGGTGGGCACATTCAAATGGATTGGACATATGCTACTATACTTGCATTAGAGAACACTAGGGTGATTCTCCACAGAGAAAAGCTGAGGAAACAACATGTAGAAAACCCTAAGAAGCCTGGAAATGAATTTGTTCATTTCACTGATAACTTTGGAAACTATGCTATTTTGTCAAATTTCATGGGCCCTATTAAGGAAAACATTAAAAATGAAAAGATCGATGAAGTTTGGAAAATGTACTTTGATGGGGATTATTCCAAAACCAGAAAAGGTGTGGGCATCGTGATCATCTCTCCTTCAAATAAAATCTACAACTTTGTGTTCAGGTTAGAGTTTGAAGCATCAAACAATGTAGCCGAGTATGAGGCATTGCTCCTAGGTTTAGAAACCACTAAAGATATGGGGATAAATATGTTTAACATAAATGGTGATTCAGATCTAGTTGTCCTCCAGATTAAGAATCAGTATCAATGCAAAAATGACAGACTAAGAAAGTATAGAAATGCCACATGGGACACTATGGAATGGTTCAATGCACTTAACATTCAAAAGGTCCATAGGGAAATGAATGGGTTAGCAGATAAATTGGCAGTCGCAGCATCCACCCTCCGGCCATCGGATGAAATGATTAATGGGAATGGAAAGATGGAAATTAATTTCAAACCTTCAATTCCAGATAATATAGACCACTGGCAGGTGTTCAAAGATGATGAGAAACTCTTGAGATTCATCCACAATCTACAAGAGTTTGAAGGTTGCAAGATCAGTTATCAGCAGGAGGGTAAAGAGTATCAGGAGTGTGAGGATAATGAAAGGAATCACATCCCAAGTAGCCTTACAGCTTTCGAGAATATTTTTGATCAACAGGATCATCATAAAAAACAAAAAGAAGAAATAAAAATTGGGAATTATATGGAAATAAACATAGGAACTGACAAAGACCCCAAGTTAATAAAAATCGGAAAAGGTACTTCGGAAAAGGAAAGGAACATTTTGATCAACTTAATCAAGGAGTATAGAGATGTTTTGGCCTTTAGTTAAGAAGAGCTTAAAGCCTATCGGGAGAATGTGTTTCAACACACTATTCCCCTCACAGAAGAAGCTAAGGAGGTCAAACCTTTCCGACAAAAACTTAGGCAAATAAATCCTAAGTTGGCCCTCATTATACAGAAGGAACTTCAGAAGATGTTAGCAGCAGGGATCATAGCACCTACAAGACATTCATCTTGGTGCTCCAACTTAGTTGTTGTCAGAAAGAAGAATGGGTCAATTAGAATATGTATAGATTTTATAAATCTGAATACATCATGCCTCAAAGATAATTACCCATTACCCAACATGGAAACTTTGCTTCAAAGAGTAACAGGATCAGGAATGATGTCCATGTTGGATGGATTTTCCGGTTATAACCATGTGTTGGTAAATAAAGAGGATCAACATAAGACTACATTCACCACACCTTGGGGTACCTATAAATTTCTAAGAATGCCTTTTGGCTTATTGAATGCTGGTGCCACTTTCCAAAGAGCCATGGATTTTTCCTTCAAAGAACTTATAGGAAAAATAATCGAAATATATCAAGATGACTTAACTGTTTTTTCAAAGGAAAGATCTGACCACATAAGTCATCTTAGGTAGGTTTTTATAAGATGTCAGAAATATGGTATTTACTTGAATCCCACCAAGTCAATCTTTGGAGTTGATGAAGGCAAGTTGTTGGGGCACATCATTTCTAAGGATGGTATCAAGGTTGATCCTGAGAGAGTTGAAGCCATTAAGAAAGTCCCCTTGCCTTAGAATCTAAAGGCTCTTCAGTCTTTTAATGGTCAAATGAATTTCATAAGAAGATTCATCCCAAATTTAGCAGAATTAATGAAACCTCTACAAAAGTTATTAAATAAAGATGCTATGTTTGAATGGACGGACGAAGGAAGAATTGCATTCAAGTCTATCAAAGATTCCATATCCATGTCCCCGGTCTTGATTAGTCCATATTATTCCAAATAATTCCAGATATTTTACTTTGCCTCAGAAGACACTATTGCCGGTGTTTTGCTTCAAAAGACTAAGGAGGGACAAGAGGAACCTATAGCCTTTATGAGTAGAGCCTTGCAAAATTCAAAGTTGAAGTATACCATGATGGAGAAACAGGCCTATTCTCTTTTCAAGTCCCTTAAACATTTCAAAACTTATATAGGTTACTCCAAAATCATTGGATATGTACCCCATGCAGCTGTCAAGGATATCATGTCTCAACAGGATTGTCTAGGAATCAGGGGTAAGTGGGTTTCAAAGATTCAAGAATATGACTTGGAGATAAAACCTACTAAGTTAATTAAGGGACAAGGTCTTACAAAGATGTTGACCCAAGGAAATGAAAAGGCCTTAGGAATAATCTGCTAGAATAGTGATTCAGAACAAAGTGTATCAGGCGAGCTTCAGAGATAAGAGCAGCACCCTTGGTACACCGACATCATATTTTTTCTCTGCAACCTTACATTCCCCGATCACTTACTTGGACATAAAAGAAGAGCATTAAGGTTAAAAGAAACTAAGTATTGTTTGACAAAAGATGGTTTGGCTTGGAGAAACCCAGATGGTTTAATACTTAGATGTGTCGATGAACCCGAGTCCAATAAAATCATGGTTGAGTTCCATTTAGGATTTTGTGGTGGACATTTTGCAGCAAAAACAACTGCCCTCAAAATCCTTAGAGCAGGCTACTATTGGCCAAACCTATTTTCAGATGTGCACAAGGCTATCAGAGTTTGCCCCCAGTGTCAGTTATTCACTGGAAAAAAACAAATGAAATCCTTGCCTTTAAATCCAATAGTATCCAATCCCCTTTCCAGCAGTAGGGGCTTGATTTCATCGGTAAGTTCAAAGATAACTCGAGCAATAGTTATTCTTGGATTCTTACCGCCACTGATTATTTTACCAAGTGGGTAGAGGCGATACCCACCAAGAAAGCAACCAATGCTATAGTCATGGATTTATTAGAAGATAAGATTATCACAATATTCAGTGTGCTAACTAGAATCATCACGGATAATGGCACGTGCTTTGTTTCCTCCGAGATGTCATCTTTCTGTTTCAAGTACGGCATTATCCTATCCCACTCATCCAATTACTATCCCCAAGGAAATGGTCTAGCTGAATCAAGTAACAAGAACTTAATGACCATAATCAAAAAAATTGTGGGTGACAATAAGAGGGCTTGGGATAGCAAGATCAAATTAGCATTATGGGCCGACAGAATCACCAAGAAAAGTTCAACCGGGAGGAGCCCTTTAGAACTAGTCTATGGCCTTGATGTCACCTTACTAGTCCATCTAAAGCTTCCAGTTTATCAGTTTCTCCAGACCTTCGGCTCAGATCAAGAGGCCATTCAGAGCAGAATAAACCAGTTGATCAAGCTAGATGAGAGTAGAATAAATTCTCTTGACCAGAGTATCAGAAATTCAGACAAGGTCAAGAGAACCTTTGATAAGTCTACCCAGCCAGTATCCTTCCAAGTAGGTGACACAGTTTTGCGTTGGGACAAATGACGGGAAAAACCTAGGAAACATGGAAAGCTAGACAACTTATGGTTGGGACCATACATCATTGATGAAATAGCAGGAATGAACTCCTTCTATCTAAATGACCTAGAAGGAGAAAGGTTGAGCCTTCCAGTGAATGGTTTCCTCCTCAAGTTGTTTTTCGCCGAGATAGTTTGATGCCTTTATTGGCATCGGTGGTTTCAGGGCTAATTTCTAAACCTTGCCCTGCATGTATTTCTAAATTCTATATATCATGTTGTTGTATTATAGTTGTTTTGTACCATGTTGAAAATTTTCCTTTGTATATTAGTTTTTGTAAAATATTCCTTTTTTCACATTATAGACTAATTATGTACATTAGTTTGCTTTATATAGCTAATTTTTTCTTATATATACATGTTACTGACAAACTCTAATTGCTATGCAGGACCCAGAGATTCCAGAGTTCTCACAACCTCTCCTTTGAACAAAATATCAGACAGAGAATGTGTCCCTAGGTGGAGCCAAAATGCTACCACCTAAGTTTTACTTAGTGGTTTTTATCAAGTGAGCCTGGTGAACCAGATAAGGATAAATTGTTCGGACTTCAGAAGACCTTTGGAAGTACTTCTGGGAAGTGCTTGTTGTACTATATCACATGTTCATACCCCATGGGGGGATTGTAATAAATGTTATAGCATGATAGTGTCTATAAAAGACTCGGTCTCTTAGAATTTATTTGTTAATCCAATCAGGCCAAGGTGTTTCTTCCCTTGGTCATTATTGATTGTTGAATAAACGATTGATAATTTCTAAGTTTTTCACTCCATACCTCCAAAGTTGGGGTGGTCAACTTGGAATTTAGGCCTATTGAGAATACTAGAGTCTATGTGTCAATGTATAAGCATGCTAGACATCATGGTTGAGTCATATGAACATGTCTAAGTCCCCCTAGGTTTTTTCAATTTTTCAATTTTTTAATTTTTTCAGTGTTTTTTTATTAAAATTTAATTTTTCCAAAACGTAGGCTATTTTTTAATAGCTTAATTAGAAAAATTGATTTTGTAATAAAAGTGGGCCAAATAATCAGTTTCAGTCATGTAGGTGCTCATTTTCAAGATAAGAGCACCATGTAAACCCATGGACCCACTATTTCCTAGTTTTGAGTGATTTTCCATCACTCAGGTCAGAAAGCCCCAAAAATCAATTATTGATTATTTTAATTAATAAATTGATGAATAATGGAGCAAATCCAAAATCATAAATCAATGGATTCTCAGCTGATTTGATTGAAATCAGTCAGATCTGAACCAGATTGACTGGATCTGACAAATCCATGACTGAAGGAGGTGATCAAATCAGATCTAGAGTTGATCTTCAGTTGTCTTCATGGGGAATTGTGCCCTCTCTCTCTCCTCCACATGTGTGGACTCTCATGGATGCTCTGTGGACTGATGTGTCGGTTTATGGGTTGATGTGTCAGCTCAATCAAGCCCCCGATTAACAAGTAGGCTCATTTCAGCTTCATATCTACATTGATTGACTCTCCATCAGCTGATTTGGTCTATCTCCTTGGGAATTGCACCCCCCCTGGGCTGGATGTCCTGTTTTTGCATATATCCAAGCATAGCAGCCTCTTCCAAGCTAGTTAGAACTGGGATTGAGGTGCTCCTACTATTGTACTATTTTTATTGTTCATTTAAAATAAAAGAGCAGCTTTGGAGGCAAGACAGTGTTCTACCATTGTATGTGTGGATGATCATTGCCATTTTTTTACTAAGGTAACCTGTATCTGTAATCATGATTTGCTAATTGCTTGTAGATCCGTTGTTAAGATTGATAATAAGCTTATTATAATCTTGATATGAAAGGTGCTTTTCAATAAGTTTATTGGCCATCTCTTTCCTTTGATGCATGTTTAGAGATCTAGATTCAGCATGTTCTATAAGCTTATATGCATGTTATTCTGAATCTATGTGTATGTACTAATCGGATCTCACAAGTTTTTGGGCAAGTTTTTTTATTTCAGCTAAGCTGCAAGTTCCTAGATTGGAGAGGATTCTGATCTAGTTTGCTTATTCACTCTCTCCAAAACCTTCCAAATGCATAGTCCCTTGACATTCCACCTGAAAGCTCCACTGTGGATCTTCAAGGCTACCAGCATTTCTCTCCTCCTCTTCCTCCCTCAAAATCAACTCTTTTACCCGGTTACTTTGTTCATAGCTTTGATATTGTTTAGATATATCATATTAAAAGTAAATTTAACATAGATCTATCTTATCAAATCCCATAGTCTAGATCTTGCTCTTAGGTTTCATAAGCATTCTAGATCTAGCTTTAGGGAAATCGTCCTTTTTGAATGGAATTTTAAAGAAAATTGGTAGCTTGCATGCATTAGATTTCTGTTTGCTGTTATAAAAGATAAATCTAGCTATCAGTGCACATCATATTGGCTGCCTAAAAGTAAATCCAAGATCCCAAGGAAAGCTTTCTTTCCTTGGTTCCTTTCTTATCTTTTTTAACTAGAATTTACTTAGCATTTTTTGGTTAAAAGTAAGCTGGCCCAAAGGTAATTCAGAGTGAGTTTGGGCATCTTTCATTCTAATAATATTGCTGGTTTTTATCAGGAATAACATAAAAAAGGAGGAGCTACTGCTCGAAAGTGACTTTTGGGCCTCTGAAACCCCCCAGGGGTCTCCCTTTTTGACTGAAATATTTAATTTTCGTACTTTGTAAGCTCTTGATTTCACTCTATATAAGAATAAAGAGGAATAATATCCATTTTCTGATATTTTAACCACTGGTAATAAAAATATTTTTTTGAATAGGCTCTTTCGAGCACATTCCCCATCCCCCTTGGGGGGATTTGCGTTCGTGTCATTTTTTTCTTTTCGTTCATCTTTTTCAATCTAGCGGAGTATTAATCTGTAGGGTAGTATACTTTGACATAAAATCAATTCCATATTCCATTTCTATTGTTTTCAAGGTAACTTTAATACTTACCCCATGAGCCTCCTTTTGAGCCGAAAGGTGAAGAAAGGTTCGTGGTAGTCTAATTAGAAAATTGTGGTTTGCTCATCTTTTTATGTTTCATTTGCTATCATCATTTTTTTTAGTAACCATAATAAAATCAACCCCTCCTTTATTCTCCGATTGAGGTCCACTTGGACCGAAAGAGGTTCCTAGAGGGTTTTCTTTTTAACAAGAACATCCATCTCAAAATTTACTAAAATTGACAAGACTCCGATGCGTATGCTCTGCACTTGGCTGCGGTTCGTCCGATCAGTCAAGATGTATCAAAATCATTTGAGTGACTAGTATAATTAGGATTCACTTTCCCAAATTGACAAACCATCAAGTGAAAATCCAACACCTAGATCAAACCATTACGGTGGAAAAATACCCAAAGGAAGTGGGAACTTCTGAAAAGTGACCTCGGGGCACCGATCTCTGTCACACCTTAAATGGTGCGTTATGAACAATAGCCCTAGAGACTCCATTCATCCGACATATTCCTTGCGGGTAGTCATGAAAGTTTAGTTTTGGACATACTCCAAGTACTCTTGGGTATATCTAGAGTCCACCCCTTCGCCTAATTTTAATCAACTCATATTTTCACATTAACTTAAAACGTACCAAGACGCAATTCCAAAACATTCACTCCAAGCACATGCAAGTATATTGATTTCTTTTTTGACTCCATTTTTAAGGCTCTGGTTATTTTCTTGCTATATATTTATACTGTGTCTCAGCATTGTGCTTTCGTGCGCTCATTTTTGTATCTTGTCATCTATGGTTGTTTATGGTTAAATTTCAAAATCCTAAGTAATTCATTTAGTTTAACATCGCCATACTAAGTAATTAGCCTTAGTAACTTAATAGGGTCTACCCCCCTTGGCTTCATTAGGAGTTGAGCCTAAATGGAGGAGTCAATAACAAGGTGACAGCCTTGACTCGAGACTTGCCCCCAAGGACACACCAAGTGGCTTGAATATTTCTACCACGTGACCCAGGTGTGTGAAAGGCAGCAACACACCCGTTAAGGGTTACCATTTTTTAGTTTTGTTTTGTATTTTAACACGTAGTTGTCTTCTCCATCCACCACACCGTACGTCGACCTCTAGACCATTGTCCACAAAAAAAATTATTTGTCTTGTATGTATTTGGCATATAAGTGTCCCCGGACTTGCACTCACATCAAATGTAGTCAAGTCTGTCCACCACAACTCACACACAGCTCTCCTGACCTTTGTTCGAGAGCCACCTCGGTTTGCGTGCCTCTGTTGCATCAACTCTTAAGCCTCTGTCGTGATCTATCCCACACATGTATTGGTATGTTTGAGAGCCTTCTGCTCCATCCATACTGTGTGGATGACCTCTGGACCACTATCCATCATCCTAACATGGGGCACTTCCTGTGCCACCGCAATCGGTTAACCATACTGGAGTTTCGTTTAAGCTCTTTTCTGACTCCTAAAAAAAATGAAAAGATAGATGAGCGCAACTACTTCCTTTCTCACTGGCTAAAGTATAGGAAAGGGCATCTACATCGTCTCGTTTACCTCCTTTTGTGGCCCATGTAGACCATTAAAAGAAAAGTACCACCTTGGCGTATTCAATCCAAAACCGTTCCCCTCTGCATACTTTTATGCTTTCTCGGGAAGAGGGGCCACACCTTATGAAAAAGCTCACCATGGGTTGTCGTTAATATCTTTTCCAACCTTCTCATCAAGAAAATATTGCCGAGCAGACTTGGTTTCGTTCATGCTCGTAAATAAGTCTCTCATCCAGTCAGTATATGTTTAACCTTTTCCAGCCTGATTGGACTACCAACAGTAAATAAGTCTCTCATCCCCTACAGGATGGGAAAGCTCTCTTGTGTATACTTTTATCCTTTTTCAGGCACAAGAAAATGCCAACGAAAAAGATCCCCCACTAGAGTCTTCTTCATGCTTTCATACTCTCTAAAATTGAAAGCACCATCAAGCATTTACCTTCTCGGGCTCCCCCCCCCCCCACATTCAGTGGGTCAGTCCGTAGATTGTCTCACACCTTTCAGTTATTTCCCTCGTGCTCTTGGTAAAGGAAACATCATTTCCTTGACTAGGGGCAGGTCTCCCTCTATCGACAACAACACACATATTCCAGAGGATAGACCTAGAGGTCCTTGTACCTTGGTTTCATTAACATCATTGATGAGTTCCTTGGATCACTTGAGAGGAGTCCTTAGTGCCTCTCTGGATGGTTTTTTCTCACGTGCTCGACTTCAACTACATCATCGCATCATTGAGATTTGTATAGGGTTTGGTCCATGCGGTATTTGGTTGAAGACCCCGGATGTCACCTGACTCTAGCACATTGATGAGTCTATTCAAGGGACCTAAACAGGTTATGTCCCTTGTGATTTCTGGGTTTCATTGGAGACAGTGTTCAGAAGCCCCACCAGTGCTTCTATATAGATTTATGATTGATGTAGCATACTTGTACCACACAGACTCTGACTCTCAATCAGTGAGTCCATACAGCTATGTACTATCCCAGATCTAGCAGGCCGTCAGTCATAAAGATATAGAATTCCATGAGAATTCCATGAATCTAATGTACCAGTTCTTCATATTAGTATTGTATTCAGCCTCACATTGAGGCAACCATTATTGTATCATCAATTGTATATGATCGGCTCTTGTATTTTAGAGCATAGATCAAATTATTATTTTGACATTGTCACGAGCATGGGGATGTCCGACTCGTCCATATACATGTCACACATTATTTGTATCCCACCCATTGATGGGAACCATATTAATACAAAAACCAAAATCCACCATGCCCCATCCCCGAAAGCACTACCTCTCCGCAGCAAATCCTAGGATGTTCGTCGGCCATACGATGAGATCCTTCCCTCACACATCAGGGGGGAATCTATTAAACCTAAAAATCCCTCACTCAACTCTACATGGCCTACACCAACCAAGGGCACCCATACATGACCCTCGTAACACCCCATTAGACCCCCACACCCTCAAAAAGTCTTAAGAATGAAGAAAAGGGCTTAAAAACCCCAAAAAGGAGCCTAAATAACTCTCCTAGGGGCTAAAGGCTCCAAAAAGGGGCTAAAACCCCTCAAAGGAGCCTAAAACCCTAAAAGGAGCTAAAGTTAGGGCAGAAGGGTCTAAAATCCCAAAAAAGGGGCTAAAGCCCAGACCAAGGGCTTAAAACCCTAAAACCCAAAAAGAAAGCTATAAAAGGAGGGTGGGGGGCACTCTCAAACAACACCTCTCTTGCATACGGTTATGCTACCCGTGGATGCCTTGAGACCTCTTTGCCTCTCAAGCCACCCACATCCCCCCTCTCTTCCACTGATCTTCCCCATTGAGTTATAGCTCCTCCATTGCTGAGTGAGATAGGGAGGTGCTTCCAGCCAGGGCATGGTGGCCCATTTTACCAAAGGAGAGGTATAACCTAGTTTTATTTACGTGTTTTCTTTGATAGCTTAGTTGTTTTCTGACCATTATTTGTTTGCGGGTTTGATCTCTAACATGTTTTGCAGGTTTATTTTAGTTTAATAGTTGTTTGCAGGTAGCCAAGGCGAATCCCTAACCTTGTTTGCAGAGGGGCTCATGGCCATTATTTCTTGTTCTTTGCTTTCTGCCTGTTCCATTTTTCTTTCTGCATTTTCCACATGCAGGAACCTACCCTTCCGTCCTATAGACGGAAGGGATCCATTCTTTCCCCTGTAGCAAGGAGAAATCCCTGCTATAGTGGTATTCTTATTCTAGATCTGGAACTCTGCAGTAATCTTAGTAATCATTTTGTTAACAAAATGCGTACCTTGGTCACTGAGGAAAATTTTTGGACAGCCAAATCTAGTCGCCACATTTTCAAATAAAAACTTTTCCACAGTCACAGCAGTGTAATATTTAAGAGGTGCAGCTTTTTCTCATTTGGTTAAGTATTCTATCGTAGTGATAATGTAGCGCACACCAGTTCTTTGGCCTGGTGGGTTGATCGGTCCAACAAAATCAATGACCCACTTGTCGAATGCTTGCAGTGTTATCTGTGGCACAAGCAGAATCTTGTCGCGACGCAATGGTTTTCTTGTTCTCTGGAAAATATCATAGCACCTGCAAAAACTCTTAGTATCCATATGTAGGTTTGGCGACCATATCACTACTTGTAATATCTTGCACATAGTTTCCTTCCTTGCATAGTGTCCTCCTGTGACATCGGCATGTGCCTCACTCATTACCCAAGGTCGCTCATGGTCGAAAACACATTGACGCAGTATTTCATCTGTGCCCATTTTGTACATATTTCCATTTAGCAACGTATAATTAGCAGCTCTGACAACCAAATGATTCTTCTGGTTAGTGGCATGGGGACTCTACTTAGTGAACCTCTCACATAGCACGTACGATCATGGGATATTAAAGAATACCCTTAATTTCCAGAGATATTGACCCAAATTATTTTTGTTGAAACCCCCTCCCAATACTTAAAACCTCCTCCCCACCCCTTTTTATACCTCAATCCTTATAAACCACCCTACCCACCCCCACCTTAAACCCCTCATCCCCCCCAATACCTACAATATATTCGTTCAATTTTTTATAATGTTAAAACCCACAATATGAACATGATTGGATATTGTTCAACAAGTGAAGACCCTGTGGTTAGTGGATAATCCTTCAAGCACATAACTTGTGCTGAGGAGATGGATGATAGTGTTAAACTCTGAATTTTTATCATCCATCATG
This sequence comes from Pseudotsuga menziesii, assembly GCA_001517045.1. Classification (NCBI taxonomy): domain Eukaryota; kingdom Viridiplantae; phylum Streptophyta; class Pinopsida; order Pinales; family Pinaceae; genus Pseudotsuga; species Pseudotsuga menziesii. The sequence continues at coordinate 597,198 of LPNX010325710.1, read as the reverse complement.
TGGATCACAAATAGTTGCATGTCAAACAAGTTATCCTCCAGACTGGTTGGTTCCTCCCCATTTTTTATCCTTGACAAGTGATCTGGCTCAACGTTCAATTGACCAGGTCTCACTATGACCTCAAAGTCAAATTCCTAAAACAGGAGGAGCCATCAACATATCTTGCCCCCCAACACTGGCTTGTTGACTAGGTATTTCAATGCTGAATGATTAGTGTACATTTTGAAATGTCCACATAACAAGTAGTTTCGGAACTTCTAAAGCACGTAGACCATAGAAAGGCCTTCTCTCTCTGTCGTGGTGTAATTTTTTTCTACCGCCAATAGTTTTCTACTGGAAAAATAAATGGGGTGGTCAAGCACACCCTCTCTTGGTTGCGCCAAGAATATGCCAAGCGTGACAAACGACGCATCGACATGAACATGGAATTCCTTCTTCCAGCCTAGAAATACAAGTATTGGTGCAGTGGCCATCTTGTTCTTTAACTTGTCCAAGATTTCCTGGAAAGGTTCAGTCCACTAAAACTTTACATCTTTCTTGAGTAGCTTCTCCATGGGTGCAGTTATATCTGTATATCCTCTGATGAATTTCTTGTAGTAGCATGTGTGTCCTAGCACTGATATGATTTGTGTGACTGACATGGGTGGTGATAATTCAAGGATAATCTCAACTTTTTATGGGTCGACCAAAATTCCATCGCGACATACAACATGACCCAACAGCACACCAAATGGTGCATAGAAAATACATTTCTTAGAATTAAGCATGAGCTAATACTAGCAACAGCGGCCCAGCATCATGCGCAAACTCTCAATATGGTCTCTTACTATACCAAATACATTCCATTCATCAAAGTAGACCTCAAGAAATTTATGAATAAAATATTTAAAAGAAGAGACTACTATTCTAGAAAAACTAGCAAGTGCATTCTTGAGTCCAAAGGGCATTACCGCATACTAATAGCATCCCCATTCTATGATGAAGGTCATTTTGTGGTGATCCTCCTTTGCAACCCCGACTTGATGATAGCTAGAGAAGTTTTCAGTGAATGAATACATCTCTTGTCCTCCGACACTTTCCAATACTTCATATGTAAATGGTGTTGGGAATGGACCATGCAGGAATGCATCGTTCAGCTTCCTTAGGTCGACATAGATCCTAACTTTTCCTGTGGTTTTCTTATCCTAGATCCCTATGGGGATGATCCACTGATATTCCTCAACAGGTTCAATGATTCATGCGTCGAGCATGCGATCCAATTCACCTTTTACCTTTTATTTATATCTTGGTTTCAACCTATAAGGTCGCTACTTAATGGGTTTAGCATCTGGTCTTAGGGGTATTGTCATTTCTCCCATGTCACCAACTATCCCCTTTATCTATGAAAAAATGGTAGGGAATAGGTCTTGATACTCATGCATCAAGTCTGTGATCTTCGCGACGGTCTCTTTGTCCCAATAATATCCTATATTGGAAAACTTTGGGTTTTATGGCAAACAAATGTTTACTTTCTTGATTTTTTGTGGCTCAAGGAACTGGTCACTGGAAATACCACTTCCCTCACCTACACATGTACCCTTTGACTTTGGTATGTTTATGTTAGTCAAATCATCAAATGGGTCTTTCGCTAGATTGTAACAGGCCATCCATTGTTGGATGGTCACGCTGCACTGGTGGAAATTGGCCTCCTTGATAGGGATTTCAGCGACTATCTTCTCCTTTATCATGTGAAGCATAGCATCAACTGTAGGTTACTCATCACCAAATTAAAATGTGTGTGCAAAATTTTTAACAAGCTCATCCCACTCCTAGGTTCCTTGTCACAATTCCATAGAAGTATACCAGGTTCTAGGTGTCATTTCCAATGTGTGAATGAAATGATGGACCCATTCCTATTGTGTATATTCTGCAAATGCAGTGTGACAGTGATTTATGTGCTTGTCATGGATGGACAGTCATGTGTACTTGTGACTCATAGTGGTAACTTCTTCACCGAATATGGCTTGCATCAATCTTCTCCACTGTGGCCATTCTGATATGGACTATTTGTGCATAGCCCACCATCTACTGGGTGTATTTAATGTCCCCTTTTTGGAAATTTTATCAAAATACCAATTCTTCAATTATTTTACAATGTACTCAAATTCAACTTCTTACAACTCTAGTTAAATGGATCCAATTGATCCCAAAATTCCTCCAATTGCTTTCAAACTTGGTGAGTGTTATATTTGATTTTACCACACTAGGTGAATCACACTTGTATGGCCTTCCCCTATCCCTCTGCAGACTCCTTAGACCCCTTGGACCATTTTTTGTCCTTTGATGTTTCCTAGACCATCCCTATAAACATGAGAAAATTGCTATATGCGACTTTTAAACCCCTTATCGCGTATATATGTGGACCCCTAAAACCGCGTACATCGGGATGTGTACAAAATCCAAATATTTTTGGAGTTTTCCTCGACATGGATCCGACTCACTTGTATCTTGGCCTTCCATATGCCTTGAGATCGCTCGGATTCGACCTTTCATTACCCCTTTGAAAATCTATATAAATAACTCTTTGGATACATTGAAGGCATAAGAGAATTGAGAGCAAAGAAACTATAGTCCATTGTTGCCAAAACCTTTGCTTGAGTCTGCATCCCTTTTTCCCTTGAACCACTTTGGTGTTCTTCCCAAGCTTGCCTTTTCCTTTTGAGCTTTCTATCGAGAGATGGAGGATTGAGGTGGTGGAGGCCCAAGTGGGGGATTCGGTTTCTCTGATTCGCAGATGTGCTGACAGAGGTTGTATTCATTGTAATCTCTTATTTATATTAATAGAAATATCTTTTCCTATCCAATAATGTATGATTGAATTAATATTTTATCCATGGATGATTTCAAAGGCTTATACATTGTTGATTATATATGCTAGAGTAGATATAACACCAATATATATAGTATGCCTGTCTTGTTTACTTGTTGTTGAGGAAGTTATTCATCAATTCAAGCTGAAGTTGGAAATCTCAACGGGGATCTACTTCAACCGTCTGAAATAAGGTACGAGGTCTGATCCTTTAGTGTTAGATATTTGATTTCTCTTGCATATTGGAAAGGATTGATTTCTGGAGTCAAGATGTCTGTTGTGGTACCCCAAGCCATAGTAATTTCTCTCCGTAATAGAATTGGCGACTCTACTGGGGAGTTCTTAGTAGTTGTCCTTTGGGGGTTTTCTAACGGCATTCAATGACTTTAAATTGCTCTTTTTTCTCTGTTTCTGTGTTGGGTCCGGGGGCATGCTTTCCTGGTAGTGTCTGATTGGTGTGAAGTTTGTCTCGGCTTGTCTGTTTTCCTTAATTTTTATGCACCTTTCTTCCTATACGTGAGTTTTTAACTCACAATCGCGTATATACGTGGGTTTCACTGCTATTTCCATGTACACACATGGGTTTACTATGAGCAGTCGCGTATGCCCTTAGTTTTTCCTTCTAGAGGAATATTGATTGTTGTTGGGTGAACTTGGATGATTGCTAAGTCTCCTTTGATACTGCTAGAGTCTGTATACACCTCTGTTTCTGACCAAAGACATTTTTTTAGGGTAAAATTTCTTTTTTTTGAAGAATGTTCTTGTCGTTGCATTTCGATTTTTTGTTTTGGGATTAGTGCATTAGATTTATTTTACCTTAGTACTTTTCTTGGGTGTTGCTTGAGTGTGCTTGCAGAGTCTGGGGGTTGTAGAAACATTCTTTTGCTTTAGTATCTCATTTTTATTTCAAAAAATCCAAAAATATTTGATTATCATTATGCATTGCATCTTGCATTTTGCATAGTACTTGCACTAGATTTGCTTTGAAGTATTAGTCAAGAGTTCATATAGGAAAGGCTGCATTTATCATTCGAAGAAGAGTGTGCATTTCACGTAGTAGCATACCCTGTTTTTCATGGACACAATGCATTTGCATTGATTGTTAGGTGTGTATTTTGCTTCATGTTGTGTCATAACACCATTAGTTGCATGGCCATATACCTCTTTTGAGTAATAAATCCAATTAAAATCAACGCTTAATTAAAATGAACTACATTATTTTATTTGATAGGGTTCACCAACAAGATTAGGTTTTAGGGTCTTGGAATAGTTCATTGTGAGTAAATTCTCCAAGACCACTAAACAACAACATGTATGTGTCTGTCCAGGTGAGTGTGTGAAATTCCTTGGTATAACCAGTGTTTCTTAGGATCCTCCTCTCAAAAGGGAGTTAAGCATGAGGCAGTGTGAGCAGTTATTGATTGGGATGACCCCTAGTCATAACTGAGTAGCACCAAAGATATTTCCAGGATTGTATTCATATCTGGGGGCTCTTTCAAGAGTTTTGAGCTTTGCTACCCTACCCATATGGTCAATCCCGCCTGCAACTGTCCGCCTGAGCATTGATTATATTGAGGTGACCTTAGTGGACTTACCTAGGATATTGAGGGGGTACTATGCAGGGGTTATTCTGCGGGTGTCTCGACCAGGTTGGGGTAGGTGTCATGTCCCCGACCCTCCGACCAGCGAAGAGGACGTGACGAACACCAAACAACAATGCACATGGGAAAACAGCCCCATGAACATGAAAAAACATCAAATTCTGAAATTACAAGGCTTAAACATAATGCATACGAAGATGCATAAACATACAAGCATACACAGATGCCTAATTCCTCAACAACCGCAGAAGCAAACACATATACATTCCAGCATATAACATGTTCATCATTATTCATTTCTCATCAATATAATTGTAGAGATGAATTAGTCAGCAGCACTTATCTTTTGATGAAGAATTCACCCGCAACCAGCTACGTCGCTATAACGTTCCACCCAACCATAGGCCAGCGTGCTCATCAATCTCTCAGCAGCGCTGCCACCCCCAAGTTGGGCATGATTCCTCCAAGGATAAGGGTCAATGCAGGCTTACACATAGCCAAGGGACACAATCAACAACCCAACACAGCTAGGTTTATTAGGCCATCAACAAACCGGCCAAGCCAGCACAGTCCGAAGACCAACCACTGCCTATCGCAGCAACACAATCCCTTCACAGCCCTGTGAAGAAGGCAAAGACAACCGGGGACAGTCCCAAGCAAAAGATGAGCACAGCTCAAGCCCACAGGGCAACACAGAGTTTTCCTTGGCCCTAGCATGGCCAAAAAAACTCAGCAGCAACCCAAACCAGGGTGCATCAACCACATAACCCCACAATGAATGATGGCAACAAACCACAGTCCACAAAGGATAATAACAGCATTCCCAGCATAGCCATGGGAAGACTCAGCCAACGGATGTGGCAATCAACAGTCACAGACTCACAGTGAAAACGATGGTAGCTATACGTAGTCCCAAAGCAGGGAAGAAGGAAACACACATGCAAAGTCTAAAATGGAAGGAAGACAGACTCTCAACAGCACTCAGAAATTGTGGGAAGAACCACAGCAACCCAAATCGTGGGTGAAACCAACAGCAAGCCCGAACATACCAGTGGAAATCGTGCCCTTGAGGCCGTTTCACCTACTCATTGTGTGCACAACTAGAGAAGACCCGTGACTAGTGCGTGAGGAGCACAGAACAAGAATCCCAACCTACACAAGGAGGAACAGCACGTCTCTCTGCATGAGGCGAATAGACAATGGTCTAAGTGTGTGGATGAACAGAACAATGGTGCACAAGAGCAATCCGAACCCGTCTCTGTGTGAGACATGAACAGACCAAATCCTCTGTGAGGATTAACAGGCAATCGGGAGAAGACGAACAAACCACAGATATCCTACGTAATGGAGAGTGCATGGGGGAGAACAGACAGATGTGAGGCGTCCACCAACAATGGAGGTAACGCGTAGTGGAGAGAGTGGAGTGAATGCAGTTGTGGGTGGAGTGGGCACATGGGCAAGGGATTGAAAATCCTGCCACCCCACTCCCAAAACAATAACTGCCTCAACCACTAGCTGCCATAACTGCCTCAACTACTCAACAAAACATTAAAGAGGTTGACAAGGAAATATGGAAAAACAAAGCAAGGTGGAAACACATGGGTGTTTCCCCCATAGACCAAGGTTTGACATCCCCCACCCCTTATCCTTTGGAACCATGCCCTTTTCATTCAACGTTGCACTGCCGTAGCTGGTTGTGGTTTTAGTTTTATTTGATGTGCGTGTTTACATGATGCCGAATTATAATGTGCCAAATAGCATGATATACCATCGGCAACTATCCCTATTGCCGAAACATACACAACCAAATCGATGGTGGGGATTTTGCCTTTAGCTCCTCACCACGATTAATTACATTATATACATCATGCAAACGGGGTCAAAACCAGGACATTACATTCCCCTCCCCCTTGGAATAACACCGTCCTCAGTGTTCCAATACATAGGAATACATATACAATATATATACAATTGCACATCAAAATTTCAAAATTTTGCAGATCTGTCCCACGTTCAATCATCTACTTTGAACGTTCAAGACCAAGCCCCTCAACTTCCATGGACTTCTCCTGCTGGTTCTCAGCTTCCAGCTGATCCCGAAGTCTAGGAACTTTGCGGCTATTTCCTTCATCATGTTCCCTCATTGGGTAGTCTCGGCGTAAATGTTATCCTCCGCATCTCCAGCATCTCACTAACTGCTTCATCTTTACCTGCTCAATTTCCTTTGAGTCTTCATGCCTGGACCATTTCTTATCGGGTCACTTGGACGATTTTCCAATCACTGGTCCACCTTCCTTTCCTTGCCGATTGCTCCCAGAAGGCTTTTCGCCTCCCTTTGCAAACCAATAGAGTCTTGCAAAATTTGGTGGTTCATTTCATTTTTCCTTTTCTGTATCTTGAGCATCTCCCCAAGATTTTCTTGGGTCTTGGAAATCACTTGAATGAGACTTCCAGCTAAGTCCAACAACTTTTTATCTGCTGCCATAATCAACGTGCACCACCTGGTTTCACTTTTCTCACCTGTGAAATGCACCATTGAAATTCTATCAGACCAAGCATAATATAGACATTAAAATCAATCAGTTAATTACCCAATTGGCATGACAGTCCAAGCCTCATCAAGGAGACTTTCATATTTTTCATGCTTTCCCCAACAGGCACACGAGCTCATTCATGTCCATTCTTGGGTAGGGAATTAACCACTCCAGCATTCACAATTTACCTTCAAAAACAAACATTCCATTTTTAGTCATACATGCATTCAATCAATCTTTTGTTTTCACAATGCATAAACATATATATATATATAATCAAAAGACAAGAGAGAGCAGTAAGAGTTTTTCCCCTCTTTGTTTTGTTCCATCCTAGAACCCACACCATCGCAATGGCTTTTCATGCTCTCAGCCTCTTTCACTTCACCGTGAATGCTGGACCAATCCTTCTTGGTCATGACACTTAGTTTCTTCGATCTATTCCAGACCTCTAAACCATGGATTCTCTCCACATGGTTTGTCTCAACTACTGGGACTCCCCCGTCTTACTAGCACCTTTTTCATTACCTCTCATTCCGAGCTTTCCAGGATAGTCACATGTCCACATGCACCCCTAGGATGCTCTCGTAGTCCTCACTTCCAGCGACCCCTATATCCAAACATTGAATAAATTCACATGTTTAGTTTATTCTCATCGGTTTTATCTCTAGAATAAGAGCTTAAAACATCATAACCAAATCATATGCACATGTATATTCATAAGCAAAATAATCCAATACTCATCTATATTGTGTGTTTCCTCGTTCATCCACAGGATCCTGCTTCGCTTTGCAATCCTTGGGATCGCCTATGGACTTAGATTTTAGGTCAGCATGCCAGCTGCTCCACAACATCAAATGATTAATTTCCAGCCAGTACATTCTCATGTCAACAGGGCTTGGAACTTTACCGTGACCATTTCCAAGTCTAGGATCTACTATGGATCCTCAGGCATATCTAAGCCCAAAATATGCTTATACCAGCACACATTTATATCAACAATAACCCTTACTCCGCAACCCCTCTCAACAACCATTTACCTTTACCTTTACCTTTAGGGTGCAGCACCCAACTACATCTATTTAGCCTGTCAACACAAGCAACACAAGCAATGCAAGCAAACTTCATCAGCGTTATTACTCTAAAAACCATAATCATGTTTCATATCATTCACTATCAAGTATTGAGACACCAGGAGTGCGTCCACTCCCTAGAGTGTAATCAATATTGAAAACCCCTTTCATGACTCAACATCAGAAAAGTGTGCACTCTCTTCCGGTGTGTGCCATGTAGGCCCTATTCATACTCAAGCAATTGGTCATAATGGATATTAAATCAAAACATGTTCTGCATATGGAATTTAATAAAACATGCATATTCTTAGCAAGGGTTACAGAACACTTATCCATTTGTCGTCACCGTATGCCTTTTATATATATCAGGCATAGTCAAGCCATCAAGGAGTTGGGAAAGGCTAAATGCTAAGCTGGTGAGCTCATTGCAGAGCTAGGAACACCTACACCAGAACTAGCCTGACTTCTAAGACACCCACACACACCCAACACAAGGAATCAGTCCCTTCTCTGCTACACAGTCCCTCAGGCCCTGCATTCCCTTCCAGTGCTATCCCGGGGTTGTGGAGAAGAAAGTCAGCCCTATAGCTCTGTCTGTGTGGTTTCCAATCACCAGGTTTAAGCAAACCAAGCCCCCATCCCTGCTTCCTTGTTACGTTTCATATCCACACATGTCTTACCGACATAATTTATACCATCTCACTCATGTTACTACCAAACATGCAGTGCAGATGAGACATTTTCAAAATGTCCAATGGCGTTTCACCCGAAACCCATTTCCAAGGTAAGGGAAAACCTTCCCATAAAGTTTGGCTTCTGCAGGCCCTAACACATGATCTTCCTGCAATGTGTACTTCTGGAACATTCATCAAATAGCCAAACAGTCAATCATTATCTGATAATACAATCCAAACTGATTGTTCTATAACCAAACAATGAAATTAGTAATCAAATTCATTAGGAATTTGCAATTCTATCTACTACAGAAATTGACTTGCTCAATTGTGGGTCTCTTGTAAGCAGCACTACTATTCCCATTATAATTTTATGCTTACTATCATAACATGAATACCCACTTACCATGTGTCCTCCTGACACAATCTTACACAAGCCAACAGTGATTAGTAGTCGTTAGCAATTTCTTAAATACGAAATTCACAATTCAAATTTAACAACCCATTATGCACACCAATTACTTTTACAACTATGCGACTCTTCTCATAAGGTTTGGCTTTTTCACGGGATAGATTCTGGCATTGGTCAAGATCTTACCTCTCACTGCCATGCTCGAAATAATCTACCTAAAACCTGAGCTTCAATCAACCAAACACAAGCTTATGCAAGCCAATAGTGACTAGTAGTTGTTAGCAATTTCTTAAATCCGAAATTCACAATTCAAATTTTAACAACCTATTATGCATACCATATGGTAGATTCTGGCATTGGTCAGGATCTTACCTCTCACTTCCATGCTCGAAATAATCTACCTGAAACATGAGCTTCAATTAACCAAACACTTGGTAAGTCTGGATGCATATAACCTTTTCATTGCTACAACCATCACTGAAGCATTTTCAGAATTTATAAAATTCAAATACTTCCAGCTGTTAGTCACATCAATTTACCAAGACTCATTTACTTCATCCAATCATTATCATACTAACATTGCAAGGTATAGTCATATCATTCATGCAATTAAAGGAAGTGTTTAGATACTCCTTACTTCACAAGCGTATCAATCATACCACCTTGCTCTTCCATAGAGCATTTCTGGCAGCCAATTGATCATGACTATCCTGCATTCATAACAACCTTTGAAATGGTTCCTGAATTGTCATCAATTCATCATTTCAATCATTAGTCATTCACAATATCACATGCATTCATGCAATACATCACAACATTTTCCCTGGGCTTACTTTCCTTGGGCCACTAAGCTCAATCAACATATACATGAATGACACCTTTCTATATTCAAACATCCACATGGTATGAGGTCTCTTACCTTTACCACTCCTTGGAAGTTGTCAAAAATCAAACTCTTACCTGCATGGGTCGTACTTACACCCTTGCCATGACCAATTTGGTTGGTCCTTTGCAGGAGTTTGCAGAATTTGCTCACCAACTTTTGTTATGGACTTGTTGCCTTATCCCTTTCTTCATAGGGTTGCTGGTCACATTTATCAGCATCAGCAACATATTCATCTAGGTCCATGTTGTCGTTGGTTTTTTTCCACTAATGCCAACATCAAAGCAATGATTATCATTAGTGGTTCATTATAAATGTATAATATTTAGTATCCTATGTATACAATACATATCCTCATGCATTTCATGCATAAGACTTAGGAAATGTAACATGGTTAGCAAGACAGGTTTTTTAAGGAAACTTCCCTTTTCAAGCCTTTCATCTTGGAATGGAACTCCTTTTCCACCCAACAACTGGTTTGACTTCATAGTCCTTGCTACCCCTAGCCATGCAACTGTCCTGATTTGTCCATTTGATAGCAGCAGCCATCACTAGCACTTTGCTACTTCATGCTCAGATTTTGGTGTCTTAACCTTGTTTCCTACTGGACAAGCTTTCCAACGCCTATCCACATGCTTCATTCCGACCTTGGATGTGAAAACCATACCACTTCTAAGAATGAAGACTTTCACCAAATATTTTCATTTTACATTTCTGGTAGCCAATTGGCTTCCAAATATTTTGAAGTTGGCATTTGGACTGGGTGCCAACTTTAGCCACTTGTAAATCCACTGAAAATAGCTGAAAATTCCTGCTGAAAAACACAGTCAAAATTTGCTGGAAATTCCCATTTGAAAAACTCTAATTTTTCCTGGTGCAAAATCGGATCTCATTTCATTTAATCTTTCGACGTATCGGCTGTCAAAACAGCTACTCCTTCCACCGTATCGGTGACTCGAACCATAATCCTTTCCGCTACGTCGGTGACCAGAACCACTAAATTTTTTTGACGTCTCAGAAGTCCAAACCGCTAATTGATCCAACGTATCGGCTGCTCAAACCGCTAACCTCTTCCGCAGTTCATCGGCGGTCGGGTGCACTTCTCATCAGAAGGACAATTCACTAAACAGCTGTAACGATGGTTCATCTTCCTTAAAAAATTTCCGATCGGTGGTCCGATATTCTTCTATACTTAGAAAAATTATTTTTCTTCTTCTTCCGTCGCCACATCGAATGTCCAAACAACTATCCTCTTCCGATGTTTTGGTGACCTTTGGAAGATCCCGGCTGAAACTGCGGCTCCGTCTTCCACTATTTTCCCCCGAACTTTTCTTCTTTTCCTCGGCGAGGAAGTTCCCTCAACAGCCGCAACAGCGGCTCGTCATCCTGTATCTCCTTCTGATTGGTGGCCAAATCAACTGTGGCATGACCCAATCGGCATCGACGGGCTTTTCCCATCGGAAGTCTAGTGACTTTGGCTTTCGCAACGGCGGGCGCTCAAACCTCTAATTTCTTCCAATAGCCGACAAATTCTTTACTTAGAATAATTTTAACAATTCTTTCATGACATCGGCGGTCAGAGAACTTACCCATCAGATGACTTAGTGCTCCCAGCTTTCGCAATAGTCGCGCTCAAACGCCTAAACATCGATGATCCAAACAACTATCTTTCGTCGATGGTCTTCAACACTTAGACAACTTTTTCAAAAAATTTCTCTTCTTGACTTCTTTGTACGGAACATAACCTCTGTCGGCAATCAGAACCAATAACTACTATGCATCGGTGTGTTAGTCTCTTCGTCAGTCGCAATGGCAGCATGCAAAACCCCATCTTCTTCCGGCGGCAGTCTTTCTCGTCGGAAGACTTAGTGCTTCTGGATGCCGCAACGGCGGGTGTATGAGCACTTTCTACCTCCAATAGTCAACGATTTTGTGCCTTAAACTTCTTGACGGCATCAGCGATCGGAGGAATTTTTCGTCGGGCGTCTAGTCATTTAGACTTCCGCAATGGTGGATTCCCAAACAGCTAAATTGTTCCGATGACCTTCGAACACTTAGGCGATTTTCCTTCCAACTGCTCCCATTGGCACGCCTTCGCCTAACTCTTCCACTACGACGGAAGTCCATTCCACTAGCTCTTCTTCCACAATGGAATTCAATTCCACTAAGTGTTCCAATGGCTCAAACACTTAAACAAATTTTCCAAAAATTCTTTTCCGCTGCTGCGTCTCGTCGAACGGCCTTCCGACTACACCTTCCGTTGTTTCGGAGGAGCTTTCCACTAGCTCTTCTGACTGCCAACACTTAGGCAATTTTTTTTTTGAATTTTTCCAGCCATCCATTTCCAATCCCTACTGGGCAGAAGGAAATTCTACTTTTGTCACTGCGCCTTGGTGGTCCATTCAGGCCCATGCTGCAACATGAGCTCTGATACCATACTATCACGTCCCCGACCCTCCGATCGGAAAAGAGGACGCGACGAACACCAAACAACAATGCACATGGGAAAACAGCCCCGTGAACATGAACAAACATCAAATGCTGAAATTACAAGGCTTAAACATAATGCATATGAAGATGCATAAACATACAAGCATACATAGATGCCTAATTCCTCAACAAACGCGGAAGCAAACACATATACATTCTAGCATATAACATGTTCATCATTATTCATTTGTCATCAATATAATTGCAGAGATGAATTAGTCAGCAGCACTTATCTTTTGATGAAGAATTCACCCGCAACCAGCTACGTCGCTGCAACGTTCCACCCAACCATAGGCCAGCGTTCTCATGAGTCTCTCAGCAGCGCTGCCACCCCTGAGCTAGGCATGATTCCTCCAAGGATAAGGGTCAATGCAGGCTTACACATAGCCAAGGGACACAATCAACAACCCAACACAGCTGGGTTTATTAGGACATCAATAAATCATCCAAGCCAGCACAGTCCAAAGACCAACCACTGCCTACCGTAGCAACACAATCCCTTCACAGCCCTGTGAAGAAGGAAAAGACAACCGGGGACAGTCCCAAGCAAAAGATGAGCACAGCTCAAGCCCACAGGGCAACACAGAGTTGTCCTTGGCCCTAGCGTGGCCAAAACAACTCAGCAGCAACCCAAACTAGGGTGCATCAACCACATAACCCCACAATGAATGATGGAAACAAACCACAGTCCACAAAGGATAATAATAGCATTCCCAGCATAGCCATGGGAAGACTCAGCCAACGGATGTGGAAATCAACAATCACAGACTCATAGTGAAAACGATGGCAGCTATACACAGTCCCAAAGCAGGGAAGAAGGAAACACACATGCACAATCCGAAATGGAAGGAAGACAGACTCTCAACAGCACTCAGAAATCGTGGGAAGAACCACATCAACCCAAATCGTGGGTGAAACCAATAGCAAGCCCAAACATACCAGTGGAAATCGTGCCCTTGAGGCCGTTTCACCTGCTCGCTGTGTGCACAACCAGAGAAGACTCGCGACTGGTGCGTGAGAAGCACAGAACAAGAATCCCAGCCTACGCAAGGAGGAACAGCACGTCTCTCTGCGTGAGGCAAACAGACAATGGTCTAAGCGCGTGGATGAACAGAAAAATGATGCATAGGAGGAAGCTGAACCCGTCTCTGCGTGAGACATGAACATACCAAATCCTCCGTGAGGATTAACAAGAAATCAGGAGAAGACGAACAGACCACAGAGATCCTGTGTAATGTAGAGTGCGTGGGGGAGAACAGAAAAACGTGAGGCATCCACCAAAAATGGAGGTAACACATAGTGGAGAGAGTGGAGTGAATGCAATCGTGGGTGGAGTGGGCACGTGGGTAAGGGATTGACAGTCCTGCCACCCCACTCCCAAAACAATAACTGTCTCAACCACCAGCAGCCATAACTACCTCAACTACTCAACAAAACATTAAAGAGGTTGACAAGGGAAGATGGAAAAACAAAGCAAGGTGGAAACACATGGGTTTTTCCCCCATAGACCAAGGTTTGACATCCCCCACCCCTTATCCTTTGGAACCATGCCCTTTTCATTCAACATTGCACTGTCGTAACTGGTTGTGTTTTTAGTTTTATTTGATGTGCGTGTTTACATGATGCCAAATTATAATGTGCCAAATAGCACAATATACCATCGGCAACTATCCCTATTGCCGAAACATACACAACCAAATTGATGGTGGGGCTTTTGCCTTTAGCTCCTCACCACGATTAATTACATTATATACATCATGCAAACAGGGTCAAAACCGAGAGATTACAGTCGGACAACACAGTCGCTTTACGGGTTGAAGCTGAGGGCCACAATAATTGGTTACGTACCTCCACTTGTTGTGTATGGGAGTCTCAAGCCTCTCCTAGGTGAGACATACCTGCTTCATTCAGGACCTCACTTATCCTACCCTTGATTGCTTGTGTTTGGATTTATATTTTACTGGTGTATGCTCTGTGCACGTTAGATTTCCTAGGGTTTGTGTAGTTAGAGAGTCTTTTATATTTTTTGAGTCATTGTGGATTCGGGTGCGACTCCTCTCCATTCTTGTCGTTCAGCAGGAATTCTGCCTTCTACATCTCCTCCTCCTTTAGGAGAGAGAAATAGACAGTCCAAGTGGACTACTTCACACATTGATTCACACACGATGGGAGACCATGTTGAAGGTATTTCTGAACCACCTTCTCCCATTCAAGTGGAAGATGGGGAGTTTACTCCTAACTATGATCCTTCACCTGATTTGACTGAGTTAGGTCCTATAATTGATTAGATAGGAACTTTTCATGATAGACCTACTTACTCTAGTATTGATCCCCCATTGACACATTTCCGGTATGGAATGCCGGAAGATGATGAGACTCATTTTGAACCCGCCAACACTAGTTATAGTATGTCTGGTTTTCCCACACATGATTTGGCATTTCATGTCGAGTCTAAGTTTGATCCTAACACTACCCCTGGGGGCACTCTCATTCCTTACCATGCAGAGAGGTTTGGGAGCACAAGTCACATTGTACCTTCCATCTCGGCGGTGGAAGCTACATCACATATTCCTGCTAGGCCTAGGGTTAGTGATCCTATTAGGATACCAGATCCAAGACGAGTGACTATAGGGAACAATACGTACATAATTACATAGGTCCCTTCGTCCTTTGTCCTTATTTCTTTGAATGTTCACCCTCCAGCTCATTCACGTGGTCCTTCGGGCCAGAATGTTGCTACAAGTCATGTTCGTATTGTTGTTACTCGACCAGTTGTGTCTCAGGTTCAAGTACCACCCGTTGTCTTGGGAGGTCATGTTCATACTTCTAGAGGTCATTTTACTACTTTCGGAGCGTATATTCCTACTTCCAGAATGTATATTCCTACTTTCATAGCGTATATTCCTACTTATGGAGTGTCTCATGGGACATCTCATGCGATGGCTTATGGACCTTATTATGGGATGCAGTATGGGAAGGGTTCTTCACCTTATGGGTACGGGTATCAACAACTCGCTTACTCTCCAAATTATAGCTTTGTAGCTCTAAATAGTCAAGGTACACCACAGTATGGTGCTTCCATGCCACCCTATACAGGTCAAACGGGAGGAGGGCACTATGGTCAAGGCCATGGTGGTTATGGTAATCAGACCTATGTGAATTAGAACTATCAGGGAGCGATCCATCGACCTACTCATCCTAGGCTCCCTTTCCTCGCAACGCTAAATCTTCCTGACTTGTCGAGATTGACAAACGATCTGTAGCTCATGACTCGGCTTGGCCAGCTATCCCTACTAAGCTTCCCTCGGACATACCCAAATTCAAGGGCAAACTGGGAGAGGATCCGAGTGAACATGTTACTACCTTCCACCTATGGTGCTCTTCAAATTCCTTACACCAAGATTCGATCTGTTTAAGGCTATTTCAACACACCCTTATAGGGCCTGCCATGAAATGGTATGTAGAGTTACCTAGGGGGGCATTCGCTTTGTTCGATGACCTAGCAATGACTTTTCTTAACCACTTCCAGCTACCAGTGCGTTACGACGTTGGTACGGAACTCTTGTCGACATTTTGGTAGGGTAAAGCCACACATATCTCCGACCATATCCAAGAGTGGCATAGACAGAAGAGGTTGATTAAAGCCTTTATACCACCGGAATTCCTCCTCGAATGGTTCCTTAAGTCTTTATTTCCTTATATAGCGAAGGATGTTTCTACATCCAAAGTGAAAAATGAGGAACAATCCATTTTTAGGGTGCAGGAACTAGATTTGATTTATGCTCAATCCGGTTTGTTATATGAGATCATTTCCAATGCTCTGCGTTCTAGTTTCGACCCCAAAGTTAAATCTGGACCACATGCCGATGGCATTGTTGGTTGTGTGAGTGCTAAACTTGCGGATTCGGTTGTGAAATAGGTCAATCAATTTTCAATCAACCAATCTGCTTCAGGACAAGCCACGGCTTCGTCTCAACCCACCCAAATGGGGAGTGTAATTTCAGTGCAATCGTCGGACCAGAAGGGTAACCAACAACTCGGAAGGAATAAAAAGAAGGGTAAGAACAATTGTAATGGTGGGAATAGGAATGAAAATGCTAATAATAATGACAAGAATGCCCGTAATGCTGGGGGGGCAAGCAAGCTAAACGTAAGGTTAAATTTCCTTACAAGTTGTGTAAGGAATATCACCTCACTTACTTGTGCCCTCGTATCGATGAAGCCTCAAGATTCTTATCACAGGGCCCAGTTGTGCTGACTAACCCTTTGCCTCACAATAAAAACATGAACTCAAGGAACCATGATCAGTCTGGTGGTGATCAAGATCTGCTGGAGGGTAGTGGTCGTGGTTGCATTAACATGGTGTGTGCTACGAAAGTTGTGACCCATGCGAAGGACTATGGTTCGTCACAACCCAACCCAGGAAAGGAACCTGATCCACCAAGGACTCCTTTGTGTATTGAAAAACCTATGGATAAACCTGAAGTTGCACCTCACGCTCCTAAGGGAGTCCTTAAGTGTTCAGGGCACAATCCTAATGCCCGAGCCACCCAGAACTATCCTGTTGCCGAGGATTTGGGCCATACTCCTTGTGCGATGTCTGTACTAGAAGTACTTCAGAGTTGTCCTTCGCAAAGGAAGGATTTGCTTTCTACCCTTGGTGTGAATGATGATAATTCTTCCTCCATGATTAAATTTGAAACCACAAGACTTCAACCTTGCTTTCCTTACTATGTGTCTCTTTTGATTCATGTAGAATGTCTCAACATGACCGTCAAGCGCACTGTGATTGACAAAGGTGCTACTGCTTCTGCGATGTCTTTATCATGTTGGAAGGGTTTAGGTTCCCCTGAGTTGTCTAAATCTACTACCATGTTAACTGCGCTTGATGGGAGATCATTTAGGCCACACGGGATCCTTCCTTCCCTTAAGGTCTATTTGGGAGGGAAGACCGTTGCGATAGAGGTCGAGGTGGTTGATGCGCCCCTTGACTACAATCTCTTGTTGGGTAGGAATTGGATGTACAGTATGCAAGTTGTAGCTTCTTCACTATTTCACGTTGTATGCTTTCCATTTAATGGGAAGATAGTTATGATTGATCAAACGTCATTCAAGAATCTATCGATTACCACACTTTGGGAGCTTCGATCCCAATTGTAGAACACTCTCAGCCGGCAACTAGGAGTGTGGGTGTGGGCATGTATCCATCCCTCATGGGAATCTTTAGTTGTCTTGCACCTATCCTTATGATAGGGTCTAGCTCCGGTGAGGCTTCGACATCTGTGAGATCGGTTTATTTTTGCACGAGTCATATGGAATATCCTTGGATTATTCCTACACCGAATACTTCAAGTGAGCCCATCATGACGGACGTGTCATTGCCTGCAACTATGGCAGCTTATCACGCTAATCTTGGGTGTGTTGTAGAGCCTAGTCCTTCCTCTTCGTGGACGAAGGAGGAGGACCCATATGTGCTGCCTGTATGGGAAAGTTAGTATTCTCATGCACATGACTACCTCGATAGTGTTTTTCCTTCAGATGAATTGATTATTGAGGCCATGTCAGGGGTTGAGCCACCATGGGAAGAGTTGCATCATAGATATTACTTTCTTCCCAAGCTTGACCGCTTGTAGCATGAGGAATTTCGAGAAGTTCTTAGTGAGAGAATTGGTAGTCCCATGGTTCCATTAAGATCTCCTGGTTTGATGGCTGATGGGAACATGGAAAATATATCTCCAATGATTCCTATCAATATCTCTCGCGATCCTGGTAGGATAGAGAATGTCTATATTGTGGAAGAATGTTCCCATGCTGAGATTCAAGAATACACCGAGCTGTTTAAATAATTTCATGATATCTTTTCTTGTTCTTAAGACAAAATGTCAGGTATCGACCCTCGCATTGTTGAACACGAGATTAAGACTTATCCCAATGCTAAGCCTATTCGACAACGCTTGCGTGCAGTGAATCCTAGGAAAGCACCCACGATTAAGGCAGAGATAGAGAAACTGTTGAAAGCTGGTTTTATCTATCCTGTTCCCTTGATGGAGTGGGTTTCAAACCCCATTCCGGTTGATAAGAAGCAGGGAGCGATCCGCATATGTACTGATTTCCATGATTTGAATCGTGCCTGTCCTAAGGACAATTTCCCCATACCATTTATTGATCAGATTTTGGATGAGTGTGCGGGTAGCGAGGTTTTTTACTTTACGGACAGCTTTTCTGGATACAATCAGATACAAATTAAACCTAAGGACCAACATAAGACTGCATTTATTTATCCTTGGGGAACCTTTGCATATCGAAAAATGTCTTTTGGCCTTAAGAACGTCGGAGCTACTTTTCAGCAGGCTATGACCTTGATCTTCCATGATCTAAAATCAATTATCAAAGTATTTTTGGATGACCTTGCTGCTCATTATCGTATGAGAATGCATCATTCTTATCATTTGAGATTAGTATTCGAAAGGTGCCACCATTATTTAGTCAGGTTAAATCCTCACAAGTGCATCTTTTGTGTGAATTATGGTCGCCTATTAGGATTCATTGTTTCTAAAGAAGGTATAAGAGTCGACCCTTTGAAGGTTGAGGCAATACTTCAGTTGTCTCCCCCAAAAAACATTCGTCATCTTCAATGTTTGCAAGGCATGGAAAACTTCTTATGGAGATTCATTGTCAAATTTTCCAATTTGAATAGAGGCTTCATGTGTCTTTTGAAGAAGGACGACACCTTTTGTTGGGATGAGCGAGCCCATGAGTCCTTTGATGCACTCAAGCGAGCCCTAGCATCGGCCCCGATGATTAGTCCCCCAGACTATAGCCATGATTTTCTACTTATGTGGCCGCGTCCATGGAGACGATTGGTATGGTTTTGGTTCAAGAGGATGAGGAGCTCCAAGAGCATGTCATATACTATCTGAGTCCAAATCTTATTGACATGGAGATCCGTTATTCCCATGTTGAGAACCTTGCCTTAGCTACCGTACATGCGATTGAATGGTTGAGACATTATATTCTCCTTCGCCAGACCTTGGTTGTATCCCATGTCAATCCATTTCAATTTGTCCTCACTCGAAGGATGATTGGGGGAAAATATAATAAATGGATTGTCATCTTGCAAGAATTCGATCTCAAGTTTGTTTCGGAAAAATTGAAGAAATCATTAATTTTGGCGGAGCTTATATTGGATTTCCCAAGCAAGGGCGGGGAGTTGGTTTGTGAAGATACGTTTATTGATGAGCACATCTTCTTAATCTCAACTTTAGGCCCATGGTATCAGGATATTATTATATATCTACAAACATTGAAGGTCCCTACTCACCTCTCACGGGATGAACAACGACGGTTACATCACGTGTCTAAGAATTACCTCATAGTGGATAACAATTTGTACCGCCGTGGGGTAGATTCCATTTTATGTCATTGTTTAACTCATGAAGAGGCTGAGGTAGTGCTAAATTATTGCAATGGAGGGGCGTGTGGTGGTCATTTATATGGGCTTTCTACAGCCCGAAAAACCTTAAGAGCAGGTTATTTCTGGTTGTCGATCTTTAAGGATTGTGTAGATGTGGTCAAGAGGTGCCATCCTTGTCAGGTGTTTGCACGTAATATGTGCTCAAAAATTTCCCCGTTACATCCCATCATCACCGTCGGTCCCTTCACTAAGTGGGGGCTTGATTTTATGGATTGCAACCCAACTTCAGCTGGGGGGCATCATCATATCATAATGGCTGTTGACTACTTCATGAAATGGGCTGAGGCTATGCCTATATTTAAATGCTATGGTGAGATAGCTATGCACTTTGTATTCAACCAGATTATTACTACATGCTTTAACTAGCAATTTTGGGGCTCAAATCCCCCCCGAGTAATTGTCGGAATCGCCTACCAAATGTACAAAACACCACTCAAATTCTCAAATTGATGAAGGGAATGTGTATAGAACATCAACATGGACTCATATTCTGAACGAATCGAACTCCCATGGTTATTATCAGTTCTTTCAATCACATATATAAAAACTAGTTTTGAACCCTTGGGGAAATGAGATGCAATTTAATCCAATGGTTATGTAATTCGACCCAATGGCCACAAACTCTCGGTTAATGAATATGAAACCTCAAATATTCTTCAGTTACAGTCCATTCATGCATGAATAATCAATATTTTACACAGCCATTCAAATATACCAAAATTATAAGAGTTTGCAACAAAGAAGTGGGAAATGGCACTGTTTCTTTATTACTGATCAATAATATATAAAATATCTTGGCCTTTCGACCTGATAAATTTCTGAATAGAGAGAGAATATTATTTACATCAGAATACAAAATTCTGTAGCAATAGGAGCTCCCTCAAAAATATAAATGGCTCACCAAGTGTGCCTCACTCCACCGGGCTGGAATATGGTGAAAGAATGTGAGATGGGAGGGGGAATGAGCTGAATCCTGAAGTGTCCATGAGCTGATGTATCTGCACCTATATATTATAACTCCATTTAATCTCCTTTAAATACCTGAATGTCCTCTCCAATCACCAATTAGGATGGGAATCATTCACCCTCGAAATTGTCTCAAGCATGAACTAGTCACTCACTAGCTCTCTCTCTTCACAACAACAAATTTAACAACTAATCAAAATCCCCTTCTCATGGATTCTCCCTGAATTTTATAAAAATTAGTGGTCTCCTCAACTTCCAAATACATCCATAAACTAAATCCAAGTCGAATTGGTGTTGCTGCTCATGCTATGCCATGTGGCCTCTCTCTTCACCTTCCATCTTCTCCTAAATTGAGTAGGAACTCATTGGACTTCTCCAAATCACACGAGAGATCTATTAGATGCTCTATTTCGACCTGATATGTCATATATGTCATATTTCAGCCTTCATATATGAATTGTGTCATAACTATCATAGAATCTCCATCATTGGTGTCATAGATGTCATAAGTGTAAGGGGAATCTAGCCAAGTGTCCATGAAACTCCCCATTTGGCTATTCCTTGCTCATGTAAGTTAAAATTCATCCCAAATTCGACCTATTGATTATATGGAAAATTATATTTACCTTATAATCCATCCAAAACATTATGATTTCCATATATTTGAGATTGCAAGAGGTGTATTCCATTTAACATAGGAATTCTAGCTAGTGTGGGTCCCACATCCTCCATGTGTCCTCATGATCATTTTCCACTTTGATTTTACCTTGTATTTATTTATTTATCTCTTTTATTAAATATTTATGCTATTATAATTTTCAAACATCATTTATTTTCCCCATTATTCCAAATATCAAAGCTTACACCCCCAACCGTAGGAAACTAGTGATTTTCCTCCTTGGCAATTTTTTGACCTTTAGCATCGATTTGACAACTTTTATGAATATGGAAAGTGTGGTTTGGCCATTGTGACCCAATTCAAAATTTGGGACATTACAAATCCTCCCTTCCTAATATTTCTTTTCCTCAAGCAATTTCAAACATGGTTGTTGAAGAACCTGCTTTCTGTATGATTCTTTGAAGTTGCCACCGAGCTGCCCACTTTGATTCCTTGAGATTCCATGAATATTTTATAGAGGGACCACCATGCTTGATGTTGCACTACTCTGATTAACATCACCTTATTAAGTGGGGAATCCATCTCCCATATTGCTTGTTTCCCAAATAATTTGAAATCAATGGGACTAAAAACTATCCCAAGGTCCCATTTCTTGCATTTGACTTCAACAATTAATAGTTCTCTCCAACCCATACCATTAGGAAAGAGAATTCCTATATCCCAATTTCTCCAAGTATACTACCATTTTTCAAGTGCATACATGATTCAAATCACCAATCAAATCTGCTCCAATGACATAGGTGAGGATCCCATGCCATATAATGCTTCTCCAAAAGGTTGTGATATGCATCAAAATATTCAGCCATGTATTATTTCATCCAATAATTAGATGAAGAATCTCCACTCAAATCTGAACCAAATAATGAGCAAGAAAAACAAGGAGACTTCAAATGACTCAAAGAAGTCTCAACCATGCATCCATGAATGAGTGAATCATAAATATATAACAATGTATGTGGTTGGTAACAAAAATGTTCTCTCATCATAAATCTATTCACCCCAGTGTTGGATGAAGTTCCTCCAACATCAAATGAACCAAGTGTTGAGCAAGAAAAACCATGAGTCTTCAAGTGACTCAAATTCATATCATAGGTGCATCCATGTAGATGTGCATCATCAGAAAGTAACAAGTAATGCTGCTGCAAATGTGAATAAGAATATGCTCCAAATGATATGTAATTTCCATAAATATAATCATCTATGTGTTCTTTCATCGCATAAGTGAATGGAGAACCTCCACCAAAATCTGAACAAAATAAGGAGCAAGGAAAACATGAAGACTTCGAGTGCCTCAAAGAAGTCTCATAAATACACTCATGAATATGTATATCATCATGTAACATCAGAGGATGTTGCTTCCAATAATAATATTCTTCAATCATATAACTCTTCACCCAATTGTGGGATGAATTTCCTCCAACTTTAAGTAGACTAGGAAAGGAAAAAGGAAAGTCATGAGTCTCCAAGTGACTCAAGTGAATATCATAGGTGCACCCATGGAGATGTGTATAATCATAATTTAAATAAGGATGCTACTGCAAATGTAAATAATATGGTTCTCTAATAATTCCATCATCAAAAGGAGAAATTGAATGTACATACTCTTCATGTGCCACGATAAAAAAAGAAACCTTTCACCCATACTCCATTAGGATGAATGTTGCAAAATATGGAATTGTAGGATGTAGGAGAATGAACTAACTCACCCAAATGCTCAAAAAGTGCATACGTTTCATCATGGTAAGGATCCATATGGGTAGTATCATGCATCTCTTTCAAAAGTGTGAAACCTTTGTCATAGATTGGTTCCAATGTAGAGGAATCATGCTATTCTTTAAAATTTGCATAACCTTCATCAAGAGACAATTCAAGTTCCTCTTCCACCACATCAAGTGTTTGAATCTCTTCAAGTTCAACTTCAAACAAATCAAGAAAATTCAAATTTCCACATCTCTCATGATCCACCATGTCATGAGAATCCTCCAAACGATATACCATTTGGCAATATTCGATGGTGCACGTTGCTCTTTGAATATTCTCCATGTCTTCAAGGAATGATGGATCCTCCAAGGAAGTGGATCTCCAAAAAAAAATTGATACCATTGCTTGAGTGTCATGGAGTATGCTAAGGGATTCTTGGATATCCCTTTCACTCATCTTCAAGGATCCTTCAATGAAGGATGGTTCATTGGAGTGAACCTCCTCTTCTCAGTTCATTTTGGATTTGATCAACTCCTTGAAGCTCAAGTGGTGATGGGGAAGTTGATCTTGGTTCGTGCTTTGCTGCTACAAGGTATTCATCTTTATGCTCATGATAAATTTGGATTTCAGAAACATTTTCAGATCTGATATTTATGTCACCAACATAGAGTTGCGAGCACCCATCATTTAGTACTCCTTCATAGTTCAAACATCCATCAATAGATTCCCTTTGGTCCATGTCCATAGTAGAATTTGTTTCAGAATGATATTCAATAGTTTCACGGTACTCTTCTTCCTTCTCATGTGATGCTTCATCATATTTTTCAAATTCATTTGGGAGTGAATTTCGATCCTCTTGATGTAATGTTTTTCCTTCTTCACCACCCATAGAAGTTTGTAGCTCTTGTGTCTCCTCCCTCCTTGTGCATTGAAGATTATTCATTAATGAGTTATTATTTGAATTATTTTTCATAACTTACTTCAACCAATAATTAAGGTTTTCAAAACAGATGGTATTATGTCTCTCTTCATGATGGAAACTTCTACTGCCCATAAATTGGCTAGCCATCAATTCGAATGCTTGCTTAACCTGCCTGGTCATCTCCTCACCACTTGACTTAATTGCTTTCTTGAATTCATATATACCATCCATAACTTAAACAAGTTCCAATACCATGCTATGATACTACTGTAATGTTCCCTTTTTTGAAATTTTATCAAAAGACCAATTCTTCAATTATTTCACAATGTACTCAAATTCAACTTCTTACAACTCTAGTTAAATGGATCCAATTGATCCCAAAATTCCTCAAATTGATTTAAAACTTGGTGAGGAAGGTCCTGAGGGGTGATGAGACATATGACAAAATATATAATCAATATAATCAACTGATATACCCAACCATGTTCTGCAATTTTCAAGGGAATAAGTTTTGGAAAAAGACTAGTCAATTTGAGAGGTGGAAATCCCCCCTGGGTCCTGGAAATAATCTCTTCCAAGCATTGCACAACCTTGACTGATGGTGGGTATGATACTTGTATTTTTTATAATACATAAATTAAATTATATTTTCATCATCATATGTGGTTTTGGGGTCAAATAGTTATTCAAGAGAACTCCATGAATTTACTAGTAGTTTTGAGGTTCCAACCCCCAATGGTATATGACTCCAAATAGCTCCAAATGCTCCCGAATTGTACCAGAAGATGTATTAGTGATAAAATAACCTAATTATAATGTTTATTGAATTATTATGGCCTTAAAATTACTTCTTCAAGTCTATATCAAATTCTGAATAAGATAGATGCTTTAACTAGCAATTTTGGGGCTCAAATCCCCCTGGGTAATTATGGGAATGGCCTCCCAAATGTACAAAAAAACACTATAATTATAAAATTGAGGTAGTTTATGTGTATAGGACATAAAATTTGACTCATATGATTAACCAATCGAACTCCAATGTCTATTATCACTTCCTTCAATCAAATATATAAAAACTAGTTTTGAACCCTTGGGGAAATGAGATGCAATTTAATCCAATGGTTATGGAATTCGACCCAATGGCCACAAAATATCAGTTAATGAATATGAAACCTAAAATATTATTAATTTAAATTCCATTCATGCATTAATAATCAATATTTTACACATCCATTTAAATATACCAATATTATAAGAGTTTGCAACAAAGAAGTGGGAAATGGAACTGTTTCTTTATTACTGATCAATAATACATAAAATATCTTGGCCTTTCAACCTGATAAATTTATAAATAGAGATATCAGAGTATATAAATCAGAATACAAAATTCTGGATTAATAGAATCTCCCTCAAAAAGATAAATGGCTCATCAAGTGTGCCTCACTCCACTGGGCTGGAATATGGTGAAAGAATGTGAGATGGGAGGGGGAATGAGCTGAATCCTGAAGTGTCCATGAGCTGCTGTATATGAACCTGTGTATTATAAATCCATTGAATCTCCTTTAAATACCTGAGTGGCATATCCAATCACCAATTAGTATTGGAATCTTTCACCCTTGAAATCGGCAAGCATGAAATAGTCACTCACTAGCTCTCTCACTTCACAACAACAAATTTCACAACTGATTAAAAGCCCCTTCTCATTCCTTCTCCCTGCATTTTATAAAAATTAATTGTCTCCTCAACTTCCAAATACATCTATAAACCAAATCCAAGTCGAATTGGTGTTGCTGCTCATGCTATGCCATGTGGCCTCTCTCTTCACCTTCCATCTTCTCATAAATTGAGTAGGAACCCATTGGGATTCTTCAAATCACACTAGAGATCTATTGGATTCTCTATTTATACCTGATATGTCAGGGATGTTATATTTCAGCCTTCATATCTAACTTGTTTCATAACTTTCATAGAATCTCCATCATTGGTGTCATAGATGTCATAAGTGTAAGGGGAATCTAGCCAAGTGTCCATAAAACTCCCCATTTGGCTCTTCCTTGATCATGTAAGTTACAATTAATCCCAAATTAAACCTATGAATTATATGTACAAGTATATTGACCTTATAATACATCCAAAACATTAGGATTTCCATATATTTGAGATTGCAAGAGGTGGATGCCATTTAACATAGAAATTCTAGCTAGTGTGAGTCCCATATCCTTCATGTGTCCTCATGATTGTGAGAAATTTGAACCAAAAAGTGAGTAATTAAAACCACAGGAGAATCTAGGAGTGTTAGTGAGGTTCACAAATCAAATTTGGGTGTAAGATTCAACAAAAACCATCAAATTACAGTTAAATTACACACAATGATAGTTGGAAACAAGATAATTTTGGAATTTATAATGCTGAAATTGTTATTAACAGGTTTATAAATATATCATGAGTGATTCGAATGGCTTTGGAAGCCAATTGTGAGCAAAAATCCCAAAATTGCCAAATTGGCATCAAACCCCCTTAGGTGGGCCAATCTCATCCCAAATCTCTCCAAATGGCCACAAATTGTTGAAGTGGCATGGATGATGTGTGCTAGGTCAATTATTACACCTTGGATAGCATGGGTGTGGAAAACCGGATGGTTTATACTCTCAATGCAATATTAATTGCACCAAATCAAGCCAAATTTGGGCAAAATCCCACTCTAGCGCCCCAAGTCAACTTTCCTATCCACATTCAATGAATGGGAGCACACCAGAAATGATGGTTTTGCATGTGTGGCTAGATTACTAGGCTAGAGTACCCATGTGGGTCATATAAATTCAACTTGACATGGCATATGTCCACCTAAGCACCGCTAGTCCACCTCATAGTGTATTAAAGCTTAAAAAAGCAAGAAAATTGACTAATTAGTGTAAATAAGGTACTAATGATGGATTACTATTCTAACACCCTCCCTTAATCCAACAACTAAGTATGCTCACAAAATGATGAAGGCCTTGGAAAAAATGGCTCAAGTCACCTCAAATACATAATCAGAAATTTCAATTTTATTTGTCCATGTGAAACCGAGGAAAGAAGGAAAACGTCATGGGAAAAACCTCCCCTAAATAATGGACATGGGGTTGGACCTGCAATTATATAACATAAAATTACCATCCTTCACTCACCCCAAGCAAATATCTCAGGTAAGTGAAGGTATTCTCAATGAAAGCCTTGGTAAAAATGTCAACAGTTTGCTTGGTGGATGGGAAATACTGCAGTGAGATCACTCTGTCATGCACTAAGCCCTGGATGTAATGCATGTGAATTTCTATGTGATTTTTCCTCTACCTCTGTACTGGATCAGTAGATATCTTGATGGCACTCTGATTATCCACTCAAATGTTGGTCAAAGAATCAAATGTGACACCAAACTCCCGAAGAATTCCCTGCAACCTAACACACTGAGTTGCAGCATTGACTGCTACCCTATATTCGGCCTCTGCTGATGATAGTGAGATGGTGTGTTGTTTCTTACTTGACCAGAAAATAGGACCCTCAGAAAACATGAAGAAAAAACTTGATGTTGATTTTCTGTCACTTGGATCACCAGCCTAATCTGAATCAGAAAATCCAACTAGTTGAAGTGAGGAACCAGCTGTGTAGTGCACTCTGAACTTCTTAGTTTCCTGGACATATTGTAGAATTATTTTAGCAGCCTTCCAATGGAACTCATGTGGCCGGTTCATGTTTCTTGCTACAGCACTCACAGCATAATAAAAATTAGGTCTTGTATGGGTGAGGTAGAGCAAGTTGCCCACTAGTATCCTGTAGAGTGTGATATCCACCATTGGGGAATTGCCAAATTCATGTAATTTAATACTGGAAAGAAATGGATATTTGGATGCCTTACACTCAGCCATATTAAACTTCTTCAGCAGTTCTGAAGCATACTGTGACTGACTCAACATGATTCCCTTACCATTTTGCTCAATTTCTAAGCCCAAGAATTGCCTTAGCAATCCTAGGTCTGTCATAGCAAATTCACTGTGCAAAGAGTTCTTAATTTGTCCAATTGAATTGGTACAGCAACCTGTAATAAGAATATCATCAACATAAAGAAAAATTACCTGCAATTTAACATCATTTTTCTGAAAATACACATTAGGGTCTGATTTGCATCTTGTGAAGCCAATTGAAAGCAAGAAAGCATCCATTTTTGCATACCAAGCCTTGGGGGCTTGCTTGAGTCTATACAGTGATTTTTTCATCCTGCATACTAATGAAGGATCCTCTTGGAAGCCTTCAGGATGCTGCATATATATATCCTCCTATATTTCACCATACAAGAAGGCACTCTTTACATCCATGTGGTGAACCTCCCAACACTTACTAGCTTCTAGTGCAAGAACTAGTCTAACTGAGTCCATCCTTGCAACCGGTGCAAAGGTTTCTATGTAATCAACTCCATGGACCTGAGAATAGCCCTTAGCCACTAACCTAGCCTTTTGTTTTATATCATATCCATTAGTGGCAAGTTTGTTCTTGTAGACCCGTTTACATTGAACAACTTTCCTCTTGGGAGGAAGGGGAACTAGTTCCCGTGTATTGTTCTCTTGGAGGGACTAAAGCTCATATTCCATTGCTGACTTCCATATTAGGTCTCTACAAGCTTTCTGATATGTCTACGGTTCATAACTGATTAGCATGTAACAATGCTCAGCAAGGGCACTATCACTAGCAAATGAAGCCTTACTAGCTTGATATCTAGTTGTCCTAGGCTCTTGAGAATTGCCTTCCGATTCTCCAGCTTCTTGCACAATTTTTTCAGCCCATTTGGGCCTAGATGGTGAGTAATCTACAGCAATATCATCTTCAGCAAAATTCATATCATAATTATCAGAAAAAATATAGCATGTGTCATCACTTACATCTTCAAATGGTTGAGGAGAGGAGCAATCCCCCGGTGCAAGTTCAAAGTCTGGAATTGGCTCTTCTTCAAATTTGACACTTCTTTCAACAAAAAATTTTCCAGTAGATGTGTCAAAGAGCCTATACCCTTTGGTGTCTTCACCATATCAAACAATGAGACACTTCTTTCTTTATGGCTGCAAGGATTTCCTTTTCTCTGAAGGAATTCTTGCCCATGCTTTTGTCCCTAATACCCTGAAATTTGAGACATCTGGTTTTTCACCAAACCATGCCTCATAGGGTGTCATCCCTTTCACTGATTTGTGGAAGGATCTGTTCTGAATGTGAGCAGAGCAGCTGATGGATTTAGCCCAAAGGTTTGGATTAAGTCCCCTTACTTCTATCATGCAAGTTGCCATCTCTTTGAGAGATCTATTCTTTCTCTCTGCCACACCATTTTGTTGTGGTGTGTAGGGAGTTGAGTGTTGCATTTGGATGCCACACTCCTCACAAAATTTCTGTAGGTTCTTATTCACATATTCCTTTCCATTATCAGTCCTAATTACTTTTATATTCTTCCCACTCTGATTATGTACTAGTGCTTTCCAAACTTTGAGTTGCTCAAACACCTCGGATTTCAATTTCATAAAATATACCCAGCAAAATCTAGAGTAGTCATCAATAAATGTAAGCATGTACCTAGATCCACCATATGAGGGAGTGGGTAGTGGCCCAATCAGATGATAATGCACCAACCCAAGTTTTTTTGTTTGTCTCCTTGCTTTCCCTTTTTCGTATCTCTGCTCAGGATGCTTCCCAATCACACATCCAATACATGCTCCAATAGATGGCTGAATTTGTGGAAGTCCTTCCACCATTCCTTCTTCGTGCAATGTTTGGAGATATCTATAATTCATGTGGCCAAACCTATCATGCCATAGTTTGGAAACTTCATTGGCATGTGAGTGAAGTGCTTGATCACTGGAAGTAGGTAGGAAATTGGAGAATTTGTACATTCTCTCATGATGATCAGCATACCCAACTGCAACAACTTGGTTTTTTGAGATTTCAGAAACCTCTACAGAGTTAGAAGTAAAGATTACTTTCTTTGGCTCTCCTATATGGGTCATCTGGTAGAATGACAGCGAATTTGCTGCAAGGTCCGGTACATATAGTACATCACTAAAGAACCCATGGTCTAAATCAATTCTCCCAATCCCTTGGGTCTGGATTTCAGAATCATCTCCCATTCGAACTGTTGGGCCAACATTCAAACTCATGGAGGAGAAGGATTCTCTCCTAGATACCATATACCTAGAAGCACCTAAATCAATCATAAAGGATGAGGAATTAGAATTACCTACCACCAATGCATGACATTTCTCCTTGCCTTCATTTGAACTGGAGTCGCCATCTCTCTTCATAGTGCTATAAGGAATTGGAATGTTGTTCTTCTCCAGCAGTTGCGCCATGGTGTCTATGGTTTTCTTCATGCATGAGATTTATAGATGCCATCCCTTGTGGCAATAAGAGCATTTGGCCTTATCTTTCCCTTTCTTCTCCTTTTCCTTGGGTGGATTTGTAGCTCCCTCACTGGATTTGGGTTTTTCTGATTTCTTCTTGTCCAGTAACTTCAAATTCTTGGACTTGGGTTTGCCCTTTGTTGAATTTGAAACCCCCACTGCTAGTGCCTGATCTTTGGTCTTGATGGAACCCATTTGAACCAATTTGTCCTTCTCTTGAGTGAGTGACTCCATGAAACTTGCCAGACTTGGAATTTTCTAGTTTCGAAGGGTGAGCTTGCCTGAGTGAAATGTGCTCACAAAGACTAAGAACTCTGGCCCCAACTTCGGAAGTATAGACAAGATCAGTTGATATTCCTTCTTCTGAATCCCACATTGTTTTAACTACAATACAAGTGATTTGAACTTGGTGAAGAAATCCTAGATTGTGTCATAGTGCGCTGGGCTCAAGCTTATCAGCTCATTCTCAAGCTAGTGACCACGTAGCTCATCAGTTTTGCCAAATAGAGACTCAAGTTTCTCCCAAACCTCCTTTGGTGATGTCAAACTATCAAGATGGAACAACAACTCTCTTGAGATGCCCAGACACAGCAAACCATATGCTTCATCCAATTTGTTAAAAAACTTGGCTTTTTCAACAACAGAATTTGGTTCCACTTCAGTGCCCATAGTAACTCTGAAAAGCCCCTTGGCTCTCAATTGAATCACCATCTCTACCTTCCATTCAAAGAAGTTGAAAGGTGTTAGCATGATGTGGGTCTCCTCCATTACTTCCTACACTGATGGTGGTAAAATTGATAACTAGGTTACACTCAGCAATTCGATTTTATCTGGAATTCTCTAACAAAGCAGCTCAAATCCACTAAGAATTTGGTCTACAGCTCAAAAATCTCCAACCAGATCTAATACCATGTGAGAAATTTGAACCAAAAAGTGATTAATTCTAACCACCGGAGAATATAGGATAATTAGTGAGGTTCAGAAATCAAATTTGGGTGCAAGATTCAGCAAAAGCTATCAAATTATAGTTAAATTACACTCAATGATAGTTGGAAAAAAGATAATTTTGGATTGTATAAGGCTGAAATTTTTATTAAAAGGTTTATAAATACATCATGAGTGATTTGAATGGATTTGGAAGCCAATTGTGAGCAAAAATCCCAAAATTGCAAAATTGGCATCAAACCCCCCTAGGTGGGCCAATCTCATCCCAAATCTCTCCAAATAGCCATGAATTTTTGAAGTGGCATGGATGATGTGTTCTAGGTCAATTATTACACCTTAGACAGTGTGGGTGTGGAAAACCAGATGGTTTATACTCTCAATGCAACATTAATTGCACCAAATCAAGCCAAATTTGGGCAAAATCCCACTCTATCACCCCAAGTCAACCTACATATCCACGTTCAATGAATGGGAGTGCACCAGAAATTATGTTTGTGCATGTGTGGTTGGATGACTAGGCTGGAGTACCCATGTGGTTCATAGAACCTCAACTTGACATGGCATATGTCCACCTAAGCACCCCTAGTCCACCTCATAGTGTATTAAAGCTTAAAAAAGCAATAAAATTGACTAATTAGTGTAAATAAGGTACTAATGATGGATTAATATTCTAACAATGATCACTTGCCACTTTGATTTTCCCTTGTATTTATTTATTTATCTCCTTTATTAAATATTTATGCTAGTATAATGTTCAAACATCATTTATTGTCCCCCTTATTCCAAATCTCAAAGCTTCCACCCGCAACCTAGGAAACTAGTGATTTTGCTCATTGGTAATTATTTGACCTTTAGAATCAATTTAAAAAATTTCATGAATATGGCAAGTGTTATTTGGCCATTGTGACCCAATGCAAAATTTGGGACATTACAACATAGCCTTTAGTAAATGGTCTAGAGCAAACAATCGTTGGGACTCTGTGACGAGTCCTTCAAACTCATGCAGGAAGGTCGCTAGGTTAGGAAATCATTCATAGGTGGGTAGCTCTCTTAGCTCATTCTTCACCTGTCTCACAAACCTTATAACTTTGGCGCATCTCCTCATAGAGACCTCATGCAACCAATTTTTCCAATTCTCCAGGTCCTCCCCTGATTCAGATGTGCATGAACTAGCACTCTTCTAGATTAGGTTTCCATCTACTGTCGGATTGATATAATATTATTGTAAGGAAGTGACATTGTAAATATGGTCAAGATAATCACCCTGTCCCTCATTGTAGATAGGCTCGATGTATATCTGTCCCTCCAACGGATCAATGGGTGATAATACCCTCATCTCATCATCCTCGAATGAGAGAGTCCTCTTCTTGAAATTGATAATAGTCTGATTATCTATGGCCCAAAATATCCCTAGTGGCACGGGATATGGGTCCGTGTCATCGATGATGTTAATGAATTCAAAGTCTACAAATGTGTGCAATCCTTCAATGTCGATAAGGAATTGACTTAATCGACCAATTGGTAGAACCTTTGCCTGATTTGTAGGTCGCAACTGGATAGGAGACCTATTAAAGCACACCTTGCCCATACTTTCCCAGGTTTGTTGTGTCAAAATATTGACATCTGAGCCCAGGTCTCAAATGATGTAATCCATGTCGTAGTCGTCTATCTACGCAGTCATTCTTATCTTGTGCCCAGTTTTGAACTTTTTCTTGACATGGTTAACCTTCTGGATAGTTTGTGGCTTTCTGGAGTTTCTTCTATCAGTTCTTGTAGCTCTATGATAGCATCTTTATCATGAATTAGTTCTAAGCAACTTGATAGAAACGACTTGAGCTTACTAACCTTTTTCGGGATTTGCTTCTGGAATAGTTGTTGGAAGCATTCATGAATCTCCTTGAGTTCACCTGATGTCGATGGATGTTCCTGATCTACAAACTCTAGTCGCATGTCCAAAAAGACTTGATTTTGTTTTTTAACACCAAACTATAATTTCATCTATGTCACGGGGCATACCTACGGTTGCATTTGTTCTTGTGGGGTTTCCTAATTAGCTCTGGTCGCAGCACTTCCTCATGTTACGACAGCAATGTTTGGATCTCTCAGCTTAGCAGCAATCATGTGCACATTAATGTTAGGATTCGAATTTGGGTTTGGAATATGCACAGGGTTAGGATCTACAATGGCCCGAGCTTGCCACTTCGTAATTAACTGGGGACATTGCTCCACATTATGGTCATGTCCTTTACAATATGAACACATCTTTGCAAGTTGTTGGAAATATCTGGAATAGTGATCCAACTATCCACAGTTATAGCATGTAACCTGACCTCTTCCTCTACCAAGTGCTCCTCCTCCTCCTCTTCCTCTGAAGTTTCCCTTGCCCCTTCCCTGTGGGTTTTGTTGCTGGGGTGGGTACCGATTTTGCTGGTATAGCAGCTGATATTGGTTCTATGGTGCATACTAATTTTGAGGTGCATACTATGGCTGATATGGGTTTTGATACTGATTAGTTGGGAAATGCATAGGCTGATATGATGCCTGCACCGGTTTAGTCAGATCCTACCCCTCATTCTTCATTAATTAGGTGTCTACTGTATTTTCCTTTAGGAGCTAGTATTCTCTGCAATCCTTCTCTTCATGGCCTGCTGACTTAAAAAATTTACAGAAGAGGTTTGTTGGGGTGCTTCAAATTTTTGCAAGTATAGACACTCCTCATCATGATGTCATCTATACTTGCATATGTGGCACTAGGGTAGTCCATGGGCACTCAACGAGTTTGGCGCACCCGATGCGATATAGTTCATGTAAGTCGAGCAATTATCCTTGGTGTTTCCATCTGTTCTACATTTTTTAAGCCATAAGTATTCTTGTGCTTCCTTTCCATCATTAATATATTGAAGCTGTATTGTGAGATTAGCCAGTTGTGACTGAATCTCCACCATTCATGTGGAACCATCACCGATTGACAAATATTCGAGCTCCATTTACAACTCTAGCACTTATGTCTGCAACTCGATATTTTGTTGCATCAATGGGCCTCGGATGTGTGGTAACAACACAACAATAAACCACTCTTTATGTTGCACATCTGACATTTGAAAACTTAATTTTCCCATCAAGGTTTTGAACCATTGGTCAAAGTCCCATATAGACTCTTCCAATGACTGTTTTATCTCTTTAATCTCAGTGATGCACTGCGAATAATATTTAGGCTTTCTGAATTCAGAAATCATCACGATTTGTATCTCTTCTAGGGTTTTCTATGGTGCTCATGTTGGTGCTACATAGAAATTCATAAACCAATCCAATGCACAACCTCTCAGAGTCATGATCATTTCACTTTCCTCAGGTCAGCGTTGTGAACTAGGTGAACCATACAAGAAAACTTCGTAGAGGAACCAATGCTGCTCTGGATCCTGCACTCCATACCCATTGAATGTGTGTAATTGGATATTATTCCCTGCCATTAATTTTTCAACAGGGTTATCTGATGAATCTAGTGGAGGTGTTCCTTCCTTCGTACTAGTTGCAGAACTAGCACTATTAATATTAACAATTCTTTCAAGATATGAGTCTCTAGACCTTGCCTCTGGCAATACTCCAGGCATGATATAATCGTGCCCTAACCTTGCTGTCTCCATAGGATATTTGGACTCCTCTATCCCTTCTGAGATCAGGATGTAGTTCTCCTCTTCGTCGCAAGACCTCTGTCTAGCTGCGACAGAAGTTTGTGCTCACTTTCCTTGAACAGACTAGGACCTCGTCGACCTTCCTCTGTCTTTCTTCTTTTCCTGATTTGAATCTCCCTCCACTTCTTAGGACTCTAGCTTCTATTTTAGGTTCTATACTCCCTGGGAACATCTCATATCGCCATTTCCCATTTTCTTGATAGGTCATCTGCAACATAGCCTTCTTCCTAGGTGCGCGACTTAACTACTTAACTGCATAATTCCCTTCTCATAAACGAGCATCTTCATCCATGTAGTAATAGATAACAAATATCTCCTTTGGGGTCCTTGTAAATAATTTCTTTCAGCCTCACTATATCAGGTTATAGTAATATACCCTTGTAAAATACTGTCAACCCAAAAGTAAACAGCTCTAGATATGGTGTTACTTATACTATTTATCTCACGAACCAACTAATCACTCCACTCGACCTCTTATCTTCTCTATAAATTTGTCTATCGAGTTGCCAATCTTGACAACCACTCGTGCAGCACAATTGGGAACTCTGAAAATAAGATCTCGTCAATGTCAGAATATATGTACTCGTCCACCCATTTTTATGCACTCAACCGTGACCCTGCGCTCTTTTCTCGTGCAAAGTATAACATCTTAGACTCCAACCAGTCCTCTATTTCCTTCTTTTTCAGGTGCCACAACATTTCCCTCGACTCAAATGATTACGGGTCCCGGCAACGGAACCATTTCTTGGGCTCTTTCTCCTTCTAATTTTCTTGACCCATGGTTCAACAACAATACAATACCAACAAGACACCAAAATACATCAACCTGACAAAGCAAGCTCAGTCGGCAATGCCTATGAAGTAGGCGTAGTATCACCCGAGATATCTTAATGTGTAACTTCCAAAACCATGTTTCCACAGTTGGAGAGGGATTATAGTCCCTTGGCGTCCAGCCAAGGTGCTCAACAGAGATAGGAGGATGGATTCTATTTCTTTGTGATAGACGTGCAACTACATGCCACAATCTACACGCGACACAACCTTGTCCTTCAATAGCCTAACAACTAGCGCAACTGTACAACTTATATTATAACTTAGGAGATTATCCATGAAATCATACATAACATGTTAGTAGTGCTTATCATTCATTCATACCTTAACTGATCATGGATATTGCGACCTACAATCAACAATAACTATAACAATATAAAATAAGGAAACATTCAAATTACATCCAATATCCACAACATCCATTCATTCGACACTGGAAATAACGTGGAAAGTCATCTGGGAAAAACCACGAAGGTGTTCTTCATCTGGCATGAGAAATATATATAGCACCTTGCAGTCTATGGCTTGCATAATATTCTTAAGATATGTCTTTCTGACTCAATCCTCATTCTCTCATGCTCTCTGGTTTATTCTTCTATCTACTCCTATTGATCCACACACATCCTGGATCGAATCTTCTACTTTACTAGCAGTCTGCGCACTCAGTAGCAAGATCTGCGACTGAACAACCTTCTACTAGACTCCTCTTTGAATCAAAAATAAAATCCTAAACTAAATCTGATGGAATCCAACACCTACTAACAATATCTAACAAGTTCTAACCCTTATACAAAGAGAGTTCCTCCTACTTATAGAATTTACAATACCACTCAGGGTCGCCTGAGTACTACTCAATTATTATAGATGCGAGTAGCTACAAAATATCTGCAATTACATTAATTCCAGGCCCAACTAGCCACAAAAGTCATGTATGACATTAACCACATACATAACTAACCATGGAAATGTCTTTCAACCTTCTGTACTGGTCATAACTAACCGCAAAACTGTCCTTGGTCTTCTTCTAGTTTTTCCTTCCATCATCTTCCGTCAGTTTGTACTTGTTCTACTTTAACTCTTCTACCTGCCTCTTCCACCTACTCAGGTCTTCCTTCCCTCATCTTATCTATCCTCATCGCAACCTCTTCTTCCTTCTTTTCCTCCGTCACGCGCCCCCTTTTCCTCTTACGCGTGTGCGTCGAATTCATCCTTGTGCACTTTACCTGGCCCAACATGTGCCCCCACTATCACTCGTATAGTTGAGGCATCAAATGGAGTTGAGGAGGAAGACATCCATCCTATATTATTGGGTTTATTGTAGGTATTTAATTCATTTCCATGTCTGATCTTAATCTTGGGTTGAATTTCTTCTTGAGATTTTAACCATTGGAAAGACGAAATCACTTCCGAAGAAACCTTTTATCCTTTGTTCTTCTCCAATAATCTGTTGAATGTCACTCTTCTATGAATCGATTATACCTTGATGGGAAAGTATTTTATCCCTATTCTTTGAATTTATTTCATGTCCTCTTATGCTATTCAATATCTTCTTTCTATATGTGTTGTAGACTCCACCAATTGGAGCTTTCTTTGATGTAATTGGCCTCTCCTTCATTCTTGAGGTTTCTATCGAACCTTGCTGTAATTGTTGTACTTATAAATATTTGTAAGATGATCGAATTCTATTATAAATCATATCTGATGTTATTTACATCTATGCACTTAATATTCTGAAATTTATTACGTTACTTTTACACATATTCTCATTGGAATGCAAATCTTTACTAGTTTTACAGAATATGCAATAAAATGAGTTCAATGAGTCCAATTATTTTTCTGTAAGTTTTTGCAAGTCCTTAAGACTCAATTAATACATCCTAAGCATTAATACATATATTTGCGACCCTTAATTTTTCATAAATTTGAGTTGGAGATCAACCCTTTGCGTAGTCTCAAATGACATCCTTGTTTGTTTGAACTTCAAACCTTGCCAGAACATTTCTTACCCTTTGGATTTAAACCTTTCTAATATCAAGGATCTATTTTTCATATTCTTTGGTTCCTACGATCCTTGGATTACACTTCATCATCGCTGATGTTCGAAACATAAATGGTCCCAGTACATTGTGAAAAGGATTCTTGAGATTATGCATCCTAGTGGCTATCTTTCTATGTATTTTGAATTGGTGTGCCTCTGATATGTTTTTACAGAATTTTAATTAAATTTTGCATATCCATTTCCCGATCCTATGTGAACTGAGATAATCTCCATTGTGCATTGAAATTGATTCAAGTCACTCTAGTTTCATTTCTAGCACCTAGCTTTGTTTGTTTGATCAATTGGATCTTGATCTTAATCTTGTGCTTTAGTTAGTATTCCTAAAAATACCTTAGTTACATTACATTGGTATCATATCACTTTCCTTTACTCTGATGGAAATTAATCTCTCAATTTGAAGAAGTTGCATCCCTGAGACTAGCACCAACTACTAACGATTTTGAATAGGATGATGTGGAAGCATCGTGTTCTGATGAGGAAGCCATCTATGTTGATGGAGGCTTGAATTATATGTCACAAGAGGAGGATGAAAATTCTTGTGGCATGACATACAGAGATGAAATAAGGACGAATTCACCAAGGGATAGCCTTTAGGATGAATTAGTAAAGAGGATAGTAGCAGGGAAAAATATGCCTTACCATTATTAAGAATATCTAGCTCTAGGTAAGGAAACTTGTGCAGCCATTTCCTTTAAATATTACCTTCATTACAAGTATATATTCTAGAACTATTATTTGGATGAGAGTTTGTTTGAGAGAAGCAAACCATACAAAGAGAAACCAAGTTGTTCCACTTCTTCGAGTAAATTTTTAAAAAAAAGGATCAAATGTGAAGCTCATCGGAGCCATCTGTATATACTGGCATCATGAGACTCTTTGGATTTTCCTCAAGGAAAAACTCTAAATATATGGACCCTAAGGATACCAAGGGGAAAGATGCATCAAATATATTGAAGGAGAAAAATCAAAGTACCAATAAACCATCAAAGGAGAAGAGTAGCAATCTTCCAAAAGAAGACCCATTTGGTTCCTAGTGAATGCATGGAGCCGAAAGAAGGGGACATTAAGATAAGGAATGAAGGTAAAGTTTATTTTTGTAGCAGAAATGTCTCCTTGCATCAATATGAATAATTCCCCATATCATGTGATGAAAATGAAAGCATAGAGTTTTCTAATGCTAAAGTGGGTATTAAAGATGAATTTGGTGTTGTGGATTCATGCCATGAGAAAATTGCTAATACATTGAAACCCTTAAAAATAATGCATATAACCCTTCCTAATGAAGGTTTCTCATCAAATGAACTTGATGAACATCCCACTGAGTTAACTGCAATGGATACTGAGGAACCTTGCAAGAGGATAGGCCAAGACACAATGCAAGAGGTTGTTGATAGCTCAGAGAGTGAATATTCTCATGGAACCCAAGATTATTTGTTGGTGAGTTTGAGATCACTACAAGGGAGACGGAAGATCGGATTGGTAGAGGTGAAATGACTTGTGGAGCAGAATCGAAGGAAGAGAAAATCTCATCTCTCCAAAACATATTTAGATTTTCATCATGAAGCAAAAGGAAATCTCACACTAATTGAGAATGAACCAGAAAGTTTGGTGGAAGAACATGCCATCATAGATCCACCTCATGAGAAGACAAATGTGACACAAAGGTATGGTTATATATCTTACTTTTTCATTCATTTGTTTCATCTTGATATGGAATCCACTTCTGGTGATTATATGTGCATGGTAGATCCTTCGAGTGTTGAGATTCAAAATTTTGAGAAGGTTAAATGGTTATAAGATAGTTTGCATGAATATAAAGAGTTGCATGAGCACACATGTGGAAGAATACATAGTTCTCTTAAGTCACAGAAGAAAGGCTACTACAAGCTTGGTCCCAAAATAATAATGCACATAAAATCATTGAAAATATTATTGAGGAGGGACAATGAGGATTTGTAAAAAGAACCCCTACTTCCAAATTATGCATCATCAAAAGAGAGTTGGAAAATATGAAAGCATATTACTTGCAATTGTTTATGGATATATATCTAGCTCTCATATTTGCGGAAGATAAAGTAGCAGAAGTAGATAAATTCCACATGGAATTGAGAGGATCACATCCTTTCTTGGAACAAGCAAGTGATTGGATGTGTGTGGCGGATTGCACAAATGAAATTTTTGAGCAACCTCATGTGCAAGGTAAAAATGAATAATTTCCATATTTGCTAACGCTTGCAGGAGGATTTGATATACATAAGGATTTCCAAGAAATATATTCACTCCAAGAAGATCATGATATTTCTCTATTTGAGGAAGAATAAATCATGAAGAATATTTTAGAATATATTTCAATGGGACCAAGTAGACAAGAGATCCATGCATAAATAGATTGGGTGAATAGATACATTGTAGAGATAAAGACTCCAGGAGGTAAAAGTTTTTTTAATGTCAGTTGTGGTTTGATTGATGCATCTCACATTGTCTTGTCTTATGAGCAGCAACAAAGATGCATATGGATGCAATATGATGCCTACATTTTACATCCATCCATGGATTGGGTGGAAAGGAACATGGAAAATTATGGAGTCACCTTTCCATAGAATTTTTTCTTACTTTTAGAGTATGAGGAATGCAACAACACAAGCAAGAATATTGATGGCACAGAAGAAGACATGCATGTCTTGTTTATCGTATCTTCATTGTCTTATCATGCCCTTGGTTTTGACAAGTGAATCAATGATTTTATAATGTGAGCAGTTGAGGCATCTATGGGTGGTATCTGATGATTTCCTCGTGTCCAGTAGAAAACGGGATTTCCACTCAAGTTGTTTAAGTGGAACAAGATACAATTGTGTGAGCCATGAGACTATAATCCCATTTGCACACGAGGAATTTCACATGGAGAGGATCATAGAGTTGCTTATTTTCATTGGGAGTGACAAATTTCCAATGTGGTTGATGGATCCTAGCATACCATGGAGTGGAATATTGTCACAAGTTGTAGTGTTGATAAGTCGTAATCAGCAAAGACCATGGGATCCAGAAATTGATGGATTATTTCAGTTTCCATTGATGTATATAGAAGAACAGTACAAGCAATGGGATCCTGTAATTGCTTGGTGTAGCAGTTTAGTAGCTAGGACTATAGTTCTAGCGAATCATTATTTCCAATAGTTTGTACATGAGTAGCAAATAAAGTTTCATTTTCCTTCATTGGAAACCTTCCATTAGATAGACATATCATCATTCTCCTATTGGTTGGTTTGGTAGATTCTGGAGAAAGAAAATTGTGTCATTGGGGAAATGGATATAATTAGAATGGTGCAGCAGAAGCATGATGGATCCTTTGAGCTCAACTTGAAATTGAGAATTCCAATTCTAGACAGTTCAGTATCATATATGGAGGAGTGAAGTCATTGGTTGGATTCATATTCAATTAGAGTTGAATTCTTTAACTGAGGACAAGCAATCCTGGGAGGGGAGGACTGACATGTTCCCAAATTTGTCTAAGGACCACATTGGCCTAAGCCACTTAGCTACATTTATGATTAATTATCAAAGTGGTGATGAAGGTCTAATATTTTCTAAGTATGATGTCCAAAGGTGCTAATCATGTAATATGGGAGAAGACTAAAAACTAATCCTAAGGTTGGGAACACTTATTAAGTGGAACAAATAATATTGCACATCCAATGGTTTACGGAAGGAAGGTCACATAAAATAATAGCTTCCACAAAAATACCAAATATTGCACATCCAATGGTTTACGGAACAAATAATATTGGGCCAAAGGACTCAAAGAAAATAATTATAATAAAAGGCCCATTCTCTCATGAATAATGATTTATTAATATTTTATTAATTTTCAGAGAATATTGGATTTGGGTACATAGGAGATTAAATGGGCCTCATGAGTTGTCTTGCACAAGGAAACTAGAAGAAATTATATGTCGTTCAGGGTGATATCTGATAGCAAAGATATGAGGTGAGGCTAGGAGAGCCTCACCTCTCAACGGAGAAACCCAAAACAACACTCAAACCTAAAAAAGAGTGAGAGACAAAAGAATGGCACAAGAAAGGTTGAATGCTTCATAAGGAGGCCAGATTTATTTTTATATAATTACAAAGGGACCTCATGGATGATGCCAAAGAGAGCACAATAAAAGCCGCTCATTATTAATAATATATCTAATACATTAAACATAATACTATATCTAATATATTAAACTGAGTAAATTGAAACTAATACAAAAATGGGGAGTGTGGGCCTACCATATAGCCCATTCCTCCCGGTTGAAGTGGAAAGCGTCCCTGCTTTCCTGCCTCGCGGTTGAAGTTGGAAGCCATGCTTGCAAAGAGGAGAACCCAAAGAGTAGAATATGTGTCGAGATTTGTTGCAACTGGATGATGATGATGATGTAGATGGTGTAAGATTCGAGTAGGTTGGGATACCCATACAGATGTTGTTGTACATCTTGTTGTAAATAAACTAGAGGGAGAGATTTGTATTGTTTTATATCTGTGAACCTCCTCTCTTGGTGGTGGTGATGGTGCAAGATGCGAGCAGGTGGGGATGCACATACAGCATTTGTTCGTCATCTTGTTGTAAATAAAATATATAGAGAGAGAGAGAGAGATCTATATTGATTTATATCTGTGAACCTCCTCTCTTAGTGGTGGAGATATGTGTTCCCTTGGGGATAGGAGACCTATGTATCCACCAACAAATGAACTGATACTAAAACCCTCAGAGGGGTGTGATTTGGATTGATACAAAAATCTTGAAGCTACCTCGAACCCCATGAAGGCCTTCTCTACAAACAAAACTGTGTAGCGTACTGCTAGAGAAATTGACAAATACAAAAAAAAGGAACTGAAAGAGAACTAATACTGCCGCAAAGTAAATTGAGCTACAAAAATATGAAACTAGCCTTGAGCTTGGACTGCATAGTGTTGAAGATGCCATGTTGAATATGGCTTGCTCGAGAATTCCAAATGAAATTCTAAATATTGTTGAAGATGACATGTTGAAGATGGCTTGCTGGAAAGTGCTTCTCGCTGGTGAGTGATATTTGTTGCTACTGTCGAGCTGAGCTTTTCTATTTGTTGTGGAGGCACACGAAACCGAACATGTGCTGAAAAATACTCCTTGAAGATCCATGAGGTACTGGTGTAAACTACTAATAGGCATTCAGATGTTATGGACAACTGCTAGGTGAGAATGAAGTGTAAAAGAGGGTAGAGGAATGATGGACGATGGCATTGGAAAGAAGGGTAGTAAATCAAGAGTAAGAGAAAATGTGAGGGAGCGTGAGGGGGTGACAAAAAAAATGAATGGAAGCCAAGAGGAGATGAGGGAGCAAGGCATGAGGTGTGATGGAAATCAATAACAGATCAAGAAATTAGAGAGGAATTCTAGGAAAAGTATTCCATGATAGACTGTGGTTGCTTCGGACAATTTGTAGGCCAATCCCAACATCACAGCGGAGTTTCTGGATTACGTCTTCCAAAGTATAGCAGTAGAAGTTTCTTCGACGCTTGGTGGGAGGTTCTTTCCAGCATGAGGCATATAACTAATTACGTTGATTTCGCAATAATGTTGCTGCTAGGGACTAAGTCGATTCTATAGGTGGAATGTAGTGGTTCCTTAGTGAATATGAATGAGCATCAGAGGACAGTGAATTGAAAACACCGTCGATGACTTCCTCCTACGGCACAGTACTCTACATGCTTTTTCCTTCAATATCTCCACAAGAGTCCATCAAGTTGCCGCCGATAGATGAGAGAGTAGAATTTTCAATAGAATGTTGTAGATGCACTTGAACTTGTTGTACCACCTCTTTCCCATTGCAAGACATTCCTTTTCCAAGAACTTGAGAATCCAG
The DNA here is from genome assembly GCA_001517045.1 of Pseudotsuga menziesii. Lineage (NCBI taxonomy): Eukaryota > Viridiplantae > Streptophyta > Pinopsida > Pinales > Pinaceae > Pseudotsuga > Pseudotsuga menziesii. Next base: position 553,119 of record LPNX010325710.1, on the reverse strand, counting down.
TGCAACCTCATGGTGCTCTTCAAAAGGAATTCCTCCTTTGAGCTAGAGACTGGTTGAGTCTAGTAAGGATTCGAACCAAGGGCGTTGATGTTGCATCACTAAGTCTCACTTATAGAATGGTTTATGAACCACAAGAGTATTTGTTAATAAACAAGATCATCTTTCCAAGGAAAGAAAGAATACCCTAAGAATGAATTCTTAGCATTAGCTGCAAAATTTTCTAGAAGTAGATGAATCGCATCTATGGGAATCTCATGGAGATTTGCAGGCTTCATGTATGCAGATGTAGCATGGAGAGGAGTAGCATAATAACCATTATTATCATCGATGATAATGCTGAGTCCCCTCTCTTGATCGTGCAAAAGTGAGGCTAGGGAAAGGGCAGGTAACCTGGAGAAGTCACCACGGTAGAGAGGTGCATAGCTAGAAGATGTAGACCAGTTAGAGTAACAATAGATCTATGTATGAATAATATTCAAAATTTTTGCAGATGGATCGACTGGTAAATGGAGAAATCACGTAGTTTTTATTTTTGACTCACTCATGTGGAGAGATGGAGGGGAAATCCGAAAAATCCACGGTAAGGCACACAGTAGAGGTCGGAAGAGTTAACACTTACTGTGCACAAGGGAGCACACAGCGTGCAGGAAGGTGATGGGGTACAGGAATGGGTGCATGAAATAATAGGTAAAGTCGCATGCAATAAGGAATGGGCAATGATGATGGAGGATATGGGGTGAAGTTAGGTATTGGCAACGAATATGGAGGAGTCAAGGAAGTGATTAATGGGTGGTGCATGATGGAGAGTTGGGTGTGGTAAAAAAAGGAGGTGGGCCTACAAAAGCAGAAAATTTTGGAAAAAAGGGGCACACTTACCTTCTGGGCATCAAGCAATGCAGGGAAAGCCACCTCAGAGAGGGCGCAGCTAAGAGGCAGGATAACTCACATAGGAAGGAACCCTCAAGAAAGGCAGAGCCAGGTCGCAGCCATGGGGAGAGGCACGCTGGAAAAGTCTAAGAAAAACTAGAAAACCTAAAAACATGCAGTAAAGAAATGTGTGACTAACAGGAAGAAAGTAGACACTTAGGTTTTAGGAAAAATGATCATTAGATAGCAAAAGCAAAAAAAAAAACTAGTTTTTTGAGCAAACTTCTCTAATACCAATTGATTTGTTGTTCATGGCGATATCTGATAGCAAAGATCTGAGGTGAGGCTAGGAGAGCCTCACCTCTCAACGGAGAAACCAAAAACAACGCTTAGACCAAAAACAAAGTGAGAGACAAAAGAATGGCACAAGAAAGGTTGAATGCTTCATTAGGAGGCGAGATGCCTTTTATAGAATTACAAAGGAACCTTGTGGATGAGGCCAAAGAGAGCACAATAAATGTTGCTCATTGTTAATAATATATCTAATACATTAAACATAATACTATATCTAATATATTAAACCGAGTACATTGAAACTAATACAAAAAAGAGGAGTGTGTGCCTCCCATACATCCCATTAGGAGAGCCTCACCTCTCAACGAAGAAACCCAAAACAACACTCAAAAATTAAACAGAGTGAGAGACAAAAGAATGGCACAAGAAAGGTTGAATGCTTCATTAGGAGGCCATATGCCTTTTTATAGAATTACAAAGGGACCTCATGGATGAGGCCAAAGAGAGCACAATAAATGTTTCTCATTATTAATAATATATCTAATACATTAAACATAATACTATATCTAATATATTAAACCGAGTACATTGAAACTAATATAAAAATGGGGAATGTGGGCCTCCCATACAGCCCAAGAAAAGCAGGAAAGAAACTAAAAAAAATGGAATGTGGCATAAAAGCAAGAAATAAAGGAAAAACATGAAAGTGGAAGAAAGAAGGAAAGTGACAGAAAGTGGGAAAGAAATAAAAAACAGGGAAAAACGGAGTTTCCAAAAGCAAGAAAAGAAAGAAAGTAAGGAAAACCACACAAAGCTACAAGTATCCAATTCAGTTAAGGAAGATGCATTGGATGAGTTAAGAGGTTCCACAAGCAATGTAACTTTCCCAATAAGCAATTATAAGTTATAAAAGAATGTTGTGAGCACCCATTCACATTTTTTTTCCATTGTTAATTTCAAAATTGGAGATTAGTGATATTTTCATGACTTGGGAGATGTGCCCCCAGTCACAAGTTGGGAGATGCACCCCTAGTGTTACTAGTCAAGTTGAGGAATCAGTCGTAGTTTGAGGATGGATTCATCCATCCTCTCTTGTTTGGTTTATTTCAAGTTTTTAATGTCGTTTCTAGATCTGATCTCAAGCTTGGGTCAAATTTCTTCTTGAGAATTTAAGCATTGGGAAGAAGAAATCACTTCTAGAGCCACCTTCATCAGTCTTATGTGGATCAAATCTACTTTGATGGGAAAGGATTTAACCCCTATTCATTGAATTTATTTATGGTCCTATTATTCTATTCGAGATCTTTTTTTTCTCTGTGTTGCAGACTCCACCTATTGGAGCTTTCTTTGATGTTATTGGTCTCAGCTTCATTCTTAAGGTTTCTAGCATCCCTTGGAATAATTTTTGTACTTATAAAGATCTATAATATTGTTTTAATTCTGTGATAAACTATCTCTAATATTATTTACAACTCTGCACTTAATAATATGCCATTTATTAAGTTACTTTTACACCAATGCTCATTGGAATTCAAATATTTACTAGTTTTACATAATATGCAATAAAATGAGTTCTGTGCATCCAATTATATTTATTTAAGTTGTTGTGGGTCATTACTACTCTAATGAATCCATCCCAAGAATCAATACATATTTTTGTTACCATTAGGTTTTTGTAAGGTCGAATTGGAGATCAACCCTTTGTGTAGTCCCAAATGACATCCTTGTTTGTTTGACCTCAAAAAATTGACAAAACATTTATAAACCTATGGATTTGAACATTGATAAGATCAGGGATCTACTTTTCATATGATGGGTTTCCCAAGATACTTGTAGTAGACTTCAGCCTCATTGATGTTCGAAACATAAATGGCTCCAATACATTGTGCAAGGGATTCTTGAGCTTATCCATCCTCGTGGATATTTTCTATGGATTTTGAGTTGGTGTGCCTATGATATGTTTTTGAAAACAAGTAATTAACTTTTTCAATGCCATTTCTTGATCCTATGTGAAGTGAGAGAATCCCCACTGTGCAAAAAAATTGATTCATGCCATTCTAGTTTCATTTCTAACACCTAGATTTGTTTGTTTTGTGAATTGGACCTTGAGGTTGATCATGTGCTTGAGTTAGTGTTCCTAAACATACCTTAGGTACATTACAGAAAACTTATACCCCATGAACAAGATGAAAATGAATATGCCTAGTGGAAATTTGAACTGATGTTCAATATTCCCGTAGGGCGGGGAATAACAGGTGATGCTAGTTGGTTTTGTTCTTGTACACTATTCATTGAAGCATGGTTTTGATGATTTTGTTAAATTATTCAACTTTCCCATTGGCCTAAGGATATTAAGAGGTAGAAAAATTATGTTTGAATTCTAGTAAGGCTGATAACTCCTTAAAAGTATTATTACAAAAGTGGGTTCTATTAGTAGAGATCAGTTGTTTGGGTACGCCAAATCGTGAGTTGACATGGTTGAAGAAGAAACGAGTTGTAGTAGTACCAATGCAATTAAAAGTAGGAATTACTTCCACCCATTTGGTGAAATAATAGATGGTGATGATGATATAATTGTGGCCTTGGTATGAGGCATGTGAGAGAAACCTCCTACAATAAATCATGAAAATGCACGATATAACAGAAATAGCATAACACAGAAGGAATTTATTGATCACATACCACTTTCAGGGGGAAACTCCTTTGAGAAATATCAATACAAATAACTCATGGATGCCTTCATTGGTCCCAACATGTACTTATATACTAAGTCTAATCTAAAAAACTATTTCTCCCCATGAATGTGAGATAATACAATATATTCACAAGAAGACTTACAAATCATATATGTCCAACAACAATGTACTAACAAAGTAAAGAGAAGGGTTGACATGGGTACCTAACATCCCGTCCCTCTTAGAAAATATTTGTCCTCAAATATTTATATGTGGAAATTGTTGATGAATCTAAAGGATGGTTTCGATGTAGAATCTTCTGGTTGCATGTTGTGCCACTGAATTAATACCTCTTTGATGGATCGATAGTGAAGCTGAAAAGTGCGCCTATTGACTATGGACTCTGGCTCCAAAACGATGGATCCTTCATTATCTAGTTCTAGTAAAATAATGTGTGCTATGATGTTGGTGCCAATAAATTTCTTAATACAAGATACATGAAATATTGGGTGAATTCGAGAAGGAGGAAGTTCCAATTTATAAGCAATGAACCCAATCTTCTAAAGAACCTTATATGGCCCATAGAATTTTGGATCCATATTATGATTCCCTTTGAGTTTCAGAAAAGATTGCTTGTAAGGATGTAGACACAAAAAACCCATATCACCAACTTGAAAAGTGCACTTAGAACGGAGTTGATCAACTTCTTGTTTCATTCGGTTTCTTTCCATGTGAAGATTGTCCTGCAAAATGTGAAGAATCTAATCACAATTTTGGAGAACCATGTCAACTTCCTGAATTTATGAACTATTGGGGGTGTATGGAAGGTGCATTAGTGGTTCCTGACCATAGACTGCTTCATATGGAGTCATTTTAGATGCAATGTGGTAGGATGTATTGTACCACTATTCAGCAAGAGGGAGCCACTTTTCCCACTGATGTTTTTGTTCAAAGGTGAAGCAACAAAGATAAGTTTCCAAACATTTGTTGATAAATCCATTCTAGTAATCTATTTATGCATGATACCCTAAACTCATCTTTAGTTTGGTGTCAATTTGGTGAAATATTTCTATCCAAAAATTACTTGTGAAAGTTGCATCGCGATCTAAGACAATGAAAGAAGGGATTCCATGAAGATGGAATATATAGTCCATGAAAATTTGTGCGACTGAGGAGGCGGTATATGGATATCTAAGGGAACAAAAATGACTATATTTCGATAGGTGATCAACCACAACCAAGATCATTGTCTTCCCTCCATATTTAGGGAGCCCTACAATGAAATCCATTGAAATATCTATCCAAATAATGTAGGGATGGGAAAGGATTCAATCGATCTCAGAAGGAGTGTTGTTTCACCCTTATGGAACTGGTAGGTATCACATTCAGCCACCATCTATTGAATTTCCATTTTAATTCCCTTCCAAAATAATTTACGTCGTGCCCTCTCATACATTTTGAGGAACCCATAGTTCCCTGTCAATGGAGGAGCATAGAATTCATAGAAGACAATATTGTTGAAGATATGTGCTCTAGGGAAGCACTAGACTAACCCTTATATCTCATAGAAGCACCATCCCAAGATTAATGTTGTACAATAAAAGTTTTATTGACCAATTGTTGGATAATTTCAGATAATCAAGAGCCATTGACGTAGCCTTACTAAACATATTGCAACCAATTTGGAATAGGAATAGAAACAACTGAAAGAGAAACGTGGTCATCAAATGTGTGAGAAAGAGCATCTACCATAATATTTTCCTTACCCTTCTTGTAAGTGATCTCATATTCATAACCCCTGGGTTTGCTAACCCAATTCTATTGTGTTGGTGATGAGACCTGTTGTTCTATGAAATATTTCAGACTCTGGTGATCAGTCTTAATGCAGAAATGATTCCCTAATATGTATGGTCATCACTTCTATACTGCATTCAAAATATCCATCATTTCCTTCTCATATGTAGAGGTGGATAAATTATTACTATAATGGATTTTCTAGTGAACACAATGGGATGTTCATCTTGAAGGAGAACAACACCAAGTCCATTGTCGCAAGCACCACTATCAATAGTGAAGGTTTTGGAAAAATAAGGCATAGCGCAAAATGGTTTGGTACACATAGCTTGTTTCATTTTATCAAATGCACACTCAACAACATGTGTCCATGTAAAATAATATGTTTTCAATAAGGTTTTTAATGTGGCATAAATATTCTCGTAATCCTAGAAAAACTTGTGGTGGTATCTAGTTAGTCCCAAAAAACCACGAAGGATATTGAGTGTTTGAGGATGAAACCAACTTTTCATGGCATCTATTTTTGCAGGATCGACGCAAACCCTTTGTGCTGAAACATTATTCCCAAGATACTCTACTTCCTCCTTCCCAAAAAACACATTTATATTTTTTGGCATGGAGATGATGATCACAGAAAAGTTGCAGTACAAGATCCAGATGCTGGAGATTCTCAACCCATGGTTTACTATAGGTGAGGATATCATCAAAGAAGACCAAGATGAAGTTCTGCAAGTAGGGCCAAAATATTTTATTCATCAATGTGGAAGGAGAATTAGTGAGGCCAAAGGGCATGACCAAAAACTTATAGTGGCCATCATGTGTACGAAAAAAATTTTTAGGGATATCATCCTCATGAACCTGAATTTGGTAGAACATAGAATGAAGATCCAACTTGGAGAAAAATGAGCACCATGAAGCTCATTAAGAATCTCATCAATGAAAGGAATTGGAAACTTATCCATGATTGTGATGTGATTAAGTGCTTGAAAGTGAATGCAGAGCTTCCATGACCCATATTTTTTTCTAACAAGAAGAATCGGTGAGGAAAAGGAATTGGTACTAGGGCGAATAATACCTTGCTCCAGTAAGTCACGAAGGAGCATCTCAATCTGTGTCTTTTGGTGAAATGGGTAGCGATAGGGCCCGATGTTGGGAGGGAAGATTCCACGAAGGAGAGGAATACAATGGTCCTCTAATATTGAAGGTGGAAATCCCAGTGGTTCAACAAAGACACATACATATCGATCCAAAATTCGTTGTAGATCCAAAGGAGTAGTGGAGACCGCTGATGGTTGCATCTAAATGGAATGGAGCTAAGCGATGACACCATGTGAATTCTTCTTAAGGATATTTTCCATGCAATGTGAAGTGATGATGCTGAGAGATAGTGGTTGTAAGGTCTTCAATGTGTGTTTTTCCCCATTGACTGAAAACTGCATCCAAATTTCAGCAAAATCCCATAAGATGGGTCCAAGTGTGCGTAACCATTGAGCGCCCAAAACCACATGACATCCACCCAAGGGAAAGGAAAAAATGTCAGAGCGCAATTTATAATCTCCAATAGAGATACACACATTGTGGCACTTCCCCTTGCAAGGTAAGGTTCCCCCATTGGCAATCATGAATTCATATTTGGATCAAGGATGGACAAAACAAATAGCCTGTCTGGAAATCCCAGGGTCAATGAAGTTATGAGTGCTACCAGAATCAATGAGTATTTTAAGAGGAATATTCTTGAATAAACCCTTGACCTACGTGGTTTGTGGGGTTGTGACTCTGGCTAATGCATGGATATATATATTTGGGTGGTCATCCTAATAAGGAGGGTCAAAAGGAGGTTTTTAAATGTCGACCTGATCATCTACATGATCCTTAGAATATTCACAAATTTCAAGTGCAGGCGAAGAATCCACATCCAAGAGATAGATATTTTTCTCAGCACATCTATGTCCCCAAGTGAATTTCTCATCACAATGACAAGAAATCCCTTTTTCTCTACGTTCCCACGTCTTCGTTTCAGCCAAATGTTTGATAAGAGTGGTTCTGGGAGCTGGTGTGATTGGAGGTATTTGGGAAACCATATTTCTGAATGGAACAAAAGTGTATTTAAAGTGTTTTCGAGATATGACCTTGTCCTCTGCCAACTTAGCAAACCCTAGGGATTCCATCATTATGCTGGGATAGAAAATTTTAACCTTAGATCAGATCGCATCCTTCAAACCACTGATAAATAACTCTTGTAGAATGCATCAGACAATTATTCGGTGTGATTATCCAGTTTCTCAATTTTTTTCTAATACTCTCTCATAGTGCCAGTTTGTCGAAGTTTAGTGAGTGCTCCTGTGAAGTCATCAAAAGAACTATGGACAAATCGTTGCAAAAGGAGTTGGAAAAAATATCTCTATTTTGGCTCTTCATGAGCATTGATGTACCAACAGAACCATTGAAGGGATTCATGTTCCAAATGAAAGGATGCAAGTGGGACTTTGTTGACATCAAACGTGTTATGCAGACTAAAATATTTTTCTACCCTGTATATCCATCCAGTTTGACCATAACCATTGAAGTGTGGAAAATCAAGCTTCGGCCCACGAAAATTGTTGAAAGAAGAGAACCAAGTTTCTATGCAAGTTTTAAACATATGCAGAGAAGCAAAGCATACATATTCTTTTAAGAAAAATAGAGATTACAAAACAACATTCACACGCAAACACAAAGATTTACTCTGGAATCCCTTAACATGGAAAACCAGCAAACCTTGGATCCACACCTCCTCTTTTCTCATTATCATTATTGAATCCCTCAAAATAAAATCTATAGGTATTCAAAAACATCCAATACCCTAATCCGTTAAACCAGATTGGAAAACAGACTCCAATCCCCTAACCGAGATTAAATTACATATGTTTGGAGAATTTCAAAAAATAGCCAAAAACAACCAAAAAATTTTGGCTCGCTTACGCTCACGTCGAAAATTGTCATTAGGTCATTTCCTACATTGGAAACAGGCCTACCTTCATGTTTCCATGAAGGTGCTGACGACGATCATCAGATGCAGTGCTGACAGGTGCACCTCCCATCCACATGCACATGTAAAGAATATAACATATACCCAATGGTCTGTAGAAGACTCAGGTTGTCGTCTATTGTTCATGGTTGAATGTTGAAGATGGAGGGCGAGGTTTTTTTCATTCAGATCCTGGAGTTTGGTCTTGAGGGAGGCAAGTTCGTCTTCCATTTGTTTGTTTTCTCTTATGCGGGTGACAACCACAACCAGGAGTTTCTCTCTTTTTTTTTTTTTGAGGGGGGGGGGGGGGGGGGGGGTGTGGATTGGTAGAAAGAAAAAACAAGAATTTTTTTAGAAAAGGAAAATTTGGATTTGGGGAAAAATCTGATGGGTAATTGGGGTTTAACTAGGTTTTGGACACTTTCTGAGAGACAGGGAAGCAGAAAATGGGGAATTTAGAAGCGGCATGAAAGAATGAGAAAATTTTCCGAAGAGAGACAAGGAAGCAAAAATAGGAAATGAACACTGTGGAAAAATTTGAAGGTGATTGGGTGAGAATCAAATAAAATATGGCAAACCCTAAAAATAGGCAAATGTGGGATTTTTTACTTCAGAAAGTGGAATTTGGGATAGGGTCCTCAAGGAAGGAAATATGCATAATGGAATTTTAGGGGTTCCAGTGAATTTTCAAGGGAAACGAAGCTAAAGAAAAGAAGATATGGAAAAAAAACATAAATTTATACTATTTTTTCTCGGTGGAATGGATCAATGACGGCTCTGGATAGATGCAATCTGCTATTTATCAACTAGCAATATATATGGACCCTAGTTATGTTCGGCATCCTAAAATCTTGGTGGGATAGCTCAAGTGGTCGAGCACTGTAAGTTGTGAATAGAAGGTCTCGGGGTCAAATCCTCGGGAGGCTATACATCACTATATAAGGGCCTCAATTGATGTCTCCATCAAGTTAGCTTTGTAATGAGAGCAAATGGGTGAGGCCCCTTAGGGTTGGCCCCCTATGCATTGTTCCTGTTGACGTAACAAGCCCCAGGGTAGGTGAACCAAAATATATAAAAAAAATGTTCGACTTCCTAAAGGTTCAAGATATTCACTCGAAAGTATTATTTATTATTATTTATTTTAATATATTAATAATAAAATGCTAATGTTATTTGATAATTGATAAATATAATATGCAAAGTTTATAATATGTTATTTGAAGATGTTTTATTTTATTATATATTTTATACTAGTATTTTTTTTATTTAAAATCCATTAAAAGAATCTTGGGTTGTAAACATTATTTTAGTATAAAACTTGAAAAAAAATCTACACCTTAAATAATTTGATCCCTCAAATTTTTTTTATAAAATAAATTTCTTCTAATATATAATTATAACATAACTTTATACCATTACATGTAATCCCAACAAAACATTATAATCATTTCTCAATTAATACCAATTATGTATGTACAAAATCACCTCCTACTAATTAAATGAGAACATTGTTCATAGCAATTATGTATGTACAAAATCACCTCCTACTAATTAAATGAGAACATTGTTCATAGCATGCTCACAACCATAAGATAAGATAATATATCACATAATATCATATCACTCAAGTAAGTTTGAGTTTTATAAGCAATTTTTGTTCTTATATGTTGTATGGGGAGAGGCCCTTTCTACAACCCAAGTGAGTGAGGCATCAATTTAAAATTCATTCATTCGGAGCAAGAAAATCCTCACTCTCTTTATATATATAAACAAAATCACACAACAAATGAATTATCACCTATTTACATATCTTTATTTAAAACTTGCTAATTTTTTAATCAAAATAATTATGTGAATATATGTGTTCATTGGGATTAAATCTTGTTTTTGTTAAATGATCATATTTGATTTTATAAGAATTTAAATTAAGTAGACAAATTTATGAAGGCACATTTCTGATTTATTTATTTTAATTTATATGTAAATATAAATGAATACACTCACACACTTTATAAGCCTTGAAATAATTTATAGAAGAAACCAAGAAGAGTATAATGCCTTGGAACAAGTTTATAATTCCTCGCACAAACAATATGGTTCAATTTTTTCATGCTTTCAAGCTACCAACTCTTTATCCTTTGTGAAATTCCTTATTTCGGTGTTTATATATATATCAAATTTTTTAGGTGCAACCTTTACTTAAGTTTAGCATTGTAAAAATAATTTTCACCTCAAAGTATTTGATTCTTATGGGTTGGTAACTCTTTATCTTTTGTGAAAATCCTTATTTTTGTGTTTTTATGATGATGATGATGATGATGGTTAACCTCCCCTGAGACCAAACTTTGGTCTATCGGATCTAAAGAAACGAATTATTTAGTTTGTTTTGAAATTGTATTTCTATTCTCAAAGAGCTTGGAGAGAAGCGTCCGGAGCTCATTATAATTTTGACATGTTAAAAGGCTAGGAAGGTCGATATTGTAACAAAGATTATGAAACTAAGATCTAATGTGGGTGTACGCAGGGCACTCTAAGAGGAAGTGATTTTCATCTTCAATGTTCATATTCACACAGAGATGGAAGATCTTTTCCACCCATGGTGTTTTAGGAACTTCCAAGCAACCTGTTTCACTATGGAGCTCATGAGAGTTTGTTCTTATCTTGACTATATTAAATTTTTTCTTTGAACTAGTTAAAACAGAGAGATACTTTTGATCTTCTAGAATATGGTTGATGACCTCCTTATAATATCTTAATTTTCTTTTAACCTTTAAATCTTTCTCACACCACATTTTCTCTTTAAACTTAATATATATATATATATCAAATTTTTTGAAATGCAATTTTTACCTAAGTTTAGCATTATAAAAATGTGCAAGCTTTACTAAAGTTTTTGTAAAAAATATTAGTACTTCAAAGTACTTTAATTCTTAAAAGTTCTTACTTTACTTTTAGCATTGTAAAAAAGAAGTGAAAAATGACCCACAAAACATGGGAATCCTTCATGCACCTCACTGGGTGGGGATGGGCATTTGTTCAACTAGTACCTATGCTGGCTGGGCATGGGAATTTGTTCAACTAGTACCTATGCATGTCACCATCAAGACAGTGACATATATACTTAGCAAGATGAGCATCAACAGCACAATCGTATATACAATTAGCACACAATTGATATATTACAGAAGATCGACTGTAACTGTAACTGTTGTTGGAGCATGTTCAGCCTGCAAACAGCTGGGCAATGCAAAGCAAATGTCTGTGGAGCTCCAAAGGGGAAGAAAAGAAAGGGCTGTGATCTGTATCCATGCTCAAGACCTTATCAGGAGGCCACATTTTTATCATGGCAACCTGTTTATGCATTGATATGATTCTGTCTTGCAACGTCTTTATATAAACTCTTGGAACCTTCTTAAATTCTTCTGAGGTTGTAATAAATTTGGCTTTCAGCATTGCCAGCACTGGTATTGGTCTTATCAGCAAGGAGGCCAGAGCTGCATCCTGTAATTGAAAATAACCCACATCAATACTAATGCAAAGAAAAAACTAGTTATTGTGTTTTTGCTGTCATACTAGATATAGTCCATTTGGGTAACTGAAAACTGCATAAATTTAGATGGGTTGATCCTTTCAAAAATGGTCAGAAATTCATGGATTCTTTGTGGTGTTATTCTGATATATTTTATACCTCAGGCGGGCTGAGTTGATATAAAATTTCTTGTTGCAGTTCTCTTCGAATCATTGCAGTTGTTGGCGGTTGTTCTGATCCGAGGCCATGGTAGAATTCATATATCTTTGACAGGTCAGGACATCCCTACACAGATTCACAGGGAAAACTTTAATTTCCCATATCTCGGAAAAAGAAATATAACAAGCATAAATGGGCCTAAGCATATGAAACATGTTTGCAGATATATGCACTTCAGTTTCTAGAAAATGTAGAGCCAAAACGCGCCTACAATATTAAAAATCTGCATAAATGTTTCATATGCTCAGATCCAGTTTCATACTTTCTACAACGTATACAGCAAAGCTTGCATATAAAATCATCTCTGAAGCACAGATTATACAACATTGAACGGCAGTAATTCCTTTGGATTCATAAGGCAAACCTGCTTGACATCATCATCGGTACAAAATCCATGAGATAGCATGGTGGCAGCAATATAAACCGCAACTGCAATCTTATGGCCAAACACATGGATTGCATGGCTCAAACTCAGGCCTCCAGAACTATGGCCAACCAACACAACCTACACCATACAAATAACAGATAAAAACCAAAATAACTTCACAACTTACATGGAAACTGAACTAGCTTCACTGTTACAGGCAATTGAATCCATTGGGATTGCAGACCTTCTGATAATTAGGTATTTCTGAGAGTATGTTCATGAGAGGCCTGTCATAATCCTCAAAGGAAGTGATTGAATCAGGATCCACAGTGTTCAGGCCTGATCCTGTGAGATCCATGGCGGTGACTTTATGTCCAGAGTTTTGCAGAAGATGGAGGAGCTTGTACCAGCACCAAGCTCCATGGCCTGCACCGTGTATCAGCACAAAATGAAACTTGTCAGATTGATGGTCCTGGCAGACACTTTCCATTGCCACGAAGCTCCTCCTCCTTGCCTTGATTATGGTGATGTAAGATGGAGCTTTTTTGCTGATTTATTGCTATGAAAGTGAAAAGAGATCATCAATATCCACCGGAAAGGGTAGGAATTTCAAATAGCGGACACACAATCAAAATCTGAAACGTTTTTTTGTAATCTAAGCTAGATTTTGACGGTCTCCGTAAAATCTTAGCTGTATTTGACGGGTAAATTGATCCATGACGGTTTACCCGTCAAATTCCAGACCGCTCAACACAAAAAAACTGCATGAAACTTCATGATGTCACTGCCGATGGATTGCCTTTCGCTAAAAGTCTTTGAAGTCAAGTCAAAAGTTGGGAGGTTCGCGGGGCAAGTTGGCTAACTTGCTGGTAGATAATTGCCATAGTGATTTGAAGTTTGGAATGTGTAATGTGATTGGGTGAAGGCTTAAATTGGTTTTTTAAAACATTTGTATATTTAAATGCTTTTATAAAACATTTGTATCTTTAAATTCTTGTGACACTTAATTTCGATACCATGTTAAAACCCGAAAAGAACATTACATTCTCTGATTAAAAAATAGCAACCAATTGTATACCTCTCGCATTAAAAAATACAATTAATATGAAATAATTGGAACCTATGAGGACTAAGGAGGAGATTGCAGATAAACATAAAATAGAGTTGACTGTGTTTATGTTTTGGATTTGAACGAGCAGCCTTTGCTGTGCTTCAAAGGTTTTATTTGATTAATTACATTAAATTCACTTAATTTAATGACCAGATATTACCTGAAAGGGATGACGTGGATTTATGGTTGGTGGGATGTTGATTTTTCCATGTATATTGTGCATAGTGGTGGATGATTGTAGGGTTTACCTTTCATATTCACAATTTATTTTTGTACACCAAGATTTTATCTCACTCCACGTCATTGCATTACTATAAAAGTGGCGGGGCCTGCTAGGTACTTGCAAGATATACTCCAAACCTAAAGTTTATAAACCCACGGGCCTAGGTACTTAGATCAAATGAATAACTCACATAACTCAGAGTTGGAGTACCTAATGATATGATCCCACCAAAGAAATTGATTAATAACTTGGGGCACAAAATTAGAATGATGGGGGCTCGCCAATGTTTGTTGAACAACTAATTTAGTTGTGTAGTAAATATGTTATTTTATGACGACTAATTTAATATGGATATTTTAGTTTTTTTTCTATCGAAAAATATCACAATTTTATTTAGATAAAATTATATTGTTTAAGGGAGACTTCTAAGTCGTATACTTCGTGATAATTTTTTGTTCCATATAAACTGTTCATATAACATATAAAGTCAACAAAATATATCAAATACCATACATTAAACAACTAAACAGATCTACTACAACACAAAAAAACAAAAAGAGATCTAGAAACAACTTCGTCCCAGCGGAATCATGGAGCCATTAGACAACTCTCATTTATCAATAAGACCAAGCAACAAAAGAAGACCTTTCTTAGAAAGAAAATCATCCTCGGGGTTACTTTCCCTGTAGATATGCTAAAAAGAAATCCTCTGAAAGTGGAATGTGACCTTGTCAATATCCTCATAAAGAGAAAGAAGAAATATGTTCCATGGAGGCTTCCCCAATTTAAGGCAATCAATCACCAATTTGGAATTGCCAAAAATCTGAAGCGAAGCAATGCAAAGGAATGGGAGAGTCTCAGAAGGATTTTAAAGGCAACAAATTCAGCATAGTTGTTTGATACATCTCCCAACCCAGCCGCAAAGTGGATAGAGTGCAAACTGGAAAGGTGTAATATCCCGCAGGCGCCACTAGACCGGGGCCTACCTTGAGAGGCACCATCCACAAAATCCCATGGAAAGGACTCATCCACATTAGGAGCAACAAGAGAGCGAGCATGCTTGATAAAGACCAGTTGGGGAAAAGATTTAAAAATGCCAAAGCTTTTAGCATCAAAAACTTGAGCAGGTATGTGGACATCATCGAAAATCACCTTATTTCTGGCTAGCCATATACCCTAAGGAACCAAAGCTGGTAGAGAAGCGAACGTAGTAAATGAAATGATATGGGTCCAAGAAATCCAAGCATGTTTAATATTAAAGCCATTCCAGTTTAGCAGTGAACCAGTAAGAATGGAGAGATGAATCCACACTTCTCGAGAGTAAGAGCAATAAATAAAAAGGTGGTCAATATTTTTAAAATCTTGTGCACATAAAGGACATCAGTCAAGCCCAAATTTGAATCTACGTATCAAAACATCTCATACCGGGACATTGCCATCAAGAGCAAGCCTAGAAAAAATCTTGATTTTGAGAGGGTAGGATAGCTTCCAAATACTGCTACACCAACAGTCCGGTTGAGGAGCTTCTTCATCCTCTCTAAGCACCAAATATCCCAACATAGGAGAATAAATCCCACCTTTATCATTTTTAATCTAGAGAAGATCGTCTGACTTGTTGGAAAGGTAAACATTATTGTTCTACAGGATCTGAATGTACCGGTCCCAGATAAGACTCTCACCGGTAGATAGCTCAAGTTCAGCAATCAAGAACCATGACTATATAAGATGAGGAAAGACACTAGGCTTTTGGATCTGATGCAAGTGATAGATCATATCAGCAGGGAAACGGACAAAATTTGTGCCACCAACCCACGGGTCTTATCATATTCTAACATATTTACCATTACATATCTTCTAGTCCAGCCAACCTCCAATGAGGTCAAATGATTTAATAATTGCCTTCCAGATAATGGATATATTTAGTGTAGACTTATCATTAGCACAAATTCATTCAACAACACAGAGGGGGAAAATATATTTTAGTTGTATAATGTGATTCCACAAACCAGACCCATTGATAATAGGCCAAGTACATTTAGCAACGAGTGCCTTGGAGAAACATGGAAGATACTTTATACCCAAACCACCCAAATATTTGGGTCGGGAAATATGATTCCAAGTGTTTGAATAATCAAACTTCATCCCAAGACTTAGGGTAAAATAATTAATCTTTTTTATTAATTTCCTAAGTCCTACACTAGCTAGTTTGCACCCAATTCCATTTTTGAGGTCAAACTTGCACAAAGTGCCTCCTGGAATGAATTAGAAAGATACTGGATAAGATTCTGAAAACATTGCAGTCTTACCAGATTGGCAAGTGCGCAGTTATTCTTTTTTCAGGATTTTCCATCTTTTTTGCAGTTTTAAGGAAAAAGCTAAAGTTAGTTTTAAGGTAGACTACCTTGTTTTTTGCACCAACTCACCTCCCTTCGTTTCCTCTTCTAAAAGAATGATAAATTCAACTTTCCATCACTTATGAGTTGTACATACTCATTCAACAAATTTGTGAGCATATAGACTGATTTGGAAAGTGCTCTATGCATCTATGGGGGATTTTAACTAGTTTAGTAAGCCTGCTTTTGTACCGATTCGAATAGCATCTTTGAGATTTCGAACCCTTGGAGTATCTGCTTTATGAGAAACATATATCTATTTAATGATGGCTGATGTAAATTAATTTCAACAACAATTTGTGGATTATTCAATTTTCAGTCTCCTTCTTGAGTGTGTCTTGCATATTTTCAAGCAATTTTGTGAGTTCAATTGTTCGAAGCTTGGGCTTAATTTCCACATGGTATCAGAGCCTTTGTAGTTATATTGTTCTCCTCTTTAAATTTCTTCTTCAGCCCGTCGACATCATTCACTGGGAGTGCATTTTGTGTGTTCAAGGGCACAGTTGCTGAAGAATGGATCAATCTCAACAAATCATCTTGACTCCCTTCAACTACTTCGAATGGAAGGAAAGGATGAAGATTTCAATGAGGAGTAAAGGCCTATACAAAGTGACCATGGAAACTGAAGTTGATCATGATGCAACAACAGAGAAGATCAAATGGCATAATAGGAGAGATGAGGTGTGTGGTCTCTTATGTCTCAGCATTTCCAGAGACGTATTTCATCTTGATGGTCTTACATGACCGAATGAAGTTTGGGAGAAGCTTCAAGCTTTGTTTGGGAAGACAGATAAGATGAGAGGTCAGCAGGTGGAGAATGAGTTGATTTCACTGAGTCCAAGCATCTTCGAATCCTTGCAAGTATACTTCTAAAAATTCAAATCACTAGTTTTACAACTAAAACAGTGTGGTATTGACAAAGAAGATGAACCACTAATCTTGGCCATCATTTCAAAGCGTGGCCCTTATTCCTCAGTATTTGTTTCGACCTTCCATGCCACCAAGTTGACGGTTTGAAACTGGAAGATTCCTTCACTCAAAGATTTCATGGAATCCTGGACTCATGAGTAAGACAAATTGGTCTTGATGGCCACCATCAAACCTTCCAAAGATCAAACATTGGTTGCTAGAGATCCCAAGGTTAATTCCAAAGATAAGAAGAAGGCTAAAAATCCTCCAGATAAAAAAGGAGACAAGTCCAAGTCTCATGAGGAGTCCTCAAACTCCAAGAAATGAGAAATTTTAGAAGAAGAAAGGTAAAGGTGAAGGTAGCAAGTGCACATACTATGGTAAGGGATTTCATCCTGAGAGCTCTTGCATGAAGAAGTAGATAGATATGTTGACTCAACTCCTGGAGAAGAAAAACATCTCCCTTCCTGGTGGCACAAACAAGAAGGAAGGAGGATCCAGTTTCAAATACCAAGAGAGAGTTCATGTCCTAGTAGCAAGCACTGTAAGATCTCCTTCCTTTATTATCGATTCTGGAGCTTCTAAGCACATGGTTTCAACAAAGGAAGCCTTCTCATCTGTTGATGATTCGAAGGGTCCATAGAGTTTTCTCGGAGATAACTCAAAAACTGAAAGTAAGGGTAAAGGTAGCATTGATTTTAACCATGGTTCCTTTAATAATGTTTTGTATGTCCTAAGTCTTGCTGCTAATCTCTTGCCATTCTGCTAGATGACCCGCACTAGTTATCCTAAGAAGGTTTTTTTCTCTCCCAATGAAGTTGAAATCTCTGATATTGCTAATGGTAGGGTCATTGCTAAAGGTCTTGTGGATCATAGTTCAAAATTTTACAAGTTCTCACACTTCATGTCTTTCTCTAACTCCTTTTCTCTCCTCACTCGTGCCAATGAAGCAAACAAACTCTGGCATGAGAGGTTTGGTCATATAAACTATAAATACATTTCATAGTTGTGTGAAAAATATATAGTTTCAGGTCTACAAAAGATAAAGTTTTCCAAAGGAGTCTGTCAAGGTTGCATTCTAGGAAAACATCTAGAGCATAAGTATGAGAGAGTCGTCCATGAGAGAACCTCTGCACCTCTTGATCTCATCCATAGTGACGTTGTTGGTCATTTCCCTCATATGTACATGAGTCAATCCAAATATGTCCTTACCTTCATAGATGACTTTTCCAGGTACTGTTGGGCTTACTTCCTTAAACTCAAGTCTGAAGTTTTTTACAACTTCCAGTTTTTCAAGTCCTTGGTTGAGAACCAGTCTGGGAGGAAACTCAAGATCCTTAGATCTGATAATGGCCATGAATATGTCAAGTTTGAGTTCATTAATTATTGTGAAGATGCAGGTATCTAGATGCAACACTCTATTCCTTACACACCTCAGCAAAATGGTGTGGTTGAGAGAAAGAATAGAAGCCTCAAGGAGATGGCTACTTGTATGTTGGAGTCAAAGAATTTTCCACCAAATTTTTGGGATGAATATATAAAATGTGCATCCTACATCTATAATAGGGTTCCTCACAAGTAGCTTAATGGATTTACTCCTTTCGAAGCTTGGTCTGGGAACAAACCAGATGTGTCTCATTTCAGGATTTTTGGCTCAAGAGCATGGGATAGAATTCCACTAGATAAAAGGAGGGATTTGGAACCCCAAAGTCAAGAGGGCCTATTTGTTGGGTATTCTAAATATTCCAAATGGTATAAGCTGATCAACATGAGCACTCAAAAAAAAATTGTTGGCCACTTTTCCTAACTCGCGGAACCCAAGTTCTGCGCAGCCCATCAACCCAACAAATACCCGAGATACCATCTCGACAGAACAAGCCCCATTGGAAACACCTACGAAGTAGGCATAGTCTCACTCGAGATATGTCTTCGATGGGTAACCACCGGAACCATGTTTTCGAGATTGTCGAGGGATTATAGTTCCTTGGTGCGTATCCAAGGAGCTCAATGAAGGCAACAGGATGGCTCTGGGAAAAACCACCAAGGTGCTCTTCATCTGGCATGAGAAAAATATATAGTACCTTGCAGTCTATAGGATGCAGACTGATCTTATGATATGTCTTTAATACTCAAACTTATGGTTCTCATGCTCTCTGGTTTGTTCTTCTACCCTACCTCTACTCCTAGCGGTCTGCGCACACAGCAGCCAGATCTGTGACTCAACAACCTCCTATCGCTACCAAACTCTTCCATAGTCTTCTCTTCCTCTAATATCTACAACATTACAGCAAAATGGCATCCTTCACCATGGATCTCCGATGAAAAACCAAACAATAACTGAAAATCCAACCTTCTTACTATTGGAAAACCAACCTAAAACATAATTACGACCAACCCTTTAACATTGAATCCCTCCTATTTATACTATTTTACATGACCATGCAGGGCCGACTGCATACAGGCAGTTTGTTAACTGTCATCATCATCTGCTCACCAGGCTACCGTTGTGGTGATTACGAATTGACATGAGGCACTATCGACCCAAATTACAAATATTCCCTCATACGTGTGTTGCTGCAGGATTACATCACCTTAAACGACCATGATCTGCACCTATCGCTTTCCGACCATTATCACCTGCACACTCATGTGCTCCCCTTTCCTTTGTCGCATGCCTCTCCATTCTGCCTATGCTGGTCCTTCACTTCTTTCGTGACCTTCCTTTATTTCTATAGCAAGCACGACGCACCTTCTTTACTTGCGCGTGACTTCTTCTTTGTTCTCCTTTCCTAGGACAACAGGCACCCAACACTCACATGTGGCTCATCCTGAGCCACGAAGCAATGGACATAGGAGGAGGTGCAATGTGCGCAGCAGTCTCTTTGCAAATTTTTTTTCCTTACGCACCTTCTCATGCTTCCTGGCTTACGCACTTTGTTCCTAATGTTTTTTTCTTTTTTGGCGGTGTTTCCTATATCGCGGCTTCTTCCCATACTTAGAAGAATTTCTAGATTACAAAACTCATACAATTTCTTCCTCGGCACCATTTGAAGACTCTTAATGGTGAGTTCCACTTCTGAATTTCACCAGGGTTGTTAGCGTCCCATTCCAACACAACAATCCAATTCTTATTATCATTCTCAAGCTCCTGGGGTTTTCCTTGTGCTTACTACAGCTTGTCTTCTTGTTGTTCTTCCTCAATTTCATCATTTTCTTCATCTTGTTCTTCACAACCCTCTCTACCATAGATATGAACATTGAAGAATGAAGCATTGTCCATATTGAAAACCAGAAAATCCTCACATGCAAGGGTGGTAGAGGCGAATGATTCCCCAAAATTTGACGAATTTCACCTCAGCATCACAGTTTACAAGCCATATCTAGCCATGTGGCCCTTCTCTGGCCCCTCGACACATGGAGGCCTCACCTGGACTGCTAGAAGTTGGGCCTACTCACCAGCCCTGCAGACTTTGTCAAATGTGGCAAGGACTCTAGTCCCTACCAGATTCCTTTCGGGTGTCATAGCCAGGGCTGCTAACCAGCTGAAAAATAAATATCCAAGGATGACTTTGCCATAGACTTCTATCTAGGTCGAAATAAATTGCAGACTGTTAACATATTTCTTATTCCCATCTTCAAGGATACCGCACACACTGAAGGTTGCAGCATATCCCACAGGGATGCTCGCCATGACACACCGCAACCCATCTGTAACTGGTGCTCAAGAAGAATGACCAAGTGATGTTTTCTCTAGGCATGCCTTGATTTTATAATAGGAGCATCAGGTCACATGCCATCTAGGCTTATCCAGGTGCATCATTAGGACAATACCTTCCTCTGGTGTACCAGATCTGCCTCTCAGATTCTCTATGATTAACGGTGTCGTCACTCTCCCGTGCTGACAGCCGTGATCAAGTATTGAAGCAATGGTCGGTCACCGTCACACAGTTTCCCGCACCTGATCCACCCAGGGTGATGTCCTATCCTGAGTGCCAAATCTTTGTTGAATCCTCATGCATTTAACGGTCCATCGATGACTGCTAGCTGTCTGCGACCTCCCGCCAATTTTCTCTTAGCTGGTTTGTTGGTGGGTTTATAGCGCAACATTCTTTCCATGCAACTTCGTCTTTCCACACAACTTCCTCTTTCTATGCAAGTTGCACTGGGGATGCCTCCCTCGCTGCTTTCCTCCCTTCAGTTTTTTTTTTGTTGCTTTTGCTTTTTCTTTTTCTACGCGCCTCGGCCTTATTTCCTTGCACAATTTTAAGTTGACGGCGTCGACTCAGGTTGTGCAGCAGGAAGAACCTTTTCTTGGAATGTCTTCACCGTATGTTGAACCTTAGCGACTTCCTCTGCAACTTCGTCTGCTTGTGCGGCCAACTGATAAACATGGTCAGAATGGACAGGTTCCAACGATTTCTCCTCTATTGATTGCACTATGCCTTGAACTTTTTGCTGCACAGGTTGAATAAGGTTTGTGAGCCACTCGGCTGCCAACTAATGTGTCTCTACCTTGGATTCCCTAGACTTTTCTCGTTCGCGAAGGGTCTGCAATTCTTGCTGCAGTCTCTTGATCTCTACATTTTTTACAACATTATGCTGGAGGGGTAGCTTCCTCATTTCCGCCTTTGCAACGTTGATTTTCTCATTTGCCTCTCACGCACTCTGCTTGATTTTCTCAGTTTTTTCATCTTCGAGCAGTGCTCCCCAAATGGTAACGACAACATCTGTGGCCTTTTCACAGAGTGCTTCTCCTTTTTGAATTTTCTCAGCAACTTTAGACGTTTCTCTTCTTCTTTCTTTGAGCAGCTCCGAGGGTGTGTTTGGAATCTTCCTGGCTTGCAGCTCCTCCACTGGCTGCCGAATATCTTGCATGGTCTTTGTGAGCCTAGTTACTTTAGCTAGGGAGCCTTCATCTTCTTCTCCTGCTTCTGGCAGGAATGTTGCAATGGCATTCCTGATGGAGTCCACTAATGTGATGCGGCTTTGTTCATGCACTAGTATTTCCTATTCTTTTTTGGAAAGAAGGGTGATGCGCCCTTGCAGTTCTTTCTCTTTCTCCTTCAACAGGGCCTTGCGCAGATTTTCCTTTCATTGTTGTTTTGTCGCCTTGTAAGCAACAACATTTTCCCTTAGCCAAATTTCGGACGCGACCACCTGTTGAATGTTATAGACTTCCTCCAAGGCTAGCTTGGAGAAGTCTATCTGTGCACTGTTGTCATCAGGGCCTGCACTTCTCTCTGTGTTTGCCTCCAGTTCCTACCTCTGAATCACCAGTTTGATTGGAGACACTAATGGTGGTGTAACTAGTGGAATACTGGTATCAACACCATATGTCTTGGCCTCAACCGTGGCTTTGACATCTTGGATGGCTTCTATCAACTTATTGAGATGGACCTCGACTTGGGTTGCAATTTTTACTTGTTGTGTCCTTAGACTAGCAAGGTTATCTTGTGTGACCTTAGCAACAGCGTTGGCAAGTTCTTACAGGTCATATTTAGTCAATGTGTTCTTGTTCATTGGTCTGTCATCTTTATGCTTCTTGCGGGACGAGTGGCCCTCTTCTTGCTGTGTGTGCATCTATGTCTGCTTATGCTCTTGACTTGGAAGGTGATCTGATGCATGATGGTCTAAGTCATTAATATTATCATCGTGCTCATTGTGTTCCTACGACAGATCATCTTGGTTGTTGTCTCCTACATGCTCTTCGCCATTAACTTGGTGAAGTGATGGTTCCTCTGCATTCTGCTCTTTAGGAAGAGGCTATGCTAGTGGGTCATGCCATTCCTCTAGCCAAAGATTAATAATTTCATCCATGTCCTCATTTGTCGCCATGAATTCCGCCTGGTGCACCTTCTTAAATTGGTCCTTTGTTGGCAGTAGGGTTATATTATGCGCTTCAGCTTGAAACTTGATGAATGCAGCGTACCTGTGTACCGTCACAACATGGATTTTGTGGGATTGGAGGACAACATCATGCAATGCCTATGCATGTACAAAGAATGCAATGTTTTTATCCTTTTGTCGATCGCTGTCCACCTTGTCTTCCCACAAATTCTGCTACCTTACACCAAGGTAAGGTACTGGGACATCCATTTGGATGTAATCCGGTGGGTTACCCCACATAGTGAATGAAATCAAGATCAGTAGACATGAATAATGGAATTTATAAGTGTCCTCGTGCTGGGCCTGCATCACATCATCTATGAGTTCGTTCAATAGGTACGGCCACCAATTGAATACTCCCCTAGCGTACATAAATCTACGAGTTCCACCACCACTGCAGAACATTGATTGGGTATCATCTTATGGAGCATCTTACAAGATAGGATATTTGTAGCAACGTGCACACTTTTTTCCTGGATGGGCCCAATAAGGAAGCCTCGTCCCACTCGCTGAAGGCTATGTTTCCACTTGATAAGGTTAACATCTTGCTTGGCCAAGTATGGCGCAGGATCGTCACCTTCGTTTGGGAGGCCAGTGATACTTGAAATTAACTCGGCATCGACCAGATATGGTTGATCCAACCATAGGAATCCTCTATGGAAACAGAGTAGTAACTGCTTCATGTACGTATTGAATTGTACACTATGGCCAAAGTGAGGCATGAACAGCATGTTTGTCAAACCTATGCGGGCAAGTTACTCGTCCCAGTCCATTGTCCTGAGCACCTGGGCATCACTTTTAGCAGAATGGTCCATGACCATGAAGTCTGTTATCTGTAGTCCTTCATGCTTTCGAGTGTCAAAGTCCTAAAACTTCAACCTAGCCAACTTAGGAAGGATATCCTTTAGAAAGGGAATGATGATAGGAATTCGAGGCACTACTAGAGTAGTCACCGCCTTCTTTGGGAGAGCCCCCTCCTCTACATCAGTTCTCCTTGGCCAAATGTAATGTGGGAAATTTGGATCAACTCGCTCTACCTCCGGCTCTCTTTGTAGCAGCATGTCTTCATCCATGACATCTTCTTCTTGCTTCCCAACATGTGCCTTTCCTTTCTCATCCTGAGTGGTCATAGCCTTGCATTTTCTTTGCCGTGGTGGTGGTGGTCCAGATGCCTCTCTTGGTTGCATCTCATCGGGATGCCTCGGCTCTTTGTCAAGTGCTACAGCTGCTTGTTGTTTGCACGTTCTTTCCATGGGGTCAATCTCTTGTTGCTGCTATGATTGTTGTACCTCAAGTGACTGTATTTCTTCTTCCTTGTCAATGGGGCAACCAGAGGTAACAGTGGCGTCTGATTCCTCACGGTCACTGGGGATGTTAATTACCATGGATTTCAGCGTAACTGAACAAGGATGGCAGGTTTTAGCTATGTAATCATGTGGCTCTAGTTTTCTCAGGTCTCATTGTGCGTGACACAATGCTAGATGGGGAAGCCAAGCATTTATATGGCCCTCTATGTTCTGCAATCATCACTTGATAGGAGGTTGAGGTCTAATCGATCTCTCAGGTTGCTTCTGCCAACACTTTCTTCGTTAAATTCTGTAACTTGCTTTTTGGGTTGTACCTATCAGGCTAGTTATGGTAGTTATGCCAAGGACGGGTGATGGGACCAAAACGTATGCCACATTGTTCCTCATGCTGCATCAAATTAATGTCACTTAGCTGTCATAGCTGCCAGAATATTTGTTAAAGATTCGTAGTTTAATGTCGGCCAACTTGACATTCCCTCTTTTTGCATCATTTTGTTGCTTTTTTCTTTGTCCTGCGTGCTAATCGGATTTTTTCTTTGCTTGCTTTTTTTTCACACAAGTGACATCCTTTTTGCGCATATTCCTTCTATGCCTATTTCCTCTTTTGCGAAGCATTCTTTCCCTATGCAGATTCCTTCCATACCTGTCACGTGGTTCCTCTTCCTTGCTTGAGTTTGTGTGGTGACTTGATTCTTGCACATTTCATTGCTTGTTCTTATCTCTTGTGATTTTATGGTGGTTCTACCATAGTCCTGTGACATAGTAGATTACGTCTTCTGGCCTCTAATCTTTTTTTTCACATTTTAACCTGGGATGTTATGTGTTTCATAGTATAGCTTCAGGCGATTGCCGTTCACCATACCCGTGACATAGGTACCATATAACTTCTGGATTTTTACTACGCCTGCATCAGTGATGTGCGCAATCCTATATGGCCCTAGCCAATGTGTCTTCAGCTTTCCTGGGTGCTTGAACAATTTGTTGTCATACCGTAAGACAAGTCCTCCTTCTTCGACTGGATTAATTTTGATATGTCGGTCATGCGATGCCTTTTGTCATTGCTTACTTGGTTTGGCATCTAGTCGCAAGGGTATTTTCATCTCCCCTAAGTCTCCCACTATTCCCCTCCTTTCTGAGAAGTTGGTAGGGAATAGGTTCTGATACTCATGTAATAGATCCGCGATCTTTGCAACTGCTTCATCATCCCAATAATCTCCAATATTGGTGAGCTTCGGGTTCTTTGGCAATCCGATATGTACTTTCTTTATTTTCAAGGGCTAGAGGAACTGGTCACTTGAAATGCTACTTCCTTCTACTTCTTATGTGCCCTCTGATCCTGGTCTGCTGATAACCATCATGTGGGTCTCTAGTTGGACTGTACTGCTGAATGGTTGTGCTGCATTGGCAAGAATTAGCCTCTTTGATAGGGATCTCAGCAACTATATTCCCCTTTTTTGTTTGAACCGCAGCGTCAATTATAGGGTGCTCATCAGCAAATTCAAATGTACGCGTAAACCGTTTAGCGATCCTCTCGCAATATTGGGTTCCTTGTCATAGCTCCACAGAGGTATACCAAGTTTTAGGTGTCATTTCCAATGTGTATATGAAACCCTCATAGGTGGGTAGCTCCTCTGACTCAATCTCCACCCGTCACACAGACCTTGTAACTCTTGCACACCTTCTCATAGAGACTTCATGTAATCTATTTTTTCGACCCTCTAAAGCCTCACCTGAGTCAAATGTACATGAACTCGCACATATCCAACTCAAGTTTCCATCTGCTGTCGGATTGGTATAGTATTCCTGCATAGCTGTGACATTGTATATCTGGTCGAGATAGCCACCCTATCCCTCATTATAGACAGGATCAACATATATGTGTCCCTCAAATGGATCGATGGGTGATACTACCCTCATTTCCTAATCTTCGAATGAGAGAATCCTTTTCTTGAAATTTATGATGGTCTGATTGTCTATGGCCCAATCTATTCCCAGCAGAGCGGGGTATGGTTTCGTTTTATCAACAATGTTAATGACTTCAAAGTTTGCAAATGTTCACAATCCTTCAACATCGACGAGGACATTGCTCAACCAGCCAATGGGTAGGACCTTCACATGATTGGCGAGTCGCAATTGGATAGGAGACCAATCCAAGCATGGCTTGCCCATACTTTCCCAACTTTATCACATCAAAATATTGACATCTGAGCCCAGATACAAGATGATATAATCCATGTCGTAGTCACCTATCTGTGCAGTCATCCTCAACTTGCAGCCAGTTTTACATTTTTTTCGTACTTGGTTGACTTTCTTCTCAGGTAACAGCTCTACAGGTATCTCTTCTATCATTGCTTGTAGTTCTGCAATAGCATCTTTATCTTGCATTATGTTACCGGATAAATCTACTCACCCGAAATCAAGCCAGATCTCCCTAGTCCAAGTGGATCTAGAACAAATCAAATACATAATACAATCTACTTTCCTAGATCAATCAGAAATGCAAACACATAGATAGATCACCTACCTGAAATATGCAGATCCTCTTCTCTCTTTGTTGATCCAAGCTCTAGAATCTTCAGATATTCAGCTACAAAACCCTGTCAAGCAAGTGGAAACAAGCAAAAATCATATGCGTATCCAAACATATAATTGATCTAAGCTAACAGTTAAGGAAGGAAGCTCTAAACATCATCAGCAAAACAATGTTTATGGAAAGAGATTTGTATTAATGTAATCAAGGAGATACATAGAATTACATAGGAGAGAACATCACAACCTAGCCTTAATGCTGCAATATTCCATCCAACAATCCAATCCAATCCTCCAAAGCAAGCTAGTAAGCCGCCTAGAAATTCCACCAGCATAAGAGTACCATAGTCCTTCCTCCCTTCCAAATGGAGAGAGTGTTTAATTTATAAGGCTAAAGGGATAGAATAGGTTGAGGATTATGAGGAGGGATCTAAGGGATATTCCCTATAGGTTAGGAATTGAATTCCACCTCACCTAGATAATAGGGATAAACCATCACTTCATCCACCTTCAAGAAGGGTCTTGAATCTTTTTTTTTTTCCCTCGAAACAACACCGGTGTTCCTTCAAAAAAGGGAAAAAGTACTTTCAGTGCACCTAGCAGTGGAAGATAGAGCGCCAACATCGGCGCACCTAGAATGAAGGGAAAAAGTGCCTTCGACACTCCTAGCATGAAGGACAAGAGCACCGACCTTCCTAAAGAGGGAAAAAAGTAGGAAAATCTCAATCTCAGCCAACTTTAGCAAAGAGAAATTTGGGGATTAGGAAAAGGGTTAACACATGGATCAAGAGTGCAAGATTTTGATGTAATGGAATGCTCCCCAAAGCATGAAGTTATAGGAATGCGATAGGTGAATGCTTTGCAAAGTGAATAAATCTAAGGAAAGGATGTTGGATGGAAGCAGCTACAGTATAACTGACTCAAATATCATATGACTCATAACATGGCTGCCGACCAATACAATGCAGATCCATGGAAGTAGAGACGGACTGAACACAATCATGGCTACTAGACACAAGCATAGATCCATGATGAGATTATAGCATTAATTTTATCTAGAGTGGTTAAGTGGATGCATGATGTGTAGATAGGAAATGTAAAAAGAATGCAAATCCTATCTACATGATAATGCCTATTTCTCTTTCAATCAAAACTACCTAAGGTAGGGAAAGAGTTTTCTGTTAAAACAAGACATAAATCAGAGATCTAAGAAAACCAAGTTCTGTTCAAAGGAAACTATGAAGCTTTTAAAGATCAACATCAAATACAATTCTTGAAAAGACCTGTGAATTCATACATGAGCAAGGGGGGT
Source organism: Pseudotsuga menziesii (assembly GCA_001517045.1). NCBI lineage: Eukaryota > Viridiplantae > Streptophyta > Pinopsida > Pinales > Pinaceae > Pseudotsuga > Pseudotsuga menziesii. The sequence continues at coordinate 524,697 of LPNX010325710.1, read as the reverse complement.
CTGGGGGGGGGAAGTTTTACATTTTTTTCGTACTTGGTTGAATTTCTTCTCAAGTCACAGCTCTACAGGTATCTCTTATATCATTGCTTGTAGTTTTAAAATAACATCTTTATCTTTCATTATGTTATCATATAAATATACTCAATTTGAATCCAGCCAGATATCCCTAGTCCAAGTGGATCTAGAACAAATCAAATACAGAATACAATCTACTTTCCTAGATCAATCAGAAATCCAAACACAGAGATAGATCACCTGCCTGAAATATGCATATCCTCTTCTCTCTTTGTCGATCCAAGCTCTAGAATCTTCATATCTTCAGCTGCAAAACCATATCCAGCAAGTGGAAACAAGCAAAGATCATATGCTTATCCAAACATATAATTGATCTAAGCGAACAGTTAAGGAAGAAAGCTCTAAAAATCATCAACACAATAACGTTTATGGAAAGAGATTTGTATTAATGTAATCAAGGAGATACTTATAATTACATAGGAGAGAACATCACGACCTAGCCTTAACGCTACAATATTCCATCCAACAATCCAATCCAAGCCTCCAAACCAAGCTAGTAAGCCACCTAGAAATTCCACCAACATAAGAGTACCATAGTCCTTCCTCCCTTCCAAATGGAGAGAGTGTTTAATTTATAAGGCTAAAGGGATAGAATAGGTTGAGGATTAGGAGGAGGGATCTAAGGGATCTTCCCTATAGGTTAGGAATCAAATTCCACATCACCTAGATAATAGGGATAAAAAACCACCTCAACCACCTTCGAGAAGGGTCTCAAATCTTTGTTTTTTTCCCTCAAAACAACATCGGTGCTCCTTCCAAAAAGGGAAAAAGCACCGTCGGCACACCTAGCAGTGGGAGACAGAGTGGTGGAATCAGCGCACCTAGCATGAAGGGAAAAAGTGCCTTCAACGCTCCTAGCAGGAAAATCTCAATCTTAGTCAAATTTAGGAGAGAGAAATTTGGGTATTAGGCAAAGGGTTAACACATGGATCAAGAGTGCAAGATTTTGATGTAACACATTAGCGTTAAAAAACTTGATAGAAAGGTCCTTATCTTAATAACCTTTGGTGGAACCTTCTTCTGCAATATGTGTTGAAATTGTTCAGGCATGTCCTTGACTTCTATGAAAGTCGACGGCACTTCTAGGATTATGAAATCTGATTGTACATCCTAGAATACTTCTTTCTATTTCTGGACATTCAGTGGCTCCTTTTTCTACGTCGCTGGCCTTACTTGTGGCTATGGTTTCTCTTTTGGTTTATCCTAGTCTTCTCTAGTCGTTGCACCTCCTCAAGTTATGACAGTGTTTTTCACGTCTCGTGGTTCAACAGCAATCATCTGAACATTCACATTTGGATTTAGGTTCAAGTTCTGTGTAGGGTTAGGTGCTACAATGGTCCTTTCTTGCCACTTTGCGATCAGCTAAGGACATTGTTCGACATTATGGTTATGCCCCTTACAGTACGAACATGTATTCGCAACCTCTAAACAATATCTGGCATAGTGACCCGATTTTCCATAGTTATAGCACGTAACTTGACCTTTTCCTCTACCAAATCCTCCACCTCCACCTCTTCCTCTGAAGTTTCTTCCACCCCTTCCCTGCAGGTGTGGTTGCTGTGGTGGGTACTGGTTCTACTGCTAGTGTGGCTAATAGGGGCTTTGTTGCACGTACGGCTGTTGAAGAACGTATTGTGGTTGGTACTGATTAGGTGGGAACTGCGCAGGCTAATACAAGGATTATGCCTATTCAGCCTAAGCGAACCCTTCATTTTTCATTAAGTAGGTGTCGACAGTCTTTTCTTTCAAGAGCTGATATTCTCTACAATATTTCTCATCATGCCCTGTTGATTTACAAAATTTACAGAATAGGTTTGCAGGGGTACTTACAAATATTTACAAATATAAAAATTATTTGTCACGATGACCTCTTGACTGGCATATGTGACACCATGGTAGCCCATGGTCATTTAATGGGTTGGGTGCACCTAATGCGACATAGTTCAGGAATGCCGGACAGTTATCCTTAGTGTGTCCGTCCATCCTACATTTTATGCACCATAAATATTCTTGTGCTTCTTTACCCTTCTTGATGTCTTGAAGTTGTATTGTTAGATTGTTCAGCTACGACAAGATCTGCACCATCCCTGTGGCACCGTCGCCAATGGGTAAGGCCTCTAACTTCATTGCCAGTTCTAGTGCTTCTGTCTGCAATTCAATCTTATGTTGCATTAATAGCCCTCGGATTTGTGGTAGCAACGCAGCAATAAACCACTCTTTATGTTGCACATCGGACATTTGGAAGCTTACCTTGGCCATCAGTGTTTTAAATCGTTGGTCAAAATCCCATACCATTTTCGCCAGTGCTTATTTTATTTCTTTGATCTTGGTAATACACTACGACTTCGATGTAGGTTTCTTGAACTCAGAGATCATTGCAGCTTGTATCTCGTCAAGGGTCTTTTGCGGTGTTTCGATTGGTGCGGCACAGAAATTCATGAACCAATCTAGAGCGCAACCCCTCAAGGTCATGATCATCTATGCCTTCTTTATATCTGCATTATGGACTAAACATACCATCCAAACAGCTTCACAAAGGAAGCAATGTTGTTCTGGGTCTTCCATTCCATTTCCATTGAATGTGGGTAACCAGACATCTGTCATAGCCATTGAGTTGGTTTCAGGGTTTTCTAGTTCATAATTCAAAGGGGGTGTACCTTCTTGCGCACTAGTCACAAGGCTAGCACTGTCTGTATTAGCAGTCCTTTCTGGGGATGAAACTCTAGATCTTACCTCTGGTGATATTGCTGGTGTTATGTAGTTATGTCCTGACCTCGACGTCTCCTCAGAATCCTCAGAATCTTATGGTCCTTCCGAAATAGGGCTATAGTCCTCCTCTTCATTGCAAGACCCTTCATATTCGCACAACCGAAGTTCATGTTCGCTCTCCTCCAACAAGCTAGGATTTCATCGTCCCCTTTCAGTTTTCCTTCTCTTTCCTGATCTGAATCTTCTTCCACTCCTTAGGACTCCAACTTCTAATTCAGGTTCTTTGCTTCCTAGGAACATTTCAAATCACCCTTTCCCATATTCTCAATAGGCCGTCTATGACATAGCCTCCTTCTTAGGCATGCAACTCAACTACTCATCTACAAAATACCCTTCTCATAGGCAAGCATTTTTATCCATGTACTGATACGTAACAAGTATCTTCTTCAGGGTCCTTGGAAAAAATTTCTTTCAGCTTCACTATAAGAGATTATAGTATCTACTGCAAACTCAGTAATATATCCTTGCAATATACTGTCAACTCAAAAATCAACACCTCTAGAAATGGTGTTACTTACACCGGTTACCTCACGAACCAACTAATCACTCCACTCGACAGTCTCTCTTCTCTGAAAGTTTGTCTGCTTAGTCGCGAATCTTGACAACCATTCATGCAGTAAAATGGGGAACTCAGCAAAGAAGATCTCATGAATATTGGAATATATATATTCGTCTACCCAGTTCTCTGTGCTCAACCGTGTCCCTGTGCTCTCATCTTGCGCAAATGCTAGTGTTTCAGAATCCAGCCAGTCTTCTATCTTGGTCTTCGTCAAATGCCACAACATTTCCCTTGATTTGATCAATAGGGTTCAAGCAACAGAACCATTTGTTGGCCACTTTTCCTAACTCATGCGACCCAGGTTCTGCGCAGCCCGTCAACCCAAAAAATACCCAAGATACTAGCCCGACAGAGAAAGCCCCATCAATAACACCTGTGAAGCAGGCACAATATCACTTGAGATATCTCTTCGATGTGTAACCACCAAAACCATGTTTCCACAATTTTCAAGGGATTATAGTCCCTTGGCACGTAGCCAAGCAGCTCAACAAAGGCAACAAGATGGATATATGGAGAAGTCATCCTTGCGCGATTGAGCACAACTATATGTCATCGTGCACAACTTATCCTTGTTCTCAACCTCACAACTGGCGCAACCTGTGCGGCACAACTGATTCATACTAACAGACCATCTGTGACTTATGTCGTGACTTAAGATAGAAATTCATAGGCAAATATATACATATATTTCAACGATGCATTCCCAAATATTTATCTACTGATTACAGTATAACATTAGGAATTTAATCAATATTTCATAACTATACAGAAATCAAATAACAACCATTCACATAAAAATTCACAACATTAATCATGCATTCAAACACAAGAGATAACGTGGAAACCCATCTGGAAAAAACCACCATGGTACTCTTCATCTGGCATGAGAAAAGGATATAGCACCTTGCAGTCTGTAGGATGCAAACTAATCTTATGATATGTATTTAAGAATCAAACGTATGGTTCTCATGATCTCTTGTTTTTTCTTCTACCCTACCTCTATTCCTAGCGGAATGCGCACACAACAACTAGATCTGTGGTTCAATAGCCTCCTATTGCTACCAAACTCTTCCTGAGTCTTCTCTTCCTCTAATCTCTACAACATTACAAAAAAATGGCGTCCTTCACCATGGATCGCCGACGAACATCCAAACAATAACTGAAAATCCAAGCTTCTTACTATCAGAAAACCAACCTAAAACATAATTATGACTAACCGTTTAACCATTGAATCCCTCCTATTTATACTATTTTACATCACCACGCAGGGCCGACTGCATACAGGCAGTGTGTTAACTGTCACCATCAGCCACCCCTCAGGCTATAGCTATGGTGATTACGACTTGACACGAGGCACTATCATCCTGACTTACAAATATTCCCTCATACATGTGTTGCTGCAGGATTATGCCACGTTAAACGGTCATGATCTGCACCTGTCGCTTTCTGGTTGTTATCACATGCATGCTCATGCACTCTCCTTTCCTTCCTCACGCACCTCTCCATTCTGCACGCGTTGGTCCTTTGCTTCCTTTGCGAACTTCCTTTCTTTCTGTCACATGCACAATGCACATTCTTTGCTTGCATGTGAACTTCTTCCTTGTGCTCATTTCCCATGCCAACAACCTTCATTGAAAGGAGTCTTCAGTCTGAAGAAGAGCCTATGGTAGCAGGAGAAATTGGAGAGTCATCTTCACCTCCTCCACCTTTTGTTGTAAGTGAAGGAACTAATGAACTTTCTGGTTCTGATATGTTTGATAATGATGATTTAATTTAAGATCCAAGCAACCCCACAAGGAAAACGTGGGTAGCAAATACCATTCAAGCAGCTGGGGAACTAACCGGGAATCCTAATTATTCTAGGAGGACTGGATCTCAATTCGAAAGTGCCCTTTCTTTCAAGGAACATTTCTTTGATGATAATTGTTTTCTAATGATTTAATATGACCCATAAACATATGAAGAAACATATGAATACCCAATATGGAAAACAACCATGAAGGAGCAATTTGATTCGCTCCAAAAGAATGACACATGGGAAATAGTCAATCTTCCCCAGGGAGAAAGTTAGTCAAGTATAAGTGGGTTTTCAAAAATAAATTTGTTGTTTATGGTTATCCTCTAAAGTATAATGCAAGTTTAGTGGCCAATGGATTCTCCCAAGTCCAAGACATTGACTACAATGAGACCTTTGCACCAGTTGCAAAGATGGACTCTGTAAGACTAGTTTTGTCCATTGCAGCTTCCAAGAAGTGGGAAGTACATCACATGGATGTAAAGAGTGTTTTCCTACATGGCGATCTGAAAGAATACATATATGTAGCAGCTAGAATTTTTTGTGACTAATCCATCTCTTGTGTGCGGTTTGAAGGAATCATTATATGGGCTAAACCAAGCTCCTAGAGCTTGGTATGTGAAGATTGATGGCTTTGTTCTATCGTTGAACTATTGTAGATGCAAGTCTGATCTAAATGTCTATTTGAAGCTAAGTCATGGTTATTTAATCATTATTGTATTTTATGTGGATGACCTTCTGATCATAGGAAGTTCCAAGAAATAAATTGCCTCTTTGAAGAGTGCAATGAACCATGCCTTCTCTATGACTGTTTTGGGATTATTAAGCCAATTTTGGGGGCTTGAAATTTCTCAATCAAATCTTGGAATCAAGGTACTCACTCCTAGTATGCTTTAGATATCCTGAAGAATTTCATAATGAAGGATTTCAATCCAAGCAAGACTCCTTTCCTTCCAGGAGTTAAGCTTGAAGAAACACAATCAACTCCATTGGAAAACAACAACCTATATAGGAAGTTGGTTGGTTCTCTTCTTTATTTGGCTCATAATCGACCTGATATATATTATGTAGTGAGTGTGGATTCCAGACACATGGATCAGCCTCATGAAATCCATTGGAGGGAATCCAACAGAAATATAAACTTTGTACAAGGGACAAAAAACTCATGGGATTCACTATGTTGCACAATCTAGCCTAGAGTTAGTTGGTTTTACTGAATCTTATTAGGAAGGTGATAACACTGATAGGAAATCAACTTCTAGATATGTGTTTATTCTTGCAAATGGACCAATGATCTATTCAAGTAAGAATAAAATTGCAATTGCACTTTCATCTACAGAGGCAGAGTACAGAGGAGATGTGAATGCAAGTACTCAATGTTTATGGTTGCAGGGAATACTTGGAGAGTTTCGGATCGAGACAAAGACTTCTACAATCATCTATTGTGACAAATAGAGTACCATTTGAATCTCAACTAATCTAGTACTGAGGCAGTGAACCAAACACATCAAGATCCATATGCACTACATCAGAGGACCTGTGCATGATGGGGTCATTGATCTCCTCTATTGCGCATCATCTGAGCAAGTAGCAGAAATATTCACCAAGGTGTTTTCATAGAGGAATTTCAACAATATAAAGTATTTACTTGGTATAATTGATCATATAGTGAAGCCATATTGAAGACCATATTTCATACAGTTTTTTTCATGGCTATGTTTAAGGGAGGATTTTCCCCTTGTGGTTTTTCCTCTTTCCTTGTTTTGTATGGACAAGCAATATGTAAAGGGTGACTAAGCCTTGTTTCTAGGCCCTATATATATGACATTTTTCTGATATTGTACATAAATTCATGCTTAAGAGGTAGTTTTGGAATAATCAAAACCCATCCCAAGACTTAGGATAAAATAATTAATCTTTTTTATTGATTTCCTAGATCCTACACTAGCTAGTTTGCACCCAATTCCATTATTGAGGTCAAAATTGCACAAACTTCCTCGTAGAAAGAATTATAAATATCATAGATAATATTCTAAAAACTCTGTAGTCTTCCCATATTGGAAAGTTTCCAATTCTTCTTTTTCAGGAGTTTCCATCTTTTCTGCAGTTTTAAGGCAGAAGCTAAAGCTAGTCTTAAGGTAGACTGCCTTGTTTTTTGCACCAACTCACCTCCCTTATTTTGATCATATAAAAGCATGATAAATTCAAATTTCCATCACTTATGAGCTTTACATACTCATTCAACAAATTCATGAGAATCTTGACTGGTGTGGAAAGTGCTTTATGCACCTATTGGGGGTTTTGACTAGTTTAGTAATCCTGATTTTGTACTGATTCGAATAGTATCTTTGATATTTCAAATCCTTGCAGTTTATACTTTATGAGAAGCCTATATATTTTTAATTATGGCTGATGTAAATTAATATCAACAATATTTTGTGGATTATTCAATTTTTAGTCTCCTTCTTGAGTGTTTTTTGCATATTTTCAAGCAATTTTGTGAGTTCAATTGTTCTAAGCTTGGGATTAATTTCCACACCAAGCAGTATAGGATAAATCCTGAACCTGTTATATTTTTATCATTCAAGCGATAATTATGATCTTAGGATCTTTAACTGAGAGAATAACATGCACAGCAATAAACACAAGAGACAAGAGACACAAAGAATTTTCCTCGAGGAAACCATAAAGGAGAAAACCCCGCAACTTCCTCGGAGATAGAATAAGCACCAAAAGTAAAACCTGAAAACATAAAGATAATCTCCTAACAGCAGTAGTCTCTCTCTCTGATCCCAGCTTCTTCTCTCTCACTCATGCGCCCCAGTGAGTGAGTGTGTGTGTGATAAATAGAGAGGCTCACTCTCTATTTATATTCTTTCATTCACTTAATGTCCACTCCAACATGTCAGCCTCACTTAACAATTACTTACTAGAGATGACATCTCTAGCAGAGTCTAATAACCCTAGTGTCCCACAACTTGTGGGGACTTAATCCGACTTACAATAAGTCACCTAGGGATGACTTCTCTAGGATAGTCTAATAATCCTAGGACCCCACAACTGTGGGGACTTTAACCCTTATACAATAGGAGGGTTACATACAATGACTTGAAATGACTTGACATGACTTGTTTACATTATTAAATCTCCCGATAGGAACATCAGGGCATGACATGACTCAAATACCTTACAGACACTTCCCAGAATAAACATCGGGGTACAATACAAAAGATATACAAGTGGATACATTCCAAAGTTACAAATACATCAACACTCCCTCTTAACTAGGAAGGTATTCTCTCGACACAATTTGTCAGCACTGGTCTTCTTCTTTGTATCAACTGGATCATCTCGTCATATTCATCTTCAAGTCATCTTTATCTTGGATTTGGATCATCACGGGGACATCATCATTGGATCTGGATCATCACTCGATCTGGATCATCATAACTGGATTGGATCATCACTCAATCTGGATCATCACTGCTAGATCATCATAACTGGATTGGATCATCACTCGATCTGGATCATCACTGTTGGATCATCATCACTGCATCTAGATCATCACTGGGTCATCATCATAGGTATTATCTCATGATTCTTCTAGTCACAAGAAGTTCTATAGAGCCAGCCCTTTTTCATGCTAGTTGTAGGCCTAGCCTCCATGTAGGTCTTGTTTAGCGCTTATATCTAACCCTAAGTCAGAATGGCCAGTACTCGCATCTGACCATGAGAGGAACACATCCAACACCATGTCAGAAAGGCACAACACTTAGATCCACCAGCATGATAGGACACAACTACTATCATCTATGAAAAGGCACGGCACTCACATCCACCGGCACGGTAGGACACACCTACTACCATCTGTGGAAAGGCACAACACTTACAATCACCAGCATGGTAGGACACACCTACTACCATCTATGAAAAGGCACGACACTCACATCCACTAGCATGATAGGACACAACTACTATCATCTGTGGAAAGGCACATCACTTACAATCACCAACATGATAGGACACAACTACTATCATCTATGAAAAGGCACGGGAGTCACATCCACCAGCATGGTAGGACACACCTACTACCATTTGTGGAAAGGAACATCACTTACAACCACCAGCATGGTAGGACACACCTACTACCATTTGTGAAAAGGCTCAGCACTCACATCCACCAGCATGATAGGACACAACTACTATCATCTGTGGAAAGGCTCGGCACTCACATCCACTAGCATGATAGGACACAACTACTATCATCTATGGAAAGGCACTGCACTTACATCTGATCATGTGGGAACCAATCCTACATTCACATCAGAATGGCCCTCAGCCCCAGGCTGAGGATTCCTGGTAACTAACCAAGTACCTCCATTCTCCCAGAGAATGTCATTCATCACTTATATATGATCATGTAGGATCCAATCCTACAGTCACATCAGAATGGCTCAGCACTTATATTTGACATGGAAGGAACCAATCCTCTCACTATGACAGAATGGCTCAGCACTTACATCTGACCATGGAAGGAACCAATCCTCTCACTGGGTCAGAATGGCTCACAGACTCATCACTTCCCCTTGGAGGGAACCTCAATCTGGAGAACACCAAGATTCTCCCTGAAGTACTCAAACTTCACTTTGGCCATTTCTAGGATAGAATCACATCAGGGCTGATTATGTTCAAGGATAACCTATGAGCTTCACCAAGACTGATTACATCCGAGGACAACCTACATGTCTGTTTACATCTAACCAACCTACGAGCTTCGCCAGGATTTATGCTCAGACAACCTGTCTCACAGACTATGCTAGAACTCCCTCTTTTGAGAGATCTCATTCTGGATCACATACTGGAGCTTCACTGCTCCTCTCCGCATTATACAAAAATGCAAGTCAGATCAAGCAAATCAAATAGTAGTTTTCAAAAGAAACATACTACTTCCCAAATAGCAAGTGGCAACATCTTTTTCCTCAGCTGTACTCAACGCCATGCAGGACTCCATCCTGCCAAACCAAGAGATCACACTTGATCCCATGCTGAAGTAGCACCTCGAAGTGCTCTTCCTATCAATGGAGCTACCTACCCAATACGAATCCTCATAACCCTCCAGTTTAATCTTTTGATTCACCTCATACTTGAGCCCATAATAAACTGTACCCTTCAGGTACCTCACTACATGCTTTGCAATCATCAGGTGAACATGTCTCAATGTGTTTACAACAAACCAAATATCTGATCTCATATTTTCCAAGTACATCAAGGAATAAATCATTTGACAATACATCGTGGCATCAATCGACTCTAATGAAGCAACTCTCAATAGCTTCAGGTTCGATCCCATAGGTGTGGTCATTGCCTTACAGTCCATCATCCTAAACCTCTTCAGGATCTCTACTGCATGCTTCCCTTGTCCACACCTCCATGCCTAGAACGTAGTGCATCATCCCCAAGTCCTTTATCTCAAACTCGGAAGCAAGTCTTCTTCTTGCAACTTTAATTAGTTCCTCTTTTCTGTCAGGAACAATTCATCGACATATAACAGGAGCATCACTAGTCTTTCGCATTCAACCTTGAAGAAAAGGTTGGAATCCTCTTTACTCTTAGTAAATCCTAGAGTCATCAGTAATCTGTCCATCCTGTCGTACCATGTCGAACCTCAAGATCTTCTACAGTCACTCCCCCTGAAGCAGAGCATAATTCTCCCTCTGTCTTTCGTACTCTATGCACTGAAACATTCTATACCAGAGTGACAAGTAGCTTCCTTTTATACTAATATTATATGTATCCATCTAGAATCATTGAATACCAATATCATCTATCTTGAAATTTTTCAAAATTTCTTCTCGCACCCATTTGTGAGCCTTTCATCCTCTATAGACTTTCATCTTCAACCTTGTAGCAAAGGTTCAGGTCTTCATCAAGCTCCTCATGTATGTGGTATCCCATGGGTGTCTTCTAAGCTTGTACAAGGCCTTCTTTCATTTACACACATGATTCTACCTGTCATGTGTCTCAACTCCCACTGGCTACAAATGTCTCTTCGTAGTCTATGCCTTCTTTTCATGAGAAGCCTCGTGCTACGAATCTTGCCTTGTATCCCACGATGTTTCCATCTACTGCATGATGGAACTACGAACTTCCCTTTACGTATCAATACTGCATCCTAGACATCATTCTTCTTGAACTGGTCTCCCTTTTCTTCTTGGTTACTTCTTCATGGCTAGAAGGTTTTGTATCAATGATGTCGTTGCATTCGTCATATTATTCTTCATCTTGAACTGTCGTCACTTGTTCTTTGGAACAAGTCTTATCCTTCTTTGCTTGTAGGCGATTTTACGCGATCTTTCCTACAAGTCAAATGCATTATTTGTATGGTTAGAAACATTTCATAGGGTATATTCATAATGAAAAATTCTTTCGCATCAAGATATATGATTATGCAACTATTTTATCCAACACAACATTCATCCATATCTCACGGAAACTTTCTAGATGCCTTCCATCTCTACCAGGACAATATTGAGATTGTGCACTAGCCAATATGTCAGCAAAGAGGTTTCATTCTAGATAAGTAGTAATGGAGAGTTGTATAGAACCATGAGCTAATTACCCATCACATGCATATTAGTAGTATACTGTCATTAATGAAAAAATTCTATCATGCATAACAAAAACTCTATCATAATCAACTGAATATAAACAAATGCAGAACAAAAACAATATCATAAAATGACAATTGAATACTTATCTTTATTTGTTTCGTGGGTAGACTCCTTCTTGATCCTTCAGCTTCATCATCTTCTTCATTCATCATTTCTTATCCAAATGCTAAGATGGATAAGATTTTCTTCAAGAGTTGATTCCTTTGTATTCCTCATCGCTCGAGGGATCTTCTTTGGATGGTGAGAGCCTGATCATTAGTTGCTCCCATATTCTCTTCTCTTATTATGAGTCGAGCTTCTTCTTCTTCCCAGATTCTGTTGAAAGTAATCACTTCCTTCTGGCACACATTCCTTGCATGAATGAATCCCATGATCCTGGGAGGCCATTCAAGGTTCCTATCACCACTTCTGCATTCTCCACTTCTTCTTCTACTGCTACAAGTTGTTCTTTGATTTGAGAGACCCTCGTAAAGTATGACTGTATGGTCTCTGCATTCTAGATCTTTACATTCTTCAACTGTTTTCTCAAATTCATCTTCTGATTTATGTTCTTCCCTTCAAATATCTTGGTCAAGGAATCAAACATCTCTTTAGGTGTCTTTAGGGAAGACACTTGTAGTATAAGGTGATCCATGATTGAATCAACAATGATGGAACCCTAACTTAGAGGAATCATATCTCCTAGAATATAGCGAATCTGAGTCTGAACTTTGGAAAAAGTGTAAATCGGGATTTTATCTTCGGCCTATGAAAGTTTTAGCTCTTGAACCCTCTCCATTCCCAAGATATAGTGAATGTACCAAAACCTATCAGTTTTAGTATTTTAGGGTTTTTCCAACCTGGGGTCAAACTAGGGTTTGACTTTCTCGAAGTTTCACCCAACCAAAAATCTTGACCCATGTTTCTAAAATTCGATTTTTATGAGGAGAGCAATCCTATGTTGGGCTCACTCAAAACTTCCTCTTCTGTAAGAAACCCTAATTTCCCACACCAAAAACTGAAAATGTCCGGAATCGAATTTCGCTTCGACAGAAAGATGCACCCTTAAATGGAGAGTCATCCTAACATAATTTTGCTGATGAATTGTGGAGAGAGACCCAAAAATTAAGAAGCCATAGATTCTGTAGCTGCACAATGTCTTCTTCTCAGGTTAGCTCTGATACCATGTTATATTTTTATCATTCAAGCTAGCATTATGATCTTAGGATCTTTAAATGAGAGAATAACATGCACAGCAATAAACACAAGAGACAAGAGACACAAAGAATTTTCCTCGAGGAAACCATAAAGGAGAAAACACCGTAGCTTCCTCAGAGATAGAATCAGCACCAAAAGTAAAACCCAAAAACATAAAGATGATCTCCCGATAGCATTAGTCTCTCTCTCTGATCCCAGCTTCTTCTCTCTCACTCATGTGCCCTAGTAAGTGAGCGTGTGTGTGATAAATAGAGAGGCTCACTCTCTATTTATATTCTTTCGTTCACTTAATGTCCACTCCAACATGTCGGCCTCACTTAACAATTACTTACTAGAGACAACATCTCTAGGAGAGTCTAATAACCCTAGTGCCCCACAACTGTGGGGACTTTAACCCTTGTACAATAGGAGGGTTACCCACAATGACTTGACATGACTTGTTTACATTATTGAATCTACCGATAGGAACATCGATGCATGACATGACTCAAATACATTATAGACACTTCCCAAAATAGACATCAAGGTACAATACATAAGATATACAAGTGAATACATTCTGAAGTTACAAATACATCAACAGAACCTTATCTGGGCCACCCCATAGAAATTTTTGCATAGTTTCCTAAGAATATAGAAAATACCAGTTGGAAAAAAAGACAATGTAAACCAATATACATGAATAGCTTCAATGATAGAGTTAATCAGAACCAGACACCCCCACGTGAAATTCATTTTTGCACCAGCGCTTGAGCCTTTTCTCAATGCGCACCATCAACCAAACCCAATATTTTCTTTTGTAATAATTTTTCTTGATAAGATAGCAAAGATTTTTGAGTCCCATATCCAAGTTCACTAATATAAAGCAAAATTGTTTGACTGCCAGTAAACCTCCCCAGGATCCAGGTTCATGAAGGACATCGAGGATTTCTGGTTATCACAAATCATACCTATTTCTGAGTAGAATATTCTTAATTAGGATTTGAATAAGAGAGCATACCTAAGGGAACCGTCAATGAAGAGCAAAAGTCATCAACAAAAAAAATATGAGATACAAAAACATTTCCATCAAAACAAAATCCTTTGAAAATACCAATGGAAGTAGCTTTGGAAACCAATATACTAATCCCACCCATTAGTAAGATGAATAAAAATGGAGTGATTGGAAAACCCTGACGAAGTCCACGACCAGGCCTGAAGAAATTAGTGGCAATTCCATTGATGAGGACCAAAAAAGATACAGATTAAACAAAAGAAAGGATCGAATTGACAAAGTTTGATGAAAAACCGATTTGAATAAGAATTAATAAGATTAGGTTCTAGTTAGCACGATCATATTCTTTAGAGAGATTCACTTTGAAAAGGGCCAAAGGTGATTTTCAGAGTTTTACAGAGTGCAAAACCTCTTGTGCAATAGCAATCAATTCATGAATGTGTCTTTGTTGGAGAAAAGAAAATTGCTCAACGATGATATATCTTGGCATGATATATACCTTTGCAATGATCTTATACACAACGTTGCATAGATATATAGGATAAAAATAGTCTAAATTCGAGGCTCTGTCCTTCTTCAAAATGAGTGTTATAAAGGTGTTGTTACAGGTGCCTTGTATCTTTCATTGAACCCTCGACTCATCAACAACCACAAGAAGATCACCTTCAAGAATGTCCATGAAACATTCATAGAATTCAACAAGTAACCTGTTCGGCCCTGGACTTTTATCATCTTTCATAGAGTGAAACGCTTCCTTAAGCTCCTCCAAGATAACTTGGTGATACATGGTTTCATTCTACACCTTCGATATAGAATTAGGGTAAAACGTCGCTAGGTCCATCATAATCCTGAGAGAAGTATCTTTGTCCTCCTCATATAGCGAATAAAAGTGATGAGAGCTAACCATTACAATGTCGTCAAACCCATAGACCATCTAGCCAACCCCATTATCTAGTTTCCAAATGGTGTTGTTTGAAATCATGTTTGGAGAGAAGTTGTGAAAATATTTGGTGTTACCATCACCATGTTGGATCCATATGGATCTATTCTTAATCCAGATGGATATTTTATTTTCAGCGAGGATCTTTTTATTTTTATATCTCAAATCCATGTAATAAGCTTTCTGATCCAGAGAGGAAAACCTTTGTGGATGGAAATTAGAAAAAGTAGACATATCCTTTTCAATATGAGAGATATCTGCCTCCATGACTCGACGTTGTTTGGAAGCCCAATACCTGGATTCCTTCTTAACCAATTTAAGATTGTGAGAAAATTGTATAGAAGCCAAGGAAGGGCTACTGGGGTTATAAGAGACCCACATCTTCCCAATCAACTTCTTACAGGGCTCATTTTGAATCGAAAACGAGTTAAATTTGAAAGGGGGAGAGGGTTTGATAGTTAAAAATATGAAGTCCAAAAATATAGGTTGGTGATCAGAAAATACACCCTCGCCAATCCATTGAAGAATGCTAGGATCCAATAGATAAGAAATTTCATTGATAAGAAATATGTCTAGTCTTTTAGAAACACAATCAACCCCCGCTCGCTTATTACTCCAAGTAGGCTTAGGATGTACATGAGGTAGGTAGATAAGGCATTTCTCATATAGAAATATAAAAAAGAAATCAATTAAAGGGTCTTTGATGGCATTTGGGCCCCAGGTTTCGGCTTCTCCAAGAGAGAAACTTAGGTCACCTATCAGAATAAATCTATCCAAAAAGTGAAAGCCAGAGCTGAACAGTTTGTTCCAGTACTCAGGTCTACAAACATTAGGACCATAAATGTCCAGAGTAGTGAAATATTTCCTGAATTCCCATGCGAATAATGTAGAGCCGATCCGTGAGGTAACAAATAAAGAATTAGTGCATAGTAGGTATTTTTTGTACCACCCCGTGACCACACCTCCATATTGACTAATAGCATCAGTGCAACAAAAACCCCAACCAGGGAGGAGAAGACACAACTCATAATAATAGAATCAATAGTAGACAAAGTTTCTTGTAACATCAAAATAATAGGATGATGGAATGAGACCAGCCTTTTGAGGGCTAGTTTCTTAGAGGATTGTCTGATCCCTCTACAATTCAAGGAGAGGAAAATCATTAAGATACATAGAGTTTACGGCCCTGTTTTGCAAGTTCCCTAGAAATAGTGTGTTGATTTCCAACATAAATGTCTCTAGCGCATTGTTGTCTAGCCTTATCCATAACCGAAATTCTACCTCTGAGTCTAGGAGAAGTCAGGAAATTGTAGTTGTGTGTGTAATTAATTTAATTATATAAGAGAGTCTAATTACTTTTTCCATAGAAAAATATCACATCTTTATTTAGATAAAACCATATTGTTCAAAAAATACCTCTATATCATACACTTTGAGTTAATTTTCTGTGCACATAGTAACTGCCCAGATGGCATATAAATTCAGAAAAATAAACCCCATATATATCAAGTACCAAAAAAAATATAAAAACAAATCAATTACTACACAGTAAAACAAAAATTAATCTAGAAACAACTTCTTCCTAGCAAAATCATGGAGCCATCTGTCTTCTCCCATTTGTCAATGATGCCAGCCGACAAATGAAGACCTTTCTTATAAAGTTGATCAAACTATTAATTATTTTCCCTGAAGATATGCAGAAGAGAAATTCGTTGAAACTATATTTTGATCCTATCAATATCCTCATCAAGAGGAAGAAGAAAAATATTCCAAGGAGGCTTTCCCAATTTAAGACAATCAATCACCAATTTCAAATTGCCAAATATTTGGAGCTGTGCAATGCTAATGGGATGAGAGAGTCTAATTACATATGTATGTAGATATGTTAATATATGTTTGATTAGTATTCTTTCAAGGTTATGTTATTTTGTAACTTTATTATTTTTTATTTAGATGAGTTCAAATCAATCATCATTATTATATATTTGTACAATGTGAAGGGAGATTAAATGATCAAAGAAAGTTTTTGTTGAAGATCAACCTCATGCACATCTATTAGATATGGAAATCACCTTGTTCCTTAAAAATAAGACATGTATTCTCTAGGTTAAACTTCATTTCTCATCTATTTGGGTACAACAATGCTCTAGGTTGTGATGAAATGTTGGCATGGAGCATTGAGTTGTCATTGAGGTGGCATTTTGAATCATGTGTTGAAATGTTTGTTGAGTTAACAATGTGTGGAGAATCCACTCACATTGGATGAATGGTGTGTTTAAGATCGAATGATGGCAGTTAAGTGTTATGACTTGAGGTGATTGAGCACACTACCCGCACATTAAGTCAATGCCAAGTTACCCAACCACCAACCAACCTTAAGTGCATTGGATTCTAGGTAGGATTTGTGGTTTTTTGTGTCTTTTTTTGTTTTTTAATTTTCTATTTTGTTTTAAAATCAAACAAAAACCTAAACCCCAACCCATTTTTTAATAAATTGTAGAAATATAGACTACAATGAATCCAAAAAATAGTCCAAACCTAAATCCTGAAGAGAACCCAAACTTAAACCCCAAACATGACCAAAACATGAATCTTGAACCACCAAACATTGACATGGAAATTGATGGAAATTTGAGAACATTTAGAATTCTTTGCCATGAATTGCAAAACACTGGAGAGCCCACCCAATTGTCACTAGCTACTTCATTAGAGGCAATCATTTCTTCCATTGCAAATTCCCAAGGACAACTAACCAATATGTCCAACTACAAGGATAAAAATTTTGAATACTACAGGACCAGACTTCGTAAAGAGAAAGTTAGAGAGCTTAAAATCTTCAAACAACAACTAATGGAATTATTTGTAGACCCAAGGACTCAATTATATCCATTAGTGACAAAGAGACGCATTTGTATGGATTTGTGTACCTTCCAAATATTCAAATACCATTGGATGGATAGATGGTTTATGGTATTTGATAAACCTCCTTGCAATAATAAGGAGGTGCATGCAATGCTTTCCATCACTTATTGCATTAGTACCAGGGTGCATGCTAGGGTTATAGTGTAGGTAGTGTAGGCATGGAACATAATGGTGATGGCCACACTAGTGGGTCCTATCCCAACACAATAGTATTAGACTATGTACGGTTATAATATCAATATTTTAATGGCATGATATTTATAATAATAATATATTTATATAATTTAACAATATAAGCTTAATCAATCATGGATTAGGTTAATTGACGGGTTTAAAAGGGAAAATAATAAAATATATATATATATATATATATTATGAGCTATTTATCTAGTTTAGTGGATTATTGCATGTGGACATGTTTCCCTCCTAGGGGATCTTACAAATATTAAATAGGATGAAGAGAAGGGGGTGGATTTCTTATTATGTCCTCGTACCTCTTCCTCGTGAGTCGGGAGTCTTGGGCACCCTATATGCAAGTTAATTAAAGCCAACATACAGAATGTTCAATATAAATTGTCAACCCAGGGAAGTAATTTATTTCAAAGATAATGTGCACTGTATATGGTTAGACACTAAGTAGTTGATACTGTAAATGAAGTGTCCTACGTTCGTGTTCAGCCCAACTCATCCCATGATCAACTTAATCAAATTTACCTTCATAAGAATGTAAAATCACAAATACCTTCTTACAATCCTTAATCTAGAAATAAGAGATTCAGAAAATAAACATCTAGATTTACTTTTGCAGAAAGTTAAATCCTAAATTACCAGGCCATCTGAAGATCCATTATAACTATCTCAATCCAACTTGATCTAGAATTCATAAATACAAAAATTGAACTTCAACAATTATAACTACAAATGGACTTAATTAACAAAACTCAAGAAAGACATCGATTGAAAGAAACTAAGGATGAGATCGGTTGTTACTGCTATCACACAATTGCATAAGGGAAATTAGTGTACACAGTCTACTGTCACGCCACTTTGCTACACTAAAATCAATTAATTTCCAACCCCTGGCTCAGAATAGTTTCCAATATTTATACATTCACAATCATAACTTCTACCTGTTGATATCAGGAAACCATGAAGGTCTATGATCTTCAAGATGCCCCAATTACAATATGGTGTTATAGCTGTGGGAAAGATAGAAGTAGAAAATATAGGAAGGCTATTACTCAAGCCAGCAATGATATAACAGGATCAATCTAGAAGATGCTTCATCGGTTGCAGCTACCCTCGAGCAGCTGCGTGTTGTTGCATCTGAGTCTGTTGTAGCCAAGCCTGTAGCAGGTACCCTTGTAAAACTTGTGTGGAATAGTAACCTTTAACTAATTCCTTTGTATAGAGATGGAATAGGTGGCGATCAATCTCTCTCTTGACTCATTCAGCCTGCTACACATCTATCCTTTACATCTCAAATTATCTCTATAAAATCATCATATGTTAGCATAATCCAAGATATACAGTCCTGATTACAACAATCATAAGTATTAATAGGATAATACAATAATCATTAGAGGAAATTTGAGGTCTAAAATGGGCCTCCTAAGGAAAATAATAAAATAATAGTTATTAATTTTGGAAGAAGAATTAAAAAAACTACTTTTTTTGTTCGTATTTTCGACATATCTCCTTGTGTTTTTACTCAAATTCTAAGCGGGAGAGCTCGTTGGATGCAGAATTTAATTTTGCATCCAACGAGTATCCACACTGCATACTTTTGATGGACCCCTCTACCCCAAAAACAAGAAATACCTGAAAAAATGTGATGATGACATCATCATCACGTTTTTTCAGGTATTTCTTGTTTTTGGGGTAGCGAGGTATGTCATCATCACATTTTTTCAGGTGTTTATTTTTTTTGGGGTAGTGGGGTCCATCAAAAGTATGTAGTGTGGGTACTCATTGGATGCGAAATTAAATTCCGCATCCAACGAGCTCTCCCGCTTGAAATTTGAGTAAAAACACAAGGAGATATGTTGAAAATACGAACAAAAAAAATAGTTTTCTTTTATGACAAATATGTCAATTCAACCATTATGGTTGACTCATTTTATTGAAATTCTATTATTTCTTGAATTCCAACTCACAAAATTTATTGTTGGTGCGTTTTCTCATAAGGCCCATTTTAAACCCCAAATTTCCTCTAATGTAACCATACCTGTATGAATTGAGGGATCAAATGAAGGAAAACATATGTTTGGTGTATATAATGGAGTAAGATAAGGCAAAAAGAGATAGGTAATTGTGGTAAAAAAGGGGTCATTTCTGGGCCCAACATCTCCCGCCAACTGTCCTATTGCATGTCCCTATGCAAAAACCTCCATTAGTTTGAATTTGAATATGGCATTGTACTTCGTTCATGGAGAGAGGAAAATTTATATGGAAGTTCAGGTGTTCCTTATTTTTCCAAAAATCCATTATAGACAACCCAATATCTCCAACACTTCTTCTCTTCTGCCTTTGTCAATGAGAATTCTTCCCTGTATGGTTTTGCTGGCCACCAGATGAGAGGGAATTTGAATTTGAGTCCCAGCCAATTAACTCCACATTCCTTCATGCATCCCACATATCCCTCAACCCTAGAAAGTGCATGTTTAAAGTTCCTGTAACAGTAGGGATCTCTAGTTCTCAAGGTTGAAGAGGCAGCTTGCCATCTATGTTGGCTACCTTCCAAAGCTAATTGCTGATGCTTGGAAATCTAGCTGACACAAGTAGATATAACCTTTTCTTGAATTTCCATCATCTGGTGAGTTTGGACAGGACATGTGAGTCTACGTTGTTGATGAGCAAGGAGAAGACGAGGAAGTTGAGGTTCACCTTGAACCCAAAGGTTAGAGTGGGACTCATTATGAGAAAAATTTTGGAAGGATCTTTCCGACTGAACATGATTGCTAACAAAGGAAGCAAAAGCCCTCAGCTAAACATTACCTAAGAAAGGGGCAAGATTTGAATAATGACCCAAGGGACAAGCCATCTCATGTAAATAGAGCTCACAAAGCAAGTTCTGCTCAATAAAATCACTTGCCATAAATGTTTCCATAAATTTAGCTAAGGTAGCTATTTCATAAGGTCTCCCTTCTTTTACAGCCTTCAATTTAAACCAAATGAACTGTTCAAATAAAAACACAGGGTAAGAGGAGGATGGTGCTCTGTTACCTAACAGTTCCTGGGAGAGAGTATACATCTAGTCTTTTTCCACCTGCATGGATTTGAACTTTTTTAGCTCCTTCAGCTCTTTTTGTATCTCTTCCCAAGGAAGCTTCTGGAACATTAGTTCTTCTACCCATCTTTCCTTCAATTCCCTGATGGTCTTCCTATGTTCGGCAAGGGGAACCATCCCTTCTTGATACCTCTCCACTTGACTCTTCCACTTCCTCACTTCTATTCTTAGGATTGAGAGCTCTTTTTTCATCCTCTGGATCCCTTCATCTTCAGCATGATCTTCATCATCAGAATCCAAATTGACAAAATTTTGTGAAAGTTGAGTCCATACCTTGCCATCTGATGCTCTAGTTTGAACATTCTGCACTGCCTGCATGGGTACTTCTATAATAAATTATGGGGATGTTGGTTCTTGTGTAACAACATCCTCTCCTTGGAATTCTCCTATAGAAACTTCAAATTCTATAGGTGCCTCTGAAACAACTTCTAGGGATGCTAGTTCTTGTGCAACAACATCCCCTCCTTGGAGTTCTCCTACAGCAACCTCAGCAGCCAATTATGAAGGTGTTGGTTCTTGTGGGACAACATCTTCCTGGATTTAAATCTCCACATCTGCCTTGACAGGGAGATGCAGGGCTAGTGGTTCTTGTGTATCAGAGCCCTGCCCTTCTATTTCTTCATGTTGCTGGGGTTTTTCTTGAGTTACTTCCATGTCCTTAGCAATATGAAGTTGTTCTTCAAGAATTTCGGTGTCCCCCGAGGATTGTGATTGCATCTGCTCATCCTCTCCTAGATCCAAATCAGGAATTATGTCCACCTTGGGATTGATTTCTTTTTGTTGCATGAGAATCTCAGCAGAAATTTTTGGGGATGTTGGTTCTTGTGTGACAACATCCTTGTTAACTTCATCATTATTCTACTGCTGAGGTTCCGTCTCTATTAATTATGTGCTCCAAGATGGTTCAGGAGTCACATCATAGACTTCTTCATTAAAATCAGGAATATTTTTAGTCTCTAGTTCATCTACCTCAATTTGGGTGGCAACTTCAACAAGAATGTTGAGGGATGTTGGTTCTTGTGTATCGGTACGCTATTTATCTACTACTTCCATTTGTTGAGGTTGCTCTTGGGGAGATTCACTGTCCTTCCACTCAGATTGTCCTAGGATCACTTCTGTTTCTCCTGTTGGTTGCAACTGTACTTGTTCATTTTCCCCCTTTTCTGTACCAGGGACCATTTTTATTTCCATTTCTTCTACATCCCTCACTTCCACCTTAGGTTCTTCTTGTCCTTGTTCTTCCACAACTGCTGGTATGGGTTGTTGTCTCACAAAGGCATGAACTATGACTTTCTAGCATGACTGGTTAAATATTTCCCCACACACAGGGCATACCACTCTCTCTTCCTCCTCACCATCCTCAGCAAAAGGTGATCCTTCTAATCGGTCTGCAGATTCAACCAGTGTGTGCAGCTTCATTTCTACCTACTTTCTGCATGCTTCCTTCCATTTTTCTAGTTCTTTCCAAAGTTTTTGTACTTCTTCTTTCAGTAGACCATTTTCATGCAAAAGTCCCTCAATTTGAGGTTCCTCTGTAGCCAACTTCTGTGGGGGATCATTTGCTTTGGGTCTCAGAATGGGGAATTCAATCTATACTTCTAGGGTTGCCCATATTTCTCGTGCTACTTCAGCTACTATAAACGACCTAGTTCTTTTTCTTCTTATCAGTAGTGATTCCTACACCTCCTCTTTTGACCTCCTTCTTTTCTTTCATAGTGCAGGAATCTCCAGATTTGCAGCTGATGTGGAAGGGATGTCTTCTATCTCAGCGTTCTCCTTTTCTTCTTCAATCAAAGTTCACCCCCATTCAGGGGAAGATTCAATTGTCAATACCTCTGCATTATCTTCTGTTATCATGGCTCTAACATCCTCAACTTCAGTTGTCACAACATCCAATGTTGCTCTAGCTTCAACCTCTGCTGTTAGAGCTTCCACATTATTTAATCTTTCCATAGGGTTTTCTCTTGCATTTTCCTCCAATTCCTCTGCTTGGTCATCTAACTGATCATCTGATCCAGTCTCATCTCCCCCCCTAACTAAATTGGAGGGACGTTGGTTCACCTGTTGCTCCTCATCTCCCCCCAACTGTACATTTGCATGATCCTCTTGATTTTGAATAGCCCCTAAGAGTACAGGTACTTCTACTTCTGCCTCTATTGGAATGCCAGGCAAAAGGGCGGGTTCCTGGTTTATTTGAGTTTGACCTGTGAATTTCTCCTAGGTTTGGCTCCTTTGAGCTAAGGCCCTTAAGATTATTAATTTGATTAGGCCATGATGGTTAAGGGAGGATTTTGGATGCTTGATTGTTTTGACAAACCCCACCATATGGTTTAGGTCTTTAAATAGATAAAATGGAATATTCAGTAAGGCCCTATGGCGTAGATGAGACAGTAGAGGAAGTTTAGAATAATAAATAGTCTGATACCTACCTTTATAGGTGATATACTTTTTGAGGAAGACTACTACTTGATCCCATGGCCGAGGGAATGATTGTAACGCTATCCCTCACCTTGACTGATGAATTTTTCCCCCCTCTATCAGAAAATCCTATACTGTGGTAGCATTGGGGGTTCTTCGACCAAACCAGGCTCTTCCCACCTGAGGAAGGATGGTGACTTCAGCCACTATTACTTCAGAGACTTCTATATGTAACCCCCTAACCTCTGAGTGGGTTTCTGTAAGATTTAAAGCAAATTGTAGAGTTGTCTCTAGATAGAACCCATTCAGGCGTTGGAAGAATTTAGTCCAGCCCACAGCTTCAAAAACAGCGAAAACTTCAACATTTATTCTCAGTTCTCATGTATTTAGAGGTTCGTGCTGAGCTAGGATACCCATGTTCATTTTCCTTATGAATTATTTAGCAACCCAACAGATTACAGGTCCCGACAATGGAGGTTAAAGCACAGAGTATGCATGAACAGCTGAGAGTGTAGTTGGGTAAATTTGAAAATTTAAGAGCATGGAAATGTTGGGAAAATTTATCCCAAATTAGGAAAGGTGGTGGTTATAGGATAAATGTAAATAGCCATTAAGTCGTACGAGTGGACAATTAACGGTATGCGAGTGTAATAATGGGCGTAAAAAGGAAGGCATGATTAATTCTGTCAAATCTAGTTAACGCTTAATCAAGTAGATAATCAGAACCATACCTTCGTAAATATGCTATGAACCATGACCCTTGAGGATAATAAAATGTGTGAAGTGCAGCCATTTAAATTTGAACATTATTGCAGGCGTGTTGTCATGATCTTTTCTCCCAGTGGACCAAAACCATCTTGTCAATCCTGCCGGAAACATAATGAATGTTGTGAAGTAAGTCAGAATTCTGGCCAAATCTGGAGGAATCATGAACCAAAATTGTAAAAAGTTCTGCCAATATTGCAGGAGTCGCAGCTGTGACCCATAGAAAAATTAGCCAGTTTAGCGGAGTTGCAGCTATGAACCATAGAAATATTAGCCAGTTTGGTGGAGTCACAGCCGCCGAAAAAGGTAAGAATGGACAAAATTCAAACGGAGTCGTAGCCCTCGGAAAAGGAAAAAAAAGGGGCAAAATTTAAACGGAGTCGCATCTGCCAGAAAAGGTAAAAATGGACAAAATTTAAATGAAGTTGCAGCTGCCAGAAAAGGTAAAAATGGGAAAAATTTAAACGGAGTCGTAGCTGCACAGGACGGAAAAAGGCATTAGGTTACGGTGTTGTAGCTGCAGATAAACGAAAAAATAGGAAATATTTTACGGTGTTGCAGCTACACAAAACAGGAAAAAGGGCGTTATTTTATGGTGTTGCAACTACAAGTAGACGGAAAAATAGGCAAAGTTTTACGGTGTTGCAGCTGCACGGAACAGGAGAATACTTGAGCCCATAATCAACTGTACCCTTCAGGTACGTCGCTACATGCTTTGCAACCATCATGTGAACATGTCTCAATGTGTTCACAGCAAAGCAAATATCTGGTCTCATTTTTGTTAGGTACATCAAGGAACAAATCATCTAACGATACATCATGGCATCGATCGACTCTGATGAAGCATCTCTCAATAGCTTCATATTCGATGCCATAGGTGTGGTCATGGCCTTGCAGTCCATCATCCCGAATCTCTTCAGGATCTCAACCGCATACTTCCCTTGTCCTAGGGAGATTCCATCCGCATTCTGCCACACCTCCATGCCTAGAAATTAGTGCATTATTCCCAAGTCCTTCATCTCAAAATCGACAGCAAGTCTCCTTCTTGCAACTTTAATGAGTTCCTCTTTTTTGTTAGGAACAAGTCATCGACATATAGCAAGATCATCATTGGTCTTTTGCCTTCAACCTTGAAGTAAAGGTAAATCCTAGAGTCATCAGTAATCTATCCATCCTATCGTACCATGTCGAAGTCCCTCTGAAGTGAAGCATTATTCTCCCTCAGCCTTTCATACTCTATGTATCCTGCACTGAAGTGACAAGTAGCTTCCTCTGCTATTATTATTCTATGTATCCATCTAGGGTCACTAGATACCAAGATCCTCTATCTTGAAAATGTTCTTCTCTCACCCATCTGTGAGCTTGTCATCCTCTATAGGATTTCATCTTCAACCTTGTAGCAAAGGTTAAGATCTTCATCATTCTAGGTGATATTCAAGCTCCTCATGTATGTGTTATCCCATGGGTGTCATCTAAGCTCGTACAAGGCCTTCTTTCATTTTCACACCTAATGTTGCATGTGATGTGTCTTTCTAGTGGCTACAAAAGTCTCTTCGTAGTCTATGCCTTCTTTCCATGAGAATCCTCATGCTAAAAATCTTTCCTTGTATCCCACGATGTTACCATCTACTACATGTTGGATCTTGTAGATCCATATGGAATATACTACGGACTTCCCTTCAGGTCTCGATGCTGCATTCTAGACATCATTCTTCTTGAACTGGTAATCTCCTTCCCTTTCTTCTTGGCTTCTTCTTCATAGCTAGAAGGTTCTTCATCAATGATGTCACTCAACAGTGTTACATAACTGCACTGTGTCTGAGATCTCTTATTTCTTTGAAAGTATCATCATATTATCCTTCATCTTGGATTCTTTATTGAACTGTTGTCACTTGTTCTTCAGAACAAGTCTCATCCTTCTTTTCTTGTAGGTGATTGTACGCGATATTTCGTACAATTCAAATGCATTAGTTGTATAGTTATAAACATTTCATAATGGTAAATTCTTATGCATAAATATATAATCATGAAACTATTTTATCCAATACAACATTCATCCATATCTCACGGAAACTTTCTAGATGCCTTCCATCTCTACCAGGACAAAATTGAGATTTTGCACTAATCCAATATGTCAGCAAAGAGGTTTCATTCTAGATAAGTAGCAATGGAGAGTTGTATAGCACCATGAGCTACTTACCCATCCTATGCATATTAGTAGTATATTGTCATTAATGCAAACATTCTATCATGCATAACACATCAATTGAATATAAACAAAATAATATCATGAAATGACAATTGAATACTTATCTTTATTTGTTTCGTGGGTAGACTCATTCTTGAGCCTTCAGCTTCATCATCTTCTTCATTCATCATTTCTTATCCAAATGATAAGATGGACAAGAGGTTCTTCAAGAGTTGAGTCCTTTGTATTCCTAATCGCTTGAGGGATATTCTTTGGATGGTGAGATCTTGATCTTCAGTTACTCCCATCTTCTCTTCTCTTATTATGAGTCGATCTTCATCTTGTGTGTACTCTTCCTAGAGTCTGCTGAAAGTAATCACTTCCTTCTGGAACACATTCCGCAAATGAATGAATCCCATGATCCGAGGAGATCATTCAAGGTGGTTATCACAACTTCTGCATTATCCACTTCTTCTTCTACTGCTTCAAGTTGTTCTTTGATTTGAGAGACCCTTGTAAAGTTTGACTACATGGTCCTTGCATTCTGTATCTTGACATTCTTCAAATGTTTTCCCAAAGTCATCTTCCGATTTATGTTATTCCCTTTAAATAGATTGGTCAAGGAATCAAACATCTCTTTCAGTGTCTGTAGGGAAGACACTTGTGGTATAAGGTGATCTATGATTGAATAAGCAATGATATTCTTGGCCTTGACCAAGTTCTTCTTGTGTAAGGCTTTTAGTCTCATCTCCCTATGGAACTGAAACCTCTCCACTTGTGTAGGCATCCAATTCATTTTCTTCAAGAACCAGTGAGATCCAATACTTCCATTCTTGGAATTTTTCAGTTTCACCAAGCTTGTCATCAAGCTGGTGTGACTATTCATTTAGAAATGAGAACCTCAAATGTAAATAACAAAATATTAGATCTTTTTTATTTGAGGTGTTTGTCCCGGTTCCATAGCTGGATGATCTATGGTTTGTCAGAGAAACCCTATTTTCAAAACTTGGAATCTTTCAGATCTGATTGGATAGAAATATAGAACTCTTCAAGGCGAGCTGTCCAATGTAATCCTTTTCTAAAAATAGTGGAGGGAAGCTCCCAGAATAGGAAGCCCTAGTTTACCAATTTCTTTTGCAGAAATGCCTGATACTATTTCTATGGTATATCCAAAATTGTTGCTCCTCTGTGTCTAAAATTTCGTACCAAGGTAACCTCGTTTGTTCTTGTTCCAACACCATAGGTTTCATCTGAATTAGTTTCACCAATTGGGACTTATGAGAGTTTTCCCAAGGTGACTTGTTTCAGGACTGTTCAGCATAGCGAACTTGTATGGATTTCCATGTGTCACTATTTCATCACTAGGGTCTGAAACTGTTACCACAAAAATTAAATTTCGTGCCCTATATGGAACATCTTGTAAAATTCCATTTGGACCCTTTTATATTGAGATATAGCAATTCTCCCTAGGTGTCCTATTTAGGGATGAATCCTGGAAGAGGCTGGAAACCTGAATTTGAGGAATCATATCTCCCAAAATATAGAGAATCTGAGGTGAAAAGTTTTACACAGTGTACATCAGGAATTTATCTTCGGATTGTGAATGTTTCGGCACATGAGAATTCTCCAATCTCAAGATATAGCTAATCTACCAAAACTACTAGTTTTAGTATTTTAGGGTTTTTTTGGCCCTGGGTCAAATTAGGGTTTGACTTTCCCAGAGTTTTACCCAACCAAAAATATCAACCCAGGTATCTAAACTTTGATTTTGAGGAGGAGATAAATCCTATCCTAGGCTCACTCAAAAATTCCTCTTCAGTGATAAGCCCTAATTTCTCGTAGCACAAACTAAAAATGCCTGGAATCAAATTTTGCTTCAATAGAAAGATGCACCCTTCAATGGAGGTTCATCCTAACCTCCTTTTGTTGATGGATTGTGGAGAGAGACCCAAAAAGTAAGAAGCCCTATCTTATGTAGTTGTACAATGTCTTCTTCTCATGTTAGCTCTGATACCATGTTATATTTTTATTATTTAAGCAATATGATCATAGGATGTTAGCTGAGAGAATAACATGCACAGCAATCAATCACAAGAGACAATAGACACAAGAGATTTTCCTCAGGGAAACCATAAAGGAGAAAACCCCACAAGTTCCTCAGAGATAGAATGAGCACCAATGGCAGCAATAAAACCCAAAGATATAAAATATGATCTCCACAGTTTTTCTCTCTCTCTCACTTAAGAGAGCTTCTCTTATCTCACACATGCGCCCCAGTGAGTGAGTGTGTATGATAGATAGAGAGGCTCGCTCTATTTTTATATTTTTTCATTTGCTTAATGTCCACTCCAACAATTCACCCTCACTTAACAATTATTTACTAGGGCTGACTTCTCTAGGAGAGTCTAATAACCCTAGTGCCCCACAACTGTGGGGACTTTGCCCTCTGATCACCAAGGAGGGTTAACCTTAACTCAATTGTGGGGACTATTTCCCTGACTTACAATGGAGGTATAACCTCAATGAATTTACATTACTTGTTTATTTTATTCAGTCTCTCAATCGAAACATCGGGGCATGACATGACTCAATTACATTACAAATACTTCTCGATAGGAACATCGGGGTACAATACATAAGATATACAAGTGAATACATTCTAAAGTTACAAATACATCAACACAGACATATGGAATAGAAGTCCCATGAAGTCCAATGATATGGCTTTCCAACCAATGAAAGGCATACAAGACATAACATCAACATATCCAAGAGACTTAGCATTGGATACTAGGCAATTTTCTGAATTTCCAACTAGTGAACTTGAGGGTTGATGGGTATTTTGGTCATGAGATGGTTGGGGAAATTATTCAATCACTATAATAGGCTATATATCAGCCTATATATCATATTAAGAATTATAAATGGAAATATATCAATGGATTTGGGAAGATATTTCAGAAGGCACATCAAAAGCTAGTGAAAAATGACTAGTTTTGGGAGGAAGCTTTGATGAACTGACTGGGAATTTTTTCAAGGAATGGATGGAGATTTTGGATTCTAATATATAATAATGTGAATCAGAAATAGATATATGAGAAATAAATAAATTAGAATTGGGTTTTACCGATGCACCCGATGCATGCTCATCCTTACCATTTCCTTGCCTGCGCTCCCATTTTTTTGCAAATTCTGGAAGAGCAATGTGGTTCTCCTCGAGGAGCTTGGTCATGACGTCCATTTTATTTATGAAGAAATATATATCAATATGTGAAACTATACAATAATCACATGTGGGTATTTCTCTCTTGTTTCTCCTCCTTCTGGATCTTGAGCTCCCATCAATAGAACTGGAGCTTTCTGAACTTGATTCCTTCTTCTCTTTCTCCCTTTGCTTCAAATCTTTTTTATTGCTTTGGGATTGATTGATACACCAGCATCAAGGGTTTTATCCTTGGATTTGATAATGGTACCCATTTGTATGAGCTTGTCCTATTCCTGAGTCAAAGACTCCATGAAATCTACCCGCACAGGCATCTTCCAATTTCTAGTTGTAAGTTTGCTAGAGTGAAATGTCGAAACATATACAAAATACTCCGGCACCAACTTAGAAAGGATGGACAATATAAGATGATCATATTTCATCTATATGCCACATTGTTTTATATAAAGTACCAGCTCTTTAAACTTGGTGAATAAATCTTCAATGGTCTCGTAGTGAGTTGGGCTCAATGAGATTAGCTCCTCTCAAGATGATGGCCTCTCATTTCATCTGTCTTCCCGAATAGTGACTCAAAATTGACCCAAATTTAATTCGGTATACCAAGAATTTCTATTTGAAATAGAAGTTCTCTTGAAGTGCCGAGGCATAGCATACCAAAGGCCTCATCAAGCCTATTAAAACACTTAGCTTTCTCCACAGCAGAATTTGGCTCGTTCTCAATTCCCATGGTGAGCCGGTAGAGGCCCTTGGACCTCAACTAAATGCCCATATAGGCATTCTACTCAAACTAATTGAATTGAATAAGCAGAGCTTGAGTTTTCTCCATCCTTCTTGCGCAACCTGTGACAAAAATGTTGTTAAACCTGCAAGCAAACACTCAAGTTTTCTGGAAATATGTCCTAAACAACAACCCAAACCTCTTAATATTTGTTGGAAGATACAAATAGCTATGATACCATGTAATAATTTACTTCCTAATCATATCTAGGATCTAGAACAATTTTCACACATGAATTGTTTGACAAAATGTGCAAGAGAATCAACAAAGAGACAGAAAATACATGGAATAGCACATGTGAATGGTGCTAATTTCTGATCATATTATTATCATGCATAATTTATATGTTATGTTACACATTTATAATACATTGGAGAAAATTCTAATGGCTGTAGCAGCCAATTGGGAAAGTACAAGTGTCATGATGAAATTTGACCTCAATCCCCCCTAGGTGGATCAATGGAGCCACAAATCAGCCCAAACAGTCACAAATTGTTGTGTGGAAATGGTTGAGGTGGCATGGGGTCATAATAACTCCTTGGAATTTATGGGTGTGGAAAAATAGGTGGGTTAGAGGCTCTAGGTGGCATTAAATGCACCAAATCAGCCCAAAATTGGACAAAATCTCCCTATAGAGCTCTTGGTCAACACAATTGTCCACATTAAATGAATGGGAGTGCACTAGAAATGATGAGGGCACACCTTTGGATGGTTTACTGAGCTGGAGCGCTCATGTGGGAGTGAATGCACCAATTTAGCTAGTTATTGGTCCAACTAAGCACCCTAAGTCCAAAACCTTATTGTATTGATGTAAAAATGCAATAAATTTGACTAAGGTGTTAAAATAAGGTACTAAGGATGTATTATTTCTCCTACAACCTTCATTGTACAGGATATAAGGCACAACAACCATAGGATAATTT
The DNA here is from genome assembly GCA_001517045.1 of Pseudotsuga menziesii. Taxonomy (NCBI): domain Eukaryota; kingdom Viridiplantae; phylum Streptophyta; class Pinopsida; order Pinales; family Pinaceae; genus Pseudotsuga; species Pseudotsuga menziesii. The sequence goes on along the minus strand of LPNX010325710.1, from coordinate 493,191 downwards.
GAGAATGGGATTGGATCAAATGTCAATTTGATTGAAAATACAAGATTGAGCTTGCCTTGAATAGAGGGTAGCTCAAACAAACCCCTATTCAACTGAAACTTCCCATAAAAAACCTCTCAAATAAACCAAAGTTAGTTGTAACCACTTCATCGCTACCCTAACACTAAGCACATAGTGATGAAATGGGACTTGATCGCTCCCTTAGAATTGAGCAAAGGGGGATAACAACATATCAACTTCTTCTTCATATGGAAGAGGGGAAATGAAAATAAAAAAGGGCCAATAACTCAACGTAAAGGTAGCATTTTGACCTCCCATTGATAGGTCTCCCTTCCAACATGTTTAGGGATCATAACAAACACTCCTACATGGTGATGAAACTGTGACACTTAGTAGTGTAACAAATAGGTGTCTAACAAGTACCAAAATATCGTAAACCAACCATTTTGTTTAAAGCAAAAATATGCAATTAAAGAAACAAGCAGTTATAAAAAGTTCTTTACTCAAACTACAAGAAAACAATTCAAAGGAAAACTTATAAAGAAGCATTTTCACTCTTTTGCTTCAACGTTATAAAAAAAAGTAAGACAAAAATATTTATACAAAATTCAGACTGGGAAACATATGCAAATAGTCCAAACTGATCCAAGCTGAAAATATCAATATAAATATTCCATTCTTGTTTTTTGTTTTGTAAAAAAAATGTTGATTTCTAAAAATAAAAAACAAAACTTCAGTCCCTCATAGTTAACTTAGACAGAAAACAACCCACATTTCTAATTTAAACAAAGAGAAACTGAAAAAGGAAGAAAACCTAGATGTACGCACGCCACGAGGGCTTCACCTGTTGACCAATATCCTATCACGTTAGTTCATATTGTGGGTTTTAAAATTGTCAAAAATCGAATCAATATATTGCAGGTATTGGGGGGATGAGGGGTTTAAGGTGGGGGTGGGTAGGGTGGTATATAATGATTGAGGTATAAAAAGGGGTGGGGAGGAAGTTTAAGTATTGAGAGGGGGTTTCAAAAAAAAGAGTTTGGATCAATATCTCTCTAAATTAAGGGTATTCTTTAATATCCCACGATTGCATGTGCTATGTGAGAGGTTCACTGAGTTAAGTCCCTGTGACGTATGCTAAACAAGGCCAAGTTGCATGTACGTGGCTATCTAATGTTTATGTTGCGAATAGGGATGAAAACATAGTTTTTGAAAAAACGGTGAATCCTACAGGGAAAGTACACACATGTTTGCACTATTACCCACGTACAAGCACATTAAAAAGAAAAAAAGAAAATTTTCAATGGCCCAACACCAAAATTTCTTCTCATAAGTGTCTTAATATGGAAAGAGACTAGGATGAGATAGGAAAGATTCAAAAAAACAATATAAATAAAGCAAAAATAGCCCAAAAAATCCCTTACTACCCAAAATGGAAAAAAAAAACTCCCCAATGGAGTTGTCATTCTTGTTTTGGGAATTTAAACTACCCTGGTGGTATTTGGTTCAAACCACCACTGAGCCAAACCACAACTTTTCACGTAAAGTAACTTATTTTCATTTGTTTCCCTTGAATAGACATGTACATAGGCGATCCAAATCCAAGTCATGTGTACGCTGGTGAGATATATAAAGGTCATGTACATCTTGAAAAATGTAGTTTTTAAAGATATTTTTTCAAGAATTACTGGCGTTCATATATGATCAAGGACTAAGGGAGACTACAAAAGAGGTAAATGGATCACATCGGCCATCATAGCATCTATGGGACAAGCACGGAAAAACATGTTATAACACTAGCGTCTAGAAGATTCTATAACTCCTTCTTGGCTAGAGGTTCTGGATGAGGATGAATATTCCCAAGCTTATGTTGGAAGGGTTTAGTGTCATGTTTCATTGAGATTTTATGTTGCCTCGTATTAGGGTTGAATTTCCTCAAATCATCAAAATTATAGGTGAATATATCTGTTGGAAATATGACAATACGGGTTGGAATTGATGTCAATATATGAATGCAGATATGTTGGCATTTGGTGACTGATGTTGTTGACATAAATATGCCAGTGGTGTTAATGGAATTGATGTCAAATAGATGAGAGACATTTTTTTTGGTTGGCATTAACAAATAACAAAGTGCATTAGGTATGTGTGGAGTATAATTGGCATTAATGACAAAAGTATTCATTAATGCCAAAAGGTATGATGACATGGCATGTATAATGATGTGGCATGGTTGATGAAGTTGAAAATACGCCTAGTGGTTCTCTAGTACCTTCATGATGTCATTGTTACAATTTGACCTAGGTATATAGAGATTTGTCAGTTTGGAGAAATTCTGAAAAATGGTTGTGTTGGAAAATTGGTCCAAGTAGCCTTAGGAAAATGCATTCCATAATTCATGGGTTAAAGTAAATTTCCATCCCATATGGTTAGGCTGTCATTTTTTTATTGGTCTACCTGAACATGGTCTCATTTTGTCTTGATAGTGTCTAAGGAGAAAGTTATATGTCTACCAAAACAGGGTTTTAGGCAGTGTTGCACTAAGTTCAGTAAAATGCCTGCCTAGGGAAAATGAAGATGAGACTGAGAGTGAAATCAGATTAGGTGTGCTCAATGAGGTGTAATACATCATCTAGTGGCATTGGTTAAGTATTTCGGTGAAATAAAAAATCCACCTTAGAAATTGCACAAATTGTCCAAGTATAGAATTACTGATAAAACTGCATAAGTGACCTTTGTAAAATGCCCGCCATCTCTGTGGTTGATGTCTTAAATAATTTTGAGAGTATGGGTATCTATAATGTTTTTTGTTGCATTTAACCATGGTCTCATATTTTCCAAAGAGTCTCCGAGGAGGAACATATTAATCTGCCAAAAGTGCCTCTCATACTGTTTTGGACTACTCCAGTAAAATGCCCGCCAAGGAGAGAGAAATAAGCTTTAGAGGATGAAATTAGTATTTATGGAATCACCTTGTTGGACTCTACCCATTGCGTGTCTCACACTTCAAATTTTATGAAAATAAAAATATCATCATGTTGACCTAGGGTTTGAAAATTTTGTCTTAGTGTTGAATTAGCAATTTGAAAAGTTAGTTTCAAACGCCTGCCAGATGATGTGTGTGTATCAAAAAATTCAAAAGGTGACATGGATCAGTTCCTTGTTGAAATGTATATCCATTCATACTCTTATTTTTCCTTTTGACGGTCACATATGTAAGAGATCAATCTACCAAAAGTAGGAAAAATATGATTTTGCATATTAAGAACAAAGAGAAAATTGGCTAAGTGTTAAAATCAGACAGTTGAAAAGGAATTTGGAAATTCCTTCCAAAGCGTTTCTGTGTGATGATAATTTCTCCACATGACATGGGCATGCTCTGTGGTGATCTGGCCATCTTTACGTGGTATCAGTTCCCTCCTTGGTGCTTGCATGTGCGAAATATTGATCTGCCAAAACGAAGAAGAAAACATATGATTCATTGTTTAATTTAATAAACAGGAAATTAATTTTTGAAGAGGCATGATGATGAAAAGGAACGAGCTCAGTTTGAAGAGATGCAATGATTAAAGGGTAAGTTATATAATATTTGATATGGATGAAAAAGTATGTCTCAGTAGTTCAAATTGAAGGTACAACAAGAACAAGAACTGAAGTGTATGTTGGGTTTTGAGATGAATACTTGAAGCAACAATGAGACCAGAGGAAGACTGGAATGTTTGCATATTCGAGATGAAGAAGTGCATATCAGAAGTCAGATATTAAAGGGGAATAATTGAAGATTTTTGCATCCCAGATCTATGTAGCAACAAGAGAAGACAAAGGCTGAATAAAGCAAAGAATTATATATAACAGAATTTAAGAAAGAAAGATATGGAATATTGATATAAACACATTATGGAGGTAGGGTGGTGATAAGGTAGGCTACAGTCATGTAAGGGGGTTGTAGCATCCTTCCAATGGTAGCTGGTAAATAAGGTGCAGTAGAATCCTTATCTGTTGGAGCAGGCAGAAACCAAGGTGTTGTAGCATCCTTCAGTTGTAGCTAATAAACTTGGGGATTGAAGTCTCCAGCAAGTTGCAGCTTGCAAAAACTATTGTAAATATAATTTTGCAGTATAGAAAGAGTTTGTGGTTTTCCTTATTGGGTTCCACGATAAAATATTGTGTTCATAAGAGTTTGTNCCCCCTCTTAGTATTGTTGGATATTCCATCAATTAGCATCAGTGTAAGGTTCCTTTAGGATCAAATTTAACAAACTGAAAGGAAGATCCAATTAAGCACACATGGATGGACAAGAGATTTACACAGTGAATGAAACTCCAATACTTGGAAAATAAGGATACATATTTTGGAGTACAAGAATGGAAAGTCATCTGAAGGCATTGGAAAATGATGTATGGAATTCAGTTATCACTATTTACTTCCCACCAAACAGAGTAAGGACTTCAGCTCAAAAGAAAGCCAAGAAAATTAACTCAATGGAAATGGATACAATCCTTGATGGATTACCTGATGATGTCAAAGACAATATAGGTGAATGTAACTCTGCAAAGGAACTTTGGGACAAGATAAAATACCTCTACTCAGATGAAGCATATCAATTAGAACAAAGTTAAGTCTGCAACCAATCTAGTGATGAATATTCTTTTGAATAAGACTCAGACATTGAAGAATAAGTCAATCTTGAAGCTGAGCTTGAGTGTACTTTGGATGGACAGATAAAATATAAGCAAAGGAGGAAACAAGGTTCAAAGAAGAAATACCTTAAGCAAATCATAGTTAACTTTAGCATCCAAGTCCAACTGAAGCAAGAGAGATTGGAATCCTTGGAACAATCTCTTAATAAGGAGCTACAAAAGGTTGAAGAGCTCAAACAACAGCTGCTAGAATGTGAGGGAGAAAATCATACCTTAAAAAGAAAAATAATGTCCTCATAAGAGGAGCTACACAGTTCAAGAAAACAAGCAGCCACTAGCATGGAAGAAGCCAATAATTTAAAACAAGAATCTGTTGGACTCAAGGATCAAATGAAGACTGTTGAAAAAATCAAGAAAGGAATTGAATCCCTTGATAAAGTCCTCATTCTACAAATATTTCCCTTGAACAAATTTGGCCTTGGATATGACCAAGTACACATGGTTAAAGGATCAAGTCCTACTACTCAGATTGATGTAGAAGATGACAAGTGTTGTGATGATACCTCCAAAGAAACAACTATATAGCAGAAGGATGATAAGAATGCAAAATTTTTTCATCCTCCCAAGAAGAGTAATCTCAAAAGAAATAGCAATCACAAGCAAGAAGACCAAAAAACTCCCAAGTACGAAAGTACTATTCCCCCTACTTTCAATACTAACAAAAAGGAGTTGACAAATAAATTCATTTTCAGAAGATCTTCATAGATGTTTAGGGGTTATTATTATTCATGTAATAACTATGGACATAAAGCATCAGATTGCCAGGAATATGGAAAACATAACAAAATTAGGATAAAATGTAATCCTTGTGGCCCCTTTCCAAATCATCTAATTGAATGCTATGATTGTCATAATTATGGTCATATTGCCAGAATATGCACAGCAAGACCTCCTAGACCAAGATACACAAATGTATGGAGAATAAAGTCTGAAGTACAAAACAAGAATAATTATGATGATCCTACCCTTAAAATTGATGGAATGTCAAAAGAAGAGAAACACGTAGAAAAGCAATGTGCATTGGGCATGTAAGGTGACATGAGCAATGATGGTGATGGTGATGGTGATGAGGGTACTTAAAATGGTTGTGATGAATCCTATATTGCTGAGAATTCTAAAATTTATGTTCTTGATGGATATTACAATGACTTTCATGGCAGTGATGAGGATAGTGAGGCTGGTAGCATTAATGTTGATCATATAACAAGTGATGTGGAAAATGGAGTGGAAGATGAAAGCATCAGATTCATGAGAAGGGGAAGTACAAATCTTGGCCCCTCTTTGTCTCTGGAGGATGTTAATCATGACAACAACAACAACAAAAGTGTCTTCATGAATTAAATCCAGAGTTTGCATCAGGTTTCCTTTTGCGGAGAGCTTCAACGTTATTTAGATCCATCACCACAATTTCATGCTAGAATACAATATAAAGTCTGCATAGTTTTGATCCATCCTCTTTTTGTGCTGGGAGTTCAAAATGAATCTACTTTTCTAAAATTTTACAATAAAATATTTGGAAAGAGTCTTCTATCTAGTGGTTTTAGGTGAGTTAATGAACTCTTTCAAGCAATGCCACAAGTTGTAAATAGAAAATTAATTGATGAACAAGGTGAACATTCTTGGCTGAATCATCAAAAAACCTTCGAGCAGCAGCTGGTATAAGATCAGGATTAATGCGTATTGTGTACAATATATTGCAGTCTCATCTACAAGGCATAACATCCTGTAATTTCAAAAAAGAGTTCTAACATGAAGAGTGGAAAGACCCTGACAGATGTTCTTAAAGACCATTCTTACTCTATCCCAAGGGTGGAGTGCATGGTAAGGGATATGTTGTATATATCATATCTTAGGTACACAAAATATTCTCAAACAATAGTGCTTTGTGAAGATGCATAGGATACTTGCTTGACAGATGGACTGTTGATTGGTACAACAATGAGGTTGGCGGAACCGAAAAGAGTTGATGAGGTTGCTACTCTCATCGGAGTATTTTCAGGATTGTTTAGAATGATTTTTTCAAAAGTTGACTAGGGATGTGAGGTCTTATTTGCAAAAGTGTGTTGATGCTGGAAAGGATGTAAATCTACAATTTGAAATCAAAGAAAAAACTATTTCTAGTGGCCTGAAATACTCCTTGGCTACAGAAAACTAGGGCCAAGCAAATGTAGCTAGCACAAGGACTAGAGTATCACAGGTTTTAAATCGTCTGACATTTGCATCAACTTTATCACATTTAAGAAGGTTGAACTCTCCAATTGGTCATGAATGAACGTTGGTAAAGCCCAAACAATTGCATAATTCACACTGGGGTATGATGTGTCTTGCAGAAATCCTAGAAGGACATGCTTGCGAGCTTGTAAAAAATTTGGCTCGTATGGTGTACATTATTGTTGGTTCTTCTCCTAATCCAATTCTAGAGTTCTTGGAAGAATGGAGCATAGAGAATTTCGAGGAAATATCTCCAGCTATTATTCCAATGGAAACAAAATTTTTGTAAATGGTTGCTGGGTTGGTATTCACCGTGATCCTGAACTTTTGGTGAAAACATTGATGATACAAATTGAAGAGGAAGATTGAAAGAACTATTTGCATGAGGCATTCAAGAATTCTTGAATAATTCCCTGAGGAAAAGCATAAACAGATTTGTGGATCCAATATGAGAATAAATTAGTGAGGCATCTGACAAAGGCTCAGATACCCTCATGATCATATTTGATTGTAGCCCAAGGGAAATTTGTGTTTGAGAGCATGGATATTCATTGTAGCAACATAGAAGATGGTGCATGATCTTAGGGGGAGATTGAATCCTAAAATATCAGGGCTTGAACCTTGGAGGAAAACTGTTGATGTAATGAAACTCTGATTAAACTACGATGAAATCAAGTTCAGTGAAAGAAATGAAGAGGGGTAAAACATTGAGAAGTTGGTTTCAGAGAAAGGACACAGTCAGGGGGAGCAGATTACATATTTCTCCACTGATGTGAAAAAAAAGGCAGTGATAAAAGTTAGGGGGAGTCATTCAACCCTTTTCCCTTGATGTCAAAGGGGGAGAAATGAAAATAGTATTGCCATCAATGCCAAAGGGGGAGATTGTTGGCAATAAGACAATATAGGTTGGCATTGATGTCAATATATGAATGCAGATATGTTGGCATTTCGTGACAGATGTTGTTGACAGAAATATTCCTGTGGTGTTAATGGAATTGATGTCAAATAGATTAGAGACATTGTTGTTGGTTGGCATTGACAAATAACAAAGTGCATTAGGTATAGTGTGGAGTATAATTGTCATTGATGACAAAACTATTCATTAATGCCAAAAGATATGATGACATGGAATGTATAATGATGTGGCAGGGTTGATGAAGTTTAAAATACACCTAATGGCTCTCTAGTACCTTCATGATGTCATTGTTACAATTTGACCTAGGTATATAGAGATTTGTTAGTTTGGAGAAATTTTGAAAAAAAAAAGACTAAGTATTGGAAAATTGGTCCAAGTAGCCTCAAGAAAATGCCTGCCATAATTCATGGGTTAAAGTAAATTCCTAACCCATATGGTCATTATGTATCTTATTTATTGGTATACCTGACCATGGCCTCGTTTTATCTTGATAGTGACTGAGGAGGAAGTTATAGGTCTACCAAAACAGGGTTTTAGGCAGTTTTGCACCAAGTTCAGGAAAATGCCCTCCTAGGGAAAACGAAGATGAGTCTGAGAATGAAATCAGATTAGGTGGGCTCAGTGAGGTGTACTACATCATATAGTGGCATTGATTCAGGATTTTGGTGAAATAAAAAATCCACCTTAGAAATTGCACAAATTGTCTAAGTATAAAATTACTGATAAAACCGCCTAAGTGGCCTTTGTAAAATTCCCTCCATCTCTTGTGGTTGATGTATTAAATAATTTTGAAAGTATTGATATATATAAAAAAAAATGTGTGCATCCAACCATGGTCTCATATTGTTCAAAGAGTCTCTCAAGAGGAATATATTAATCTGCCAAAAGTGCCTCTCAAACCGATTTGCACTACTCTAGTAAAATGCTCGCCGAGGAGAGAAAAAGAAGCTTCAGACGATGATATTGGTCATGATGGAATCAAATTGTTGGACTCTACCCATTGGGAGTCTCACACTTCAAATTTTATGAAAATACAAATCTCATCATGTTGATGTAGGGTTTGACAATTTTGTCCAAGTGTTGAATTAGCAGTTTGAAAAGCTAGTTTCAAATTCCCGCTAGATGATGTGTGTGTATCAAAAAATTCAAAATGTGACTTGGATCTGTTCATTATTGAAATGGATATCCCTTCATACTCTCATTTTTCTTTATGATGGCCACATATGCAAGAGATCAATCTGCCAAAAGTAGGAAAAATAGTATTTTGCCTATTAAGAACAAACAAAAAATTGGCTGTGTTAAAATCAGACGGTTGAAAAGGAATTTGGAAATTCTCAACAAAGAGTGTCCTTGTGCTAATAATTTCTCCAGATGACATGGGAATGCTCCAGGGTGATCTGGACATCTTGTTGTGGTATCATTTCCCTCCTTGGTGCTTGCACGTGCGACATATTGATCTACGAAAACGTAGAAAAAACATATGGTTCATTGTTTAATTTAATAAACAAGAAATTAATTTTTGAAGAGGCACGATGATGAAAATGAATGAGCTTGGTTTGAAGAGATGGAATGATTAAAGGGTGAGTTATATAATATTTGAGATTGATGAAAAAGAATGTCTCAATAGTTCAAATTGAAGGTACAGCAAGAACAAGAACTGAAGTGTATGTTGGGTTTTGAGATGAATACTTGAAGAAGCATTGAGACCAATGGAAGAGACCATAATGTTTGCATATTTGATATGAAGAAGTGCATAACAGAAGTCAGATATTAAAGGGGGAGAATTGAAGTTGTCTGCAACCCATATCTATGTAGTAGCAAGAGAAGACGAAGACTGAAGAAAGCAAAGAATTATATATGACAGAATTGAAGAAAGAAAGATCTAGACGATTGATATAAACACATTAGGGAGGTAGGGTGGTGCTAGGGAAGGATACAGGTCTGCAAGGGGGTTGTAGCCTCCTTTCAGTGGTAGTAGGTAAATAGGGTGTAGTAGCATCCTTGTCTGTTGGAGTAGGAAGAATCCATGGTGTTGTAGCATCCTTCAGTTGTAGTTGAGAAACTTGGGGATTGAAGTATACAGCAAGTTGTAGCTTGCAAAAACTATTGTAAATATAATTTTGTAGTATAGAAAGAGTTTGTGGTTTTCCCTATTGGGTTCCACGATAAAATCTTATGTTCATAAGGGTTTGTTGTTCATCATATATTACTTAATTAAATAATTAATATGTGTGATTAATATCAATTGGAATTAATAAGTAAAAAGTAGGCAATACTGATTCACCCCCCCTCTCATTATTGTTGGATATTCCATCAATATCCTTGTATTTCCTGAAAATTTTGATGAAATCTTCGTCCTCGACAGGAAAGAATCCAGTTCCTAGGTTTATGTTTTGATGTTTTTGTTTAGTTCCAAGGTTGATAACTTCATAGTTCATGCAAGAACTATTAGTTTTACAAGTGGTGATTTTCTTAAATTTGTCATGCAAGTCATAATATTTCGCTAACCTAGTGACTAATTTATGAATCAAATGACATGGGGTTTTATTTTTCTATGCAACGTAATCATAACCTATGGACTCCAAATTTTGAAAAAAAATATCATGTGTAGCCTTGTCAATATATGCATCTTAAAATGCATCATGAGAGGTAAGAAATTTAATCAACTATGGATCATCATCAAAGGCATCCCAATTTGTCAAATTTCTGGGATCGAGTGTATATACATCAATTCAATAGAGAAAGAATCAGAGTAAACCCTTCAGGAGGAATAAGTTTATAGGCAATGTTAGCAAGCAAATCAACATCAAAATTTTGAGAACGAGGTACAGAACTGATGTTAAAGGCCCTAAAATGGTTGATTAAATTCCATATTTCATGTTAATAATTACTCTGATTATTAGAAACATAATGAATAGAATTTTTATCCTATTTAATGATAATCTCAAAGTCTTCATAGACTTTAAAAACTTCGTCCCCTAAATCAATCACTTTCCTAAGGCCCTGAATAAGAGCTTTATAATCGACTACATTATTGGTGCATTCAAATTCTAGCCTACAAGCAATAAAAATTTTGGTTACTAATGGAACAATAAGAACACAACCAACCCAAACTTCTTCTTTGGATTTAGAACCATCAAAGATTAAATTCCAAAGAATTAAATAATCTAAAGTTGGTATTTACATTATACACATTATCTACAATAGAAAAAGGTGACTCAACCTGAATATAGTGTGCAATATTGGACTATACAATATTGCAAATGTTGATATCTTTGTAGGAAGATCTCTAGAAAACATGTAAAGACGGTAGTTACCTGAAGGTGAGTTGAGAAATAGAAAGGGATCACTAGGATCATCAAGGTTAGCTACAATGTGTTTCAAATAAAGTTCTCTATCAACCCTAATCTTATTTTTGTGTCCATATTATATGGTAACCACAAGTGTGACCAATCAGTGGCAAAGTATCCCTTAAATTCCATAGACCATACCCTACTTAACCATAACCCATAATATTTTGGGACATCAACCATAGTAATATCTATAGTCTGAGGAATTTTTGTATTGGACATCAATACGATCAATGTCCCTTTTAATTCACCCACAATGTTGAGTTTTTATCTGTTAAATTGCACTATCTGTGTAGGATAAGGTTTTATGTCAGAATTCAACTTCCTACAGACAGAAAGGTGCATAACATTGGATGATGCTCCTGATTCCGCCATGCAATTGTGTACGTTCCTATTAAAAAATTAAAAGGTTATTAGGAAAGGTGTGTTGGAGCAGGGCTCCACAGCTACAGGAAAAGCTGTTATTTTTGGTAGAAGATGGACAATTTTTGGAGGAAAGACAGTTTTGGCGATGCCGATAAGCTAGATATATAAGAGATGCGATGCAATAAAGGTACGATGCTGTAGTACATTTCCCACCGTGGATCGGGGGCCAAAAATCGCAGCGGACGAAACAAGAAAGTCAAAGGAAATAGTACTTGAAGCGGCCGAGAAGAGAGCTCAACCACTGCATTTAAGGCAGCGGCGACGACAGGAGGGCTCAAATACCCTCATAAATGGAGAAGGAGCAATGGGCTAAGGTATTAAAGATAAAGGATAGAAGGGGAGCGACTAAGGAAGCGGCGCCCATACTCGCGAGCAGCACCGGAAATCGCGGAAGACTGCAGGAAGTTGCAGTGTGACCGAAAAGTGGCAGTTCAAAGTACAGATAGGTCGACTATCATAGTTATAGTTTTGGGTTACTGTTGGGATAGGCCCACAGTTTTATATCATGGTGAGACCTTCGGGCCACCTATTTAAGCATGTATTTTGTATTATGAAGGGTTAGTTAGTGGTTGGTCAGTCGGGTTGTAGCTAGTTGTCGTCAGTATCGTGAGACATTGAGGAAGAGTCGAGCTCTGGTTCTATCTTAAGTCTGTAGTTATCTTACTGTAACCAGTGGCTGACTCCCTGAGCATGAATGTAACAATCCGCAGGGATTGAGAGAGAGAGAGAGAAAGGGTATATTGTAAGAAGAAAGCATTATAAGAAGAAAAGAGATCTAAGAGAAGGGCTCCCAGCTGTGTGCGTGGAGTTTCCCATAAGATCTCAAGCTGCATAAGAGGTTGAAGAGGAACTGTGTTACTCTCTCTCAAGATATAATATAAACACATTTCCCATGGGTGTAGCTTCCCTCCTGGAAGTGAACCACGTAACAACCATGTCTTGTGCAACTCTTTCATGTGACTGTGCTTTACTTATTTGCTATCTGTTATCTGTCATATGAACTTTGCTTATTGGTTAATGAATGTATGTATGCTATCCTTTAGTTTGCAGTAACATAGAAGGTTAATCGTGAGTTGAATGTGTCAAGTATTTTGTATATGAGTTTATCAGTGCTTGATTCACAACAGCTAACAGTTGCAGCGTTAAGTGACATCTATATATTTAGTTCAACGAGTTGAGCGTAATTGTCGTTAAGTGTGTTAAAATGTAGGGGTTTAAGTGAAGCTGTTTAACACCCTAATGAGGGTTAACTGAACTATTATACTCAGGGAGGAAGCCTTTGAACCTTGAGATTTTATGAGCATATTGAGTCTTACTGTAGGAAGTATCGCAGTGTAGATAGGTGATATCGCACTGTCGGGGGAGCTGCGGTGTGAGATATCGCGGGTTAAGAGTTGAGCAGAAGAGAAGGTTTGCGCATCGTCCTAGAAGCTGCAATGTGATAAGAGTCAGTCCCATAGCAGAGTCGGCTAGGAGGAGGGAACAGCCCTTGCTGAGAGATTTAGCTGGTTAATTAGAGTCCAGAGAACCTAGGATGCTACAGAACCTAGTTGAGGAAACCTGATTCTTCAGCCACCCCATCTAGGATCACTTCAGGTGAGATTTCATGCCGTTCTACGGTCTATTGCCGAAAGGTCCAGTGAGCTAGGGGTTTTTTTGGTACAATAAAGTAAACCCGGGTCTGCCCAGTAGTAACCAACAAATGGTTTTGTCGCCGGTTTTGAACAAATTGAAAAGCTGATGTTCTGTTGGCATCCTACTAAAGAAGAACTTAACCAGTGGGTTGAGTTTAAGGAAAGAGAATTTGCTGAGAAAGAAAACAAGAGTCCTAGGCTGAGTACAGAGGACTAGTTACAGAAACATATCTTCATAGTCCTGCATGAGATATTTTTTGCGACCTATGCAAATGAGTTGTACGATTGGTTGTCAAAGTTGAATGATAAGCATGTATTCAAGAAGAAAAGGAACATTGTCTGGACACCGGAGCTGATTCACACCATGAAGAGCGTAGATAATCCCATTTTGCGTGCAGTAGACTTCTAGATTGCGAGTTTGCTGGAAGGTTTCATTACAGAGTTTGCAGTTGATCAAAGAAAGAGTTTCAGCGAAGCAGAGAGGTACTTCTTCAAGGGATATCGCGGTCAGTACTTGAACTCTTTAAATTTGTCTCTTAAGATGTTATTGTATGAAAAAGGAGTACTGAATATATTCTCAGATGAATAAGTTAAGTAAGTGTAATGTCACAAGAGTTTGAGAGTGATTCTGAAGAAATTGGATGTACACGTAGCGGTAAGAGATATAAAGTAGATTTCAGATCTTCCTTCTTTGAAGACAGTTCAGAAAGTACTAGAGAATAGAGGCAAAGTAATAGAGAAAGAATAGCAGGGGATATCCCTTACCACCCTTATACCCCACAGAAACCAAACGGGACTTAGAATAATCCTGCAGGAACTCCATCTAGTAGTTCACACACAGTACATGCTACCTCTACACCACCTACATTTGCACTGCCAAGTGGTAGTAACACAGAAAATCAGAATCCACCTGGTAGAAACAGAATGGGGGATGACATGAAATTACCTACCTTTAGGGGTACAGGGGCAGAAGACCCAGAACAGCATTGGTTCCTATGTGAAGCTGTATGGACCATTAAACAGATCCAGGATGACAATACTAAGCTTGTCTAGTTGGCCACTACACTTAGAGAAAGAGCTTTAACATGGTATATGAAGTATACATCAGCGTAGAACAGATCACTCGTAGAGGTCAGGACCGCAATGATTAAGGAATTTAAGAAACCAAAGTCTGAGTCACAATGTATCATAGAACTTAAAGACATTAAACAGTTACCCACAGAGTCAGTATGGGATTTCGATCAGAAATTTAAAGCTCTTATAGACCAAGTTAGTTTTGATTTTGTGCCAGAACAGCATAAGGAATGGTTCATCACAGCACTGCTCCCTCATATCAAACTTCCCCTAATGCAACAGAAACTCCATACGCGGGATCAAGCATTGGAGATGGCAATGAAACTAGAGGCTTCACCTTTAGCTGAGACTAGTGCAGGTATGACAAACTTACAGAATCAGTTAGCCAATCTCACTTTACAGCTACATGAGATTAAGAAAGGAAAAGAAGTTGAACAAGAATTATGGTGTACAAAGTGCAAAGGACATGGCCATACCAAATATAACTATCTAGTATTTGTTGAATATATAGCAAGTGGGGCTCCTAACCCCTTAGTACAGAACCAAGGGCCATGGTGTGAAATCTGTAGAACAAGAGGACATAGAGCACAGGAATGCCCTTTACTTCAGAAGTATGTACAAACTCCTAATAATTTATACTGTAACTTCTGTAAGTCAGTAGGACATGATGAAAATAATTGCAGAGCTTATGATCTCATGATAGAGAGAAAACATGACTTCTACAGAGTCCAGTTAGAGACATCAGGACCAGCAGCAGGTCCACAACATGAACCGGCTCATGATGGTCGTGGTGGAGGATTCGGAGGAAGAGGCCGTGGTGGAGGCTTTGTTCGTGGCCGTGGACCGATTGTTTGTTACAATTATGGAGCCATAGGACATTATGCTAGGGATTGTCAGAACCCTACTACAACATGTAAGTATTGCAAGTCCTATGATCATACTAAAGAAGAATGTCCTATCTTGATAGCCAAGATTAAGGATCCTAAGCCAGCAGTAAACCAGAATATTCAACTTATTGCTGCTAAGCAGAAAGAACCAGAACCGAGAGTCCATGTTGTGACTCGCAGCGGTGCTTCTACTAGTAGGACATCGCAGGATACCGAAAAGAATACAGGTCCGAAGTGGGTGCGTAAAGCCACTGATAAATCTACACCACTTGACCTACAGAAGAACAAAGAAACATTTCAGCAAGCTAAAACTTTCTTTATTGACCCTACACCATCAGGATCGCAGATATTTCCTTGTAGGGGTGTACTGCAGTAAAAACCTTGTGGCGTTAGTCCTATGCAAATACCGCAGGCTACCACATCTGGAAGGTGCAAAGAGGATGAGTTGACAGGAAGTGTACAACCCTTCCTGCGGAGCTATTTGAAACTCGTAAGAAATGAGAAATCCATAGGAGAGCTTCAACACATCATAGATCAATATCAACAGTCTTCTTCTGTGAGCAGTACGCAGCATGTTGTTCATAATATTATGGGCTATACAAGAACAGGAAGAGAAATGAGACTCACAGCACAAATTGGAGAGTTTGAAATGGATGAGGTAATCCTAGATTTAGGATCAAAGGTAAATGTTATTACTAAGCAGACATGGGAACAGATGGGTAGCCCTAAGTTAGCCAGATCACCTATCCATCTGCGATTAGCCAATCAGCAAAGGGTATCGCCACTAGCCAATCAGCAGAGGGTATCGCCACTGGGCCGATTACCGCAAGTACCAGTTGATATTGATGGAGTTCGCAGCCTTGCAGATTTTGAAGTCATAGAAATTATTGGCGATAGCAAACCGTATCCAGCTTTATTAGGTATTGATTGGGCAATTGATAACATGGTTGTTATCAATTTGAAGAAAAGACAAATGACCTTTGAGGATAAGTAGATTCGATTCATCGCACCGTTGGATCCTTTTCAGGGTCCTCGGTACATTGAACCTATCAGAGCAGAGGAAGAGGTACGTAATATGGAGAGCCTCTATCAGATGACTGCTAACCAGAGTGATTATATCAATCCCACCACAGAAGGAAATATTAGTTGGCGATGCGATAGCTCATGTGCATTGGATTCGAATGTTGGTTTAGAAAATTGGCAGAATAGACTTTATGAAGTTTCAGCTCACAGATGTGCATTTATGACTAAATCACTGCGATGGATTGGAACAAAGATTAAGGATATTCCATCGTTTGATGGCTTAGCGGATGTCAATGACTTTTTACAGCAGTTTGAGCAGGAAATCCCTAATGAGCAGAGCATGGCAGCTATTAACCTTGTAGTAAAAGCCACACCTGCAAGATGGTGGCATGCACATAGAGAAAATATCGCATCATGGGGTGATTTTAAGAGATTGATGGCGACCAGATTCTCTAATGACAAGGAGCGTTTACAGCAGAAATATACAGGAGAAAGTGACCCCAGGTCACATATTAAGATTTGTGAACAGAGTTGGTTAGACATTCCAGAGGATGAATGGATTCACCTATTCATTCACACTTTAGACACAATCCCAAGGAACTGGTACACCAAGACAGAGTTGCGCAGAGGAACTATTACATGGCCAGTTATGATAGATAGCTTTGTACTCACTTTCACTTTTGAATCCAAGTATCCAAGCATTGATCAGGCTCTAGAGACTATAAAGACTAAGATATTTGATGACTGTACCCTACCAGTGTATGCTCAGCCTGATTGGTCCATCCAGTTAGAACATGCGCTAGAGTGTTACAACTTCGGAGAAGAGCCAGGTGATGAGGATGAGAATCCTCATAGTATCAACATTCCAAAATCAGAAGGGACTTGCGAAGTTGATGGACCAAAGCTAGAGATTCCAGTTGTCACAGTGCCTATTAAGATTAAAAAGATCAATATTGGGACAGAAACAGAACCAAATTTTGCCTCTATTGGAGACTATTGGGATGATGAAACGGTAGGACACATCGCAGATTTGTTACATGAATATCAAGACTTATTTCCCACTAAGTTTATAGAGATGAAGGGAATAGTAGGAGATTTGGGAGTCATGAAGATACCTTTGAAAGAGGATGCTAGGCCAGTTAATCAGTGTCCATACAAATTGAATCCTCGTTATAAAGAAAAAGTTAAGGATGAGATTGATAAGATGCTAGCAGCAAGCATCATTGAGCCAGTAGAAGAGAGCGAATGGGTTAGTCCCATGGTTGTGCAGGAAAAGCAAACTAAAGGAGAAATCAGGATTTGTGTCAATTTGCACAAACTCAACGATGCATCACTTCATGACCCATTTCTGACACCTTTTACTGATGAAGTTTTAGACAATGTGGGAGGACAGGAGATCTACTCATTCACTGATGGCTTTTTAGGCTATCACCAGATAAGAATCCATCTAGAGGATCAACATAATACCACCTTTGTGATAGAATGGGGCTCATTCCAGTATACAGTAATTCCCTTTGGTCTTAAAAATGCACCAACTATTTTTTCTAGAGTAGTATTTGCTGTCTTTAAGGAATACATCCATAAATTCCTAGAAGTCTATTTTGATGATTGGACTGTATTTGGATTAATCAAAAATCATATAGGAGATTTAAGGCTCATGTTAGCGAAATGTAGGCAATATCATATTTCTCTTAACTTGAAGAAATGTATATTATGTGCAACATTTGGTATTTTGTTGGGTCATATTGTTTGCAGACAAGGCTTGATGGTAGATACTGCAAAGATTGCCATCATTGTAAATCTTCCAGCACCCAACTCAGTCAAGCAATTGAGGACAGTGCTTGGTCATACAGGGTATTATAGAAAATTCATCAAAGGCTATGCAAAGATCACAGCACCTATGGAAAAGTTGTTAAAGAAAGAAGTGAAATTCCTATGGAATGAGGAATGCCAGCAAAGTTTAGACACTCTTAAAGAGAAGACGGTTACAGCACCCATCTTAGTATTTCCAGATTGGAACAAGCCATTTCATGTACATGTGGATGCATCTGGCATCGCACTGGGGATTGTCTTAACACAACCAGGAGAAGGGGGTATCAATCACCCTATCGCGTACTCAAGCAGAAAGTTATCTACCGCAGAAAAGAAGTACACCACTACAGAAAGAGAAGGATTAGCTATGGTGTATGCTCTACAGAAGTTCAGGCACTACCTGTTGGGTGCCCCATTCAAGATGTTCACTAACCATTCCACTTTAAAGTATTTGGTCAATAAGCCATTCTTAGGGGGAAGGATCTGCAGATGGTTACTCCTATTTTAGGATTATGTGTTGTAATCTCACAGATCACATAAGGTTACCAATAATACATACTAAAACATAACCATAAATAAGAGACAAGAGACAAGAACAGATAGGAAAATAGATTATATTAATGTAGTGAGTTCATACAAGGCACAGAACTGAACTGAGTTCTTGCTTGGCTCAACAACCTAATATATACCAGTTACAAACAGTTACAAAAAATAACTACCTATCGGTTCGGTGAACCGACACGACTGTTAGTTAAGTCAACTAATCTTTTAGTTTAGTCGGCTGATCGACTAGTCGACCCATCGACTTAGTCGGCTGACTAAGTCGGTCTTCGTTCAAGTCGACTTATGTCGACTTTGCTCCTTCTACATCTCCCCCACGAACAAAACTTTTCTTCATCCCGAAGAAATAGGGAGGTACAAAAATGAACTCTTGCGGGTGCAGTCAGACTTGCTCATGCTGGGGACTATGCAGCCGGATGGTCGGTCTCCTTTGGACACAGACTTCGACAATAGTTGGAGCTGTGATGGCCAGATGATGCTGAAAGTCGTTCCAACTCTGTAATGCCTTCTGGATATCGATCGTTAAGGTGGTAAGACTTGAAAGGATCGAAATCTTTTCGGACATGGTCATTTCTGCTATGTTTTCCATGTTGGGACCCAACAGTTGGTTTTGTTCTTCTGCAGCAGTGATGAGTCGTTTCATCTTAGGACAGATGATGTTGACTCGCTCTAAATTGGGAAGGGCCTGTTGAACCCACTGATGTGCCTCTCGTTACAGCTTCTGCAGTTTGTTAGTCTCCATCACAATTTGTTCTTCAATGGTCTGCCTCAGTTCTACTTCTGTCGACTTCCGACCTTCCAATGCCTGAATGCCCTGCCTGGTCTGCTGATAGACTTGCCCATAGTGAGTAGGCCAGTCTCATAATACTTCCTCAGTGACCACTGATTCTTCCATATGATCCTGGAGAACTTTGTAAGCTTTCGAGAATGCAGTGTGTTGGGCCAGGAGCAGTCGAACAGTCTCCTCCTTTTGTCCTTCTTTAGTCTCTTGCAGTTGGGTCTGGACGGTCGATACCATTGTCTCGAAGAGCTGATATGCTCTTTCAAGTGGTCGATCTGTGTCGATGTCGATAGGGCCTGGTATCACGGTTTGGACTAGAGCTCTGCATCGGCCGAGAAACTTGACTTCTTCTGCATTTTTGGTGACCAGCTCTTTAGTTTTCTGATCTGTCCTTTTCTTGGACTCTTTGGCCATTGTTTTCAGGAGTTGGCCGACCTCTGTGTCATCCAAGGAACTTGCATCCCTTAGGGTAATGCGGAGGTCGGATGGTCTATGCTGCTCTTTCTTTTTCTGTTGTTTGTCTGGCTGTTGTTCTTGCTCCTGGGTACCTGCAGTAGTGGAAGTTGGGTCTGTGGTTGGTGGATTGGAGGTCGAGGGTTGTTCTGGTTGGTTAGGTGGTATAGAAGATGGTTGTGTTTCTTTTTGAGTAGGGGGTATGGGGGACGGGGGTTTTTCTGTTTGAAGAGGTGGGATGTCTACTTCTGGTTGTGAAGATAACGGTGGCTGTGATGGGTTTGGCTGTAATTCTGGTGGTGGGGATTTCGACGGTGGAGGTGGTGGAGAAGGAGGTTGGGATGATGGTGGTGTTGGGGATGGAGTGGGGGTATGGATAGGGGTTGCGAGGGTGGCTTGAATATGTTCGAGACTACCGTTGAAAGAGATCGCTGCTTCGGATGGTGACGTGGGTGGTTCATTCTGTGTCTCGAGATCAACCTGCTCAGTGACAGAATGATTGTGTCCTATGATGTCGCCCTCTTCATTGATCCTGGTAAATGTTGTCGTTTCTTGGGCATAAATCTGTTTGTGTATTTTGAGAGGATTTGTTGTCTTTATTTTCTGGGCCGACTTAAATAGTGAAGGCAGTGTCGCAAAGAAAGATTTAAGCTTAACGTCCTGGCTGACCCTGGATCTAAGTGCCTCTAGGATTGCGCGTTCATATTCTTCACTGGGGCTGCCCAACCGTTCTGCTGGTGCTTGTTCTTCGACTACGGGCGTCGGAGATGGGGGTGGGGGGGTCGACACAAGGTCAAAGACATTTTCAGGCATCATTTGTGTTTTGGCTTTCTTGGGCCAACCCTCCGGAGCTCCTGCTTCCAGATACCGTTAAAACTGAACTTCAATAGATACTTTATTGGCACGGGCATCCTCGACAATGTCGACGGTCGCGGCTGCTAGTTCCTCTTCATCATCAGACGAGTCAGCCAGAATAAGCTTATGCTTACCCCTCCCTTATTGTTGTTTTTGGGTTTTGATTTTCTTTCGGGCGATAGCTATCTCCTTAGCCAGCTTTTTGATGATGCTTCGGGATAAATCATATTCCGGGTCGTCGGCTTCGACTTCTCCTGTTGGTTCTTGAGTGGGGTCGATGATTGCTGGAGCTGGGGGAGTTGTCTGTTACTGTGGTTCTACTGTTGGTTGTTGTTGTTCTGTCAGTCGAGGGTCGACTACTTTTACAGTCGGGGGTTTAACAGTGATGTGTACCCAACTAGTGGGCACAGTCGGGGTATCCTCCGACACAAATGTGCTGATGTATAGATTAAGTTCGTAATCCTCCTTCTTCTCCTGGTCGGTAAGCGGCTCGATGATGGAGAAGTCGACCTGTTTGGCAGCCTCTGGGATGGGTATCTTTGTCTGCGTTTGTCTGGTCAATTCTCAAAAAATCTGCGCGACCGTTGGATAGTAGTCGAGGTCCTGTGCTTTGGGGTCTTGATCGCGCATATACCATACTGAGGTATGGTCCAGTTCCAACTGGATGTGAGACTCAGCAGGGATATTTCCTCGGATGTTCTGGGGCACCCTCCACCTTGTCATGCGGACCTTCAGTTGCTGGAACCAGTTTTCTAGGAAGACTTTCCCCTGGGCCAGCTCATGTAGGGTGCCTTTTTGTGAAAAGGGCTTAAATCTGTGCATTTGTAACCTGGTCGACTCCCGGAAGACTGGACTGCCTTCGAGACAAATGTGATACATAACAATCCAGATAATGAGAGAGGGGAACTTGATCATACCTCCCATCTCCTGGCAGCCTTCACAGATGGTTTTGATCATGTCCGCAACATAATCTCCCCATCGGTATATACGTCCGTCGGTCGCGATTGTGTCGATCGCTTCCAACATTTCCAGCTTAAGGTTGTTGCCCCACCCTTCCAAGGTAAGGGTGATTTCTATAATTTTAGCCACGATTTGTGGCGTCCTTGTTGCAATCTGGCCGATCATCATCCATTTGGAATTTTTGCTCGACGGTGAGCCCGTAAGTTCTTGGACTAACCCGTCTTTGATGCCAATAGGTACAGGGCTGCCTTGGTTGGACAGACCCGTAAGTTTGGAGATAACATCCCCGGTGATATCAATCGGCTAGTCGAAGTAAAACCGGCCGTTATGGTAGAGATTGATAATGAATTTAACAGCGGCTTCCTTTGTCCCACCGAAGCTTGCCATCAGTGGTGCGTTAGGATAGTTGAAAATGCCGCTCTTCTGAATTTTCTCAGTAGCCTGGGTCATTCGGTTGTTGACAAAGGCCCACTCTTGGATCTCTTGCCAGAGTTTCTGAAATGGGCCCTCCTGGACCTTTGCGTTTTTTATGTTCTTGAGTCTGTTGAGCAAGGGGGTGTCCTCGACTTGCAACTCCTTTGCCTTGGCCGCAGCTTTGGTTAGTTTGGGTGCCATTGTGTCGAACTGGTCGGAGTTTTGACAGGGTTCAGGTGCTTTGGTCGACTGAGATTGCAGGTGCTCTGATGGAAATGTGTGTGGTGAATGAACCTTCGATGGTCCATTATTTATAGGCGTGGATGGGGTTGAGTGTCAAAATGGGTGTATTAATGGCGGACTTAACAGTCCAACTACAATACTCGAGTCGACTTAATGGAGGATTTTTTTCGGCGCTCGAGGCCATCAATGCGTGATGGGACTTTCTAAGTCGATGGTCGGTGTCGTGGGTGAAAACGGTCGGCCTGACTGGTCGACGAAGATGGTCGATGGTGGTGATGTCAGTGGTCGAGATAGTGAGGTACTGTCATGGCTTGTTGTCGGATGTATTATTTTGTTTTGGAATTTTTCTATCTTTTTATAGGTTTTGGTTGACGGTTAAGGTCGGTTTTTTTTTTTCTAGTTTTTATAGCGTTTGAGTCGAGCTCCATTAACGAGCTTCCTGAATACTAGGCCCTGTAACGTTTTCAGTCGGACTGAACCGTTGGGATGTATTTCTTCGACAACGTAAGGTCCCATCCATTCTGTGTGTAATTTCTTGGGTTTGCCCTTGACTCGACTGTTATACAGTAAAGCAAGGTCGCCGACCGAGAGGTTTTTGTTTTTGATGTTACGGTCGTGCCAGGATTTTTGTTGTTGTTTGTGAATTTCCTGATGTTGAATAGCCATGATTCTATGTTCTTCTAGCTTACTGAGTTGAAATAGTCGGTCCTTTCTTTCCTGTTCGACATCGACATGCAGTATTTGTGCAATAATAGGTGTCTGCTGTCGGAAATGTTGGGGGACGACTGCTTCCTACCTGTAGAATAGTCGAAAGGGTGTTTGATCGGTCGACCGCTTATATGCTGTCCTATATGCCCAGAGAACCGCAGGGATTTTCTCATCCAAGTCATCTTTGTCGGTGCTGCATATTTTGGTTAGCCCTTTGGTTAGTGTTTTGTTAAAAGCTTCAATGGCACCGTTCGACTGAGGATGATATGCAGTGCTTCGTCGGTGGTCGATGTGAAACTGGTCGGTCAAGTTTTTGATGGTTTTGTTGATAAAGTGTGATCCTTGGTCGCTGATCAATGTGGGTGGGCATCCAAATCGGGTGATAATGTTTTCATAGATAAACTTAGCAGCTACCTCACTTGAACATGTATCGACGGGTTCAGCTTCTACCCATTTAGTGACATATTCCACTGCCGTGATAATATATCTGGCACCTGATCGTTGGCTGGGATAGGAAAAGGTCCTATGAAGTCTATAGCCCATAGTTCAAATGTGAGACTAGGGTTTACAGATATCAAGGGCATTTCTGTGCTCGGTAGAGGTCGACCAAGTCATTGACATCTCTCACATCGACTAACAAAGTTTTTGCAATCCTTGTGGATGGTCGACCACCATAAGCCTGACTGTTGGATTTTTCTGGCAGTTGTATCCACTTGAAAATGTCCTCCTGCAGGTCCATAGTGTGCTTCATGCATGATTTGTTCTCTCTCATGGTCGAGTACACAACGTCTTAAAATGTCGTATAACCCCATTTTGTACAAAAATCCATTGATGAGGTTGTAGGGTGCAGCCTTCATAGCTAAGATTTGTTTCTTCTTGGTTTCAGAACTTCGGGTGCCTGACCTGTCTCCAAGAACTGAGCAATTTCTTCTAGTGCTTCGGGTACTGCTTCTATGCGAAATAGATGTGCATCTGGCAAATCGTCGTCGATTCCGGTCGGTTCCTCCCCTGTGTCGATATGTGATAGGTGGTCGGGTCCGACATTTATCTTTCTTGGTCAGACCACTACTTCAAACTCAAATTCTTGAAAAAGAAGTAACCATCGACAGATTCTTCCATGATGAAGGGGTTTATTAACAAGGTACTTCAAAGCTTGATGGTCAGTATAAAATATAAAAGGGTCGGCCAATAGGTAATGTCGATACTTCTGGAGAGCAAAGACCATACCTAGGGCTTCTCGTTCAGTGGTCGAGTAGTTCCTTTCAGCTTTATTTAGTTTTCGATTGTTGTATACTATAGGGTAATCCATCCCATCATCCCCTGGTTGAGTAAGGATGGCTCCAATTGCAATACCTGATGCATCAATATGTACATGAAATTTAGTCGACCAGTTTGGAAATTTAAGTATAGGCGCTTCGACTAGTTTTCTTTTCAATTTGTCGAAGGATATTTGGCATTCCTCCATCCATATAAAATCCTGATCGTCTTTTAGCAGTTCCTCCAGAGGGTAAGTCATATCTAAATAATGTCTGATGAATTTCCTGTAGTATCCTGTATGGCCCAATAACACCCGGACCTGTTTAGGGTTTATTGGGGGTTTTAGGCCGAGGACGATTTTTATTTTGGCAAAGTCAACCTTTATACCGTCTTTGCAGACAATATGCCCTAAGAGTATGCCAATAGGAGTCATAAAAGTACATTTCTTAATATTTAAGGAGAGTTGTATCTTTCGACATCTCTCCAGCATAATTCGGAGCCATGTGCAGTGATCCTTTAGGGTGGAATATATGGTCCAGTCGTCGAAGTATACTGCCATGGTCTTATAGATATACTCTTGGAATGTTTTGACAACAATTCGTGAGAATACTGCAGGTGCATTCTTCAACCCAAAAGGCATAACTCTGTATGCAAAGGACCCAAATTCACATACAAATGTTGTTTTCTTTTGATCCTCTTTTTCTATGGGTACCTGGTTATATCCTGAAAATCCATCTGTAAATGAATAACATTCATGGCCTACAACTTCATTCAGGATTTAATCAGCGTAGGGGGTGGGGAATGGATCTGTGAGTGTGACTTTGTTGAGTTCCCTAAAGTCGACACAAATTCTTAACCTGGTCGGGTCATGTTTCTTGGGTTGTAGGACCATGGGACTTGCCCATTCCGACTGGTCAATGGGGTAAATAATTCCTGCTGCTAACATGTTGTCTATTTCCTTCTTAACTATCTCCTTATACTTATGAGCTAGTTTGTAAGGTCGTTTCTTGACAGGTCGGACATCAGGTTTAGTATCTATTTTCATTTCTCCCATTTCTTGTACTAACCCTTTTAAGTCTTTGTAATCCCTTGCAAAGACATCTTGGAATTCTTTCAGTAAGTTGATGATTTCGGTGGTTTGGTGTTCGTTCCAGTAGTCTCCAATATTAGCTATTTTTGGACAGTCGTCGTTTGAAATATCAACCTCCTTAGTTTTCACTTTGGCGTCCAGCCACTCTGGTGCTTTAGCTTCATTAATCGGTCGACTTCCTTCTTTAAACTGTGATAATGTCGCCAGAAAGTTGGCTGCAGTCATTCTGTCTAGGTCTGGTTTGTCGGTGGTTTCGAATTTCAAGATTGAGTAGATCGGTTTGGTTGTTTCAATGTGGTCGGTCTTCCACCTAAAGCTCTTACCTTCTGTGTGTTTGTTTTCCAAGTGTAATCGTGTCGACTGTGATTTTGATTCGGCTTGTATCTTGTTACAGTCCTTGATTTGTCGATGGTCGTGGTTGAATTGTTTCTCTGTCGGTTGAAGAAACTTTTTGATTTGGTGTGTTGTCTCAGCCAACTTTTCATTTTGAGGTTTGAACTGGAAGTCCTTAATAAAATTTGCTTTAAGTTCAGGCCAAAAGAAGGTTTCTCCTCTAGCCTCCTCCATTTTATACCATTTAGTAGGCAAGTCGGCTAGGGTTGAAGGGAACAAATGTGGCCAGGCTCACTCATCTTTGTGTCCAAGCCGTCTCCACTCCTTTTCACAAAGCTTGATATGTTCTTCTAGGTCTTGGCCTTGGACAAAGATAGGGATTTGAGCTTCCTGAGTTAGCTTTTTTCCACCAAATCGTTCGACAAATAAAGTTGAAGCAGTTTTCCAAGTCTGCAATTTTGTCTGATGGGTGTTCCACCATCTAGCTGCTTGACCTGTAAATGTTTCCACTAAGCTTTGAATTCTGCCATGTTCTCCAATATTTTTAGATACTTGTTCAAGGTGCATTATTGGGGATTCTCTTTCCTTATACTTGGGCAGTTGGGTATTATGTAAATTGGTCGGTTGTAATGTAGGTTGTTCCCTGATTTTGTTTTCAAAGACTTTGGGGATAATCAATACAGTGAAGCACTGTCGGGTGGGGTTTTTCTGTACCTTTTGTATAGTCCAGCACCCTCTTGCTTGTGTTTCATAATTTTATCATCTCCCAGTCATATAATTCAGCATCTGAATTGTAACCAATTGAGTCTTGGTTACCTAAGTGAAGTTCCCCATAAATGTTTGGCTCAGTGTAGTCCGTATTATTATGAATCTGGTAAAGCCGTCGAACATCGACTTCCTCATCAATCGGTTCGGTCCAAGGTGCTCCTTGAGAAGGATTAATGGGTACGATGACTTTTTGACCATTTCCTTTTAAATTAATTCGTTCTTTGTCTAAGGATATGGAGGCTTTCATCTTTCATCCCCAAGGTCGACCAACTAGTGCGGGGAAGGAGCTAGATCCTTCTTTTGGGTCGATGATTTCAAAATAAACCTTAGTCGAGATTCCTTTGATGGTCGTGTCGACATCTTTCCAAACCCCAATGGGTTAAATAAGGCCTTGGTCGGTGAGTTTTAGGTAAATTCCTGACTCATAGATTCGAGGTCAGCCCATCTTTTCCCATGTATCTCTGGTCATGATATTTACCTGAGACCCGAAATCGAGCACCACTTGTCGGACATGATAACCTTCGATTTCCAGGTCGACAAGTGGGTCGACATCGTTTTTGTCTTTTTGATTGAGGCTACAAATGTTCTTAGTTTGTTTTCCATAGTTAGTGCTTTTTATTTCATGTAATAAATCAATAAACTGGGCTACGGATTTGTCGGTTTGGATGAGATGTGTTAATTGTTGTGTCGTGCTAAGTCGACTGGTAATAATATCTTCTTGCTGTGCAATGTCTTGAAATATGTGTGTGGCTTCTTGATAAGTTTGTTTTTCCTTCAGAGGATCCGGATAACCATTTGTGTTTTTAATCTTACTAATTTGTGGGTTATCAGGGCCTGTTTTTGTGCCTTGATGAGTGACAATATGCATATTTTTAGTGGTTAATATATCATGCTTTTGTACACAAGACAAGACATTAACATTCTTCTTATTATTGATTTTTTCTAACATGGTAGGACAATCCTCCAGAGAGTGATCGCCTACCCCACAATGTGTACAGAATTTAAGGTCGGTTCTGTCCTTGTAAGGACAGTCTGCACATCTGTGTCCTTCTTTATAGCAGATGAAGCACTGGCTAGATCGACGTGGTCGGATGTCGCAATTCCCGACGAATCGACCTCTTCCTCCAAACCCTTGTCGTCGATTGTCGTACCATCGCTCATATCATCGGCCTTTGTATCGTTGCCCGTTCTGGTCATTGGTATTATTTTTCTCATTGCTCTGCGCCACTGCATTCGTCTGGTAGACCGCCTGCTAGTTTTGTCTATTTTTTAGGTTTAGTTGACAGTCGGCCGTATTGTGAATTTTTGCCTCACAGATGGCGCACCAGGAATCTTTTGCATTCTTCATGTTAAACGCACATTCCTTCGTAGAATGATCCCCGGTCTCCTGGAAAATATCACAAAATACTTTAGTTTGCACAAATCGGATGTATTGTCGGTTGTATTCATGTCGACAATTATCTTTTGTGTGTTCGGCCGTCGAACATTTTGTACACCATATTTCTTGATTTTTGAGGGACAATTCTTTCAAGGACTTCTGGACACTTTCCAGCTGTTCTTCGATCCTGTGGTCCGTCGGATAGGTAGGCATATCTTCGTCCATTTCCACCTGCAGAGCTTTGGTCAGCGCATCTTCATATGTCTTGAAGGTTTCCAGACTGATGTGTCTACGGATTTTTTGTGATAAGCCTACAAGAAACCATTGAATTAGCAATTATTCATCAATAACATAATCTAATTGACTCAACAGGTCCTTCCAGCGTTTGTCATAATCGCGGACAGTTTCCCCTGGATTTTGCTGTGTTGTCTTGAGCCTTTTAGCGGCCAGGTGCTTAGCATCTGGGGTCTTGAAAAAGGATAAGAACTGTGCTTTAATTTCAGCTTTCGTTGCTCTGGGTTGCTGTTTTGAAAAGGTCATATACCAGGTCAGAGACCTTTTCCGTAAGGCTCCTGTGAACTGAGCCATCTATCGATCTTCATCCTTCACCTGGTTTGCATCCCAGATGGACTTGCAGACGAACCAATGTCATCTGGGGTCTTCATCCCCCTCGTATAGAGGAATGTGGGCAGTTCTGTGACCCATGTCGTTGTCACTGCTATCTGACGACGGCGGAGGTGGGGGTGTGGGTGGTGGTGAAAGAGGCGGGGTCGTTGATATAGTCGAGCCTGAGGAGGTTTGGTCGACGAAACTTGTGCCTCCGTCGGTGGTCGATTTTGCGTCGTACAGTGGATTTTTGTGGATTTGTAGTGTCGATGGTCCACTAGAAATTTGCGTGCTTAGGTCTGACTCTTGGATTTCTTCGAAAGTTGTATGTGGCAGGGGGGGTGCTCCTTCATGTGTCGGTAAGAGCAAGTGGATACTCCGAAAGGATGGTGCCATTTGAAAGGTCACCAAATTCCCTTCGAGCGGTCAGCGTATAACAAGATGTCATCCCAGGAATGGTTCATCACCTAGTCGGCTCCAGATAGTAATGTCACCAACTCGCAGTCGGAGGTCGTCTTCAATAATAGTCAGTATTGTGGTACACGGATTTACTGGGGAAAGGGTTACTCCTTGGTCGGGGACAGTTATTTGGAGAGCTTCAGGCTGCTCTATCCACACTTCTTCTTCCTTAGGGGCTGCCTCTTCTTCTACGCCCTCTCTGTGTCGGTCATGACCCGACTCTGGTGGAATCTCCTCACGGTCGTTCGCCCTAGGGTTTTGTCTTTCATGCAGCTCTGCTTCTCTTTCTCGTCTGGCTTCCCTTCGCTACTGTATTTTTTCCCTTTCGATTTTCTTAATGTCCGACATACTTTCCTACAATACTATACCTTTGATTTCCCTTCGGTCGAATTTTCATTACTGGTGACAGCTATCAGCTTTAGGTCGACTAGGATCCACTATACTCTACCTCCGACACATGACCAGCTACCCCCCCATAGCCTACCCGACGCTTTTAGAAAGCCCGGATAGTTCGAATCACTTGCTCAGGAAGTATTCCCACTCCCTTTCTGCGATAAATTTCTCCCACTTCCTCTACTTTTCCGCCTAGTTAGTGTTTGGGGGCTGTTCGCACAGTGGTGGTCTAGGTTCGATGATGTGTCCTGCTCCGTTCTCTATCAAGAATTTGAACAGCAAGGTCGGCAGGGAGCACAAGAATTGGTCGGTGAAATCTGTGTAGAATTTTTCTTTGACAGTTTCCACTGACGTCCTGTCTTCGACCGCTTGCTCCTCACAGAAGTCGTCGGTGATTTTCTCAAACCACTCCGACAGGTTTGTACGTCCCCCTCGGAACAGTTTATCTAGAAACTACTGTTCTTTAGTCACGTCCGGTCTTCTCATCCAGAAGCTGTTTCAACAGTTGTGGTACAGACTCGAAAAAATTTTCATGTGTCTCTGTGAAAAATCTGGCTCTAGCTTCAGCGACTGTTAATCTGTTTGGTCTTGCGTAATTTTGCAAGTAGTTTGCAACTTTATGGTTCCACCAGTCCTTGATCTCCTGCTCTGTTATCATATCTGAGCCTATATTTTAGACATGTACTACCGGAAAGAGAACCAATGTTGTAATCTCACAGATCACATAAGGTTACCAATAATACATACTAAAACATAACCATAAATAAGAGACAAGAGACAAGAACAGATAGGAAAACAGATTATATTAATGTAGTGAGTTCATACAAGGCATAGAACTGAACTGAGTTCTTGCTTGGCTCAACAGCCTAATATATACCAGTTACAAACAGTTACAAAAAATACCTGTCGGTTCAGTGAACCGACACGACTGTTAGTTAAGTCGACTAATCTTTTAGTTTAGGCGGTCGACCGACTTAGTCGGCTGATCGACTAGTCGGCCCATCGACTTAGTCGGCTGACTAAGTCGGTCTTCGTTCAAGTCGACTTATGTCGAATTTGCTCCTTCTACAGTATGATTTTGAAATTATTGTAAAACCAGGGAGATTGAATGCCGGACCTGATCATCTGTCGCGGATAGACTCAGGAGAAGAACCAAGTAATCTAGAGGATAATTTGCCAGATGCGCAAGTGTTCTCTATCCAGATCGCAGATGAGTATTACGCAGATATTATTCACTTTCTCACTACAGGGTGGGCACCAGTTGAGTTTACTAAGAAGCAAAAGAAACAGTTAGTTGTTAAAGCAGCAGATTTCACTTTGATCGTAGGACAGTTATACAAGTTAGGTCTAGATGAAGTCCTGCGCAGATGCGTTATGCCACACGAGAAAGAGGTCATTATCAGAGAAGCACATTCAAGTACTGCAGGAGGACATTTCACAGGAAAGCCGACTGCTCAGAAAAATCTAGCTGCAGGATTATGGTGGCCTACTTTGCATAAAGACACTAAGGAGTTTTGCAAATGCTGTGATATCTACCAGAGGGTAGGAAAACCTTCGAGGAGAGATGAAATGCTGCTGCTACCATAGATTACACTGTGGGCATTTGACAAGTGGGCTATAGACTTCGTGGGTCCTATCAACCCACCAGGAAAATGAACTGGTGCGAGATACATCATCATAGGAATAGAATACCTCACCAGGTGGGCAGAGGCCAAAGCAGTAAGGAATTGTGATGCTGCTATAGCTGCACAGTTCATTTTTGAAAACATCATAAGTAGATTTGGATGTCCAGCAATTTTGATGAGTGATCGAGGCACACACTTTCTGAATCGCACTATCGAGGCCTTGATGGAGGAATTCCAGATACAGCATCATAAGAGCACTCCCTACCACCCACAAGCTAATGGTACGGTGGAGGCTTTTAACAAGATTCTAGAAAATGCTCTTACTAAGATCTGTAACAACCGAAGAGATGATTGGGACCTCAGGGTTAATGCTGTGTTATGGGATTATAGGACTACATGCAAGAAAATTACAGGACACACACCTTTCAGCTTGGTGTATGGACAAGAGATTGTTATGCCTATGGAATATATTATTCCCAGTTTAAGAATTGCTCAAATTACCGATATGGTTGATACAGATACGATGAATGAAAGATTAGCGCAGCTGCTTGCCTTAGAAGAAGACAGATTCATTGCAAGATTTCATCAAAAAGTGCAGAAGGTACAAGAAAANGCAAGATTTTTCAGACAGGAGACCTAGTGCTCCTTTATGACAGCAAGTTTGTTAAGTTTCCAGGGAAGTTCAAGACACATTGGTTGGGGCCATATCAGATCCAGGAAGTCATAGAAGGAGGTGTCGTTCAACTCAGTAAACTAAATGGGGAACTTGTTCCTACTTTGATTAATGGTAGTAGGCTCAAGCCTTATAGTGATAGCCATTCCACCTCCCAACCCTAACTCAGAGAACTAGGTGGTGCAGCTGTCCAGTGTAGTTGAAAGGAGGCATCGCACCCATAACTAGTCTACACCAGGTGAAAAAGTTCTAAGTAGGAGGAATCATAGCAGGAAAGTTTATTTTGCGCAAGTCATAGGACGATTGCAGAGTCTTTGAACGTTGCGGAGTTTCATGCCAACTTTTTGGTCCAGGACGATACGGTGTGACATCGCAGCGAGGCGATGTTCCCCGTGCTACAAAGATGATTTTGAAAGGGAAATAGGGCCAGTCACATCACCTTCTGACAAACAATTAATGTAGATATGATAGATATACGTTGCCCTAGATTTGGAAATAGTACAATGATTGTCCTAGATTTGGTAAATCTGGTTCGAGACCACCGCTTGCGCACAATGTTCAAGGGAAATTTGAAAGGGTTTTCAGTGATTAATGAGGAGCGGGGCACGGGGTGTTGTCTTGTCCATGTAAAAAATGCCGCCAACGGGTCCAGCCTAAGTGACCGTTGCTTCAGAGATTATCGCCTTCATTATAAATACACAGATCATTCAGACAGAAGGGTTACTTTTGCGATTTCTGAGATTATAGAGTAATTTGTAAGAGTTTTCCCTGTGTAGAGATACTCCAGTTACAGAGTGTTGGTTTCCCCATTTTCGCAGCCATTGCCAGTCCAGAGTATCGCACCAGGTGGTTTATGTCTGAGAAAGAACCTTTAGAAGATGTCATGCGACGATTCAAGCGTGGTGGCCTCGACTTTACTATGACGACGCCGCCCAGGATTGTGAAATTAGGTGCAACACATGTTAGGCAGATTCCAAGGAGAAGAGAAGCTCATATAGTAGAAGATTCTAGCTCATAGCACGAAGAATAAGTTCATATGGCAGCACTATACATTTTGCCATGAGTCGAGGACGCACCAAAGGTAACCATTCCCAAGGGTGCTAAGTTTCCTATTCCGCTACCGTCGATTGATCCTCGCGTAAAGGTAGATGGAGAACTGTTAGGACATGTCCCTACTCTCAAATTTACAGACTATAACCTTGGAGACAGTAAGACATATCCTTAGTTTCGGTCAGATCAGTATCTTACGGTTCAGAGGAACCTGAGGACCGGTGCAGATGAGTTTGTTCCTATGGAACATGTCCAAATTCTTGAGCAGTTAGGCTTGCTCAATTTGTTGAAAATACCACATTTTGGATGAGGTACAGAGGTTAATGCCGTGGTGCATGTGCTAATTTCCTGTGTACATGGAGGTTACCTCTGGCTTGGTAACAGGGTTTATCTGAACATCGATTTGATACACTACATCACTGGATTGTCCAAAAGCGGTAAAGATACTCATACACATATATCAGGGAAAAGAAAGGATACTAAGCTACCAGCGCTTCTAGTAAACAAGTATAAGCTATAGAGAGGAGGTCGGGCTTATGACCTCACAGCATTAGCAGATGATACACTCATATTTACAGCCAGTCTGCTTGCAGGCAGACTATTAACCAAAGTTTGCCCGAAAGAAGTCACAAGATCAGTAATTCACCTTGTCGTGCAGGTCGCAGAAGGTGAACAATTTAATTGGTGTTTGTTTTTATTAAATATTTTTCTTGCAGATTGTTTGGCAACGCAGGACAAGCCAAACCACCCCTTCCACTTCTCATGGCTACTTATATTATGCGCATTCGTCAGGTGGAGAGAGTCGCCCCATAACCAGTTTCTATAGCTACGAGACGGACAGTGCAGAGGCGCACGATATGCAAACTTATGGGAAAGCAACAGTCCAGCTAAGAAAAAGATCAATATGATAGTATTCTATGAATACTATAGGCTGTTGAAGCAAGTCATCCAAAAGACACAGAGGTTGTTGACATGTATCACACTCGGCTTGATTTCATTGCAGATAGGCATACAATCTATCTGAGGCCAAAAGGGTTTAGAAAGGATGACTGGGCTATTGGAGTGTTCAGGATGATAGCGCAGGATGTAGAAGATGTCATCAAAGGCTTTGATGAAGAGTGTACGAAGGCATTAGAAGATGCCACAGCAGGAAATGTACCAGCAGAAACCGCACCGATAGATCCATTAGACACAGGAAAAGATAAGGTGGGTTTCAAGAGGAAAGATGCAGTAGAAGTGCCACCAGCGGCACAAAAGAGGAAAGATGTAGTAGAAGTGCCACCAGCGGCACAAAAGAGGAAAAAATTCAAATCCTCAATTCCAACTACAGAGACTGCACTAACAGAGGATGACTATGATCTCATCGCAGTGAGATTGAAGGAGGAGATGCGGGACTCATTTCAGGCGATGTAGACATGGCAGGACAAGCTGCAGAGCATGATAGATAAGCAGCTTCTAGAGTTGAAATTACTAACTGAGAAGACTGCCATGATGCAGACTCATCTAGTCAAGGCGACAGTAGGAGAAAGCTCAACACCATCGATTTCCCGCGAGGAAGTCTTTGCAAAGGATCGCACCAATACAGTGCTGATACCGCTAGGAAGCATCCGATTCCCTGATGTGTAGATATAGGTTAGACAACCTTTCGAGGTTAATCTGGCACAATTCCCCATTGATCAACTACATATGATCCAGCAGTAGATAGCCACAGAGCTCAGGGATAGAGAGCTTGCGACTTATAAACGGAACACTCAACTGATACAACAGAATGCAGAGCTCACTGCAGGCTTTCAGACAAAGGCGGAGGAGCTAAGACAATATGAAGAAAGAGAACAGGATCTAAGTCATGTTTTGCAGAACATCGCATTGGAGTTACCCCAGTGTAACTTAGAGTTTTCCTTGCCTCTAACGTAGAAAGTAAGAATAATTGCATATAGAGCAAAGGCTCTGGAAGAGACAATGGTCAAGATGGAGGAAGACCACAAGGCGCAGATTGCTGAGCTTGAGGCTCGAGCACCAGGCACACCTGAGGCAAACAAGGAAGCAAGGGCACGGGCCTTTAGAATCACTTCAATGCAGATGAAGTGTCACATAGATGATGCAGAGTCATTGCTAGCTGATGCAATGTAGACATGGCCGGAGCTAGAAGATCTCCCAGATAGACTGGATTTGTAGCAGAGCATCCAGAACATAGAGAATTCAACAGCAGCAATAAAGGAAGAAGTCAAGAGCTTAGGAGCTCTTGCAAAGATGAAGAAGATGGCAGAGATGAACCGGTTGCAACAGGAAGCACAGAAGTTGCGAGGAAAAGAGATACAACTCAATAATATGCTTCAACCGTATCAGGAACAAATCACAGAGCTGGTCGATGCGGTTGAGAAGAAGGTCAAGGAGTTCACTGCAAGCAAGAGTGTAGTTGATAACACAGAAGACTCCCTGATTAGTCAAGTTATGCTTGAAGCGGCACAAGACTGTGTCGAAGCTATGGACAAAGATGTCACAAGACTCAGGGAGAGACTCACAAGGACTTCACAGGAAGCCAAGGAGAAGCTACAGAAACAGAAGCCAGTTGTTAGTGGCTTGGGGACAAGCCACAAGTAAGTGTTAGGGGACTATTGGAGCAGGGCCCCGCAGCTACAGGAAAAGTTGCTATTTTTGGTAGAAGATGGACAATTTTTGGAGGAAAGACAGTTTTGGCGATGTCGATAAGCTAGCGATATAAGAGATGCGATGCGATAAAGGTACAACGCCGTAGTGGATTTCCCGCAGTGGATTGGGGGCTAGAAATCGCGGCAGACGAAACAAGAAAGTCAAAGGAAATAGTACTTGAAGCGGCTGAGAAGAGAGCTCAACCACTACATTTAAGGCAGTGACAACGACAAGAGGGCTCAACTACCCTCATAAATGGAGAAGGAGAAATGGGCCGAGGTATTAAAGATAAAGGACAGAAGGGGATTGACCGAGGAAGCAGCGCCCATACCCGCGAGCAGTGCCGAAAATCGTGGAAGACTACAGGAAGCTGCAGTGTGACCGAAAAGTGGCAGTTCAAAGTACAGATAGGTTGACTGTCATAGTTAGGGTTTTGGGTTACTTTTGGGATAGGCCCACAGTTTTGTATCATGGTGAGACCTTCAGGCCACCTATTTTAGCATGTATTTTGTATTATGAAGGGTTAGATAGTGGTTGGTCAGTCGGGTTGTAGCTAGTTGTCATCAGTATCGTGAGACATTGAGGAAGAGTCGAGCTTTGGTTCTATCTTAAGTCTGTAGTTATCTTACTGTAACCAATGGCCGACTCCCTGAGGATGAATGTAACAATCCACAGGGATTGAGAGAGAGAGAGAAAGGGTATAATGTAAGAAGAAAGCATTATAAGAAGAAAAGAGATCTAAGAGAAGGGCTCCCAGCGATGTGTGTGGAGTTTCCCAGAAGATCTCAAGCTGTATAAGAGGTTGCAGCGGAACTGTGTTACTCTCTCTCAAGATATATTATAAACACAGTTCCCGTGGACGTAGCTTCCCTCTTGGAAGTGAACCACGTAACATCCATGTGTTGTGCGATTGTTTCATGCGACTGTGCTTTACTTATTTGCTATCTGTTATCTGTCATATGAACTTTGCTTATCGGTTAATGAATGTATGTATGCTATCCTTCAGTTTACAGTAACATAGAAGGTTAATTGTGAGTTGAATGTGTCAAGTATTCTGTATATGATTTTATCAGTGCTTGATTCACGACAGCTAACAGTTGCAGCGTTAAGTGACATCTGTATATTTAGTTCAGCGAGTTGAGCGTAATTGTAGTTAAGTGTGTTAAACTGTAGGGGTTTAAGTGAAGTTGTTTAACACCCTAATGAGGGTTAACTGAACTATTATACTCAGGGAGGAAGCCTTCGAACCTTAAGAGTTGATGAGCATATTGAGTCTTACTATAGGAAGTATCGCAGTGTAGATAGGCGATATCGTACTGTCGGGGGAGCTACGGTGTGAGATATCACGGGTTAAGAGTTGAGCAGAAGAGAAGGTTTGCACATCATCCTAGAAGCTGCGATGCGATAAGAGTCAGTCCCATAGCAGAGTCAACTAGGAGGAGGGAACAGCCCTTGCTAAGAGATTTAGCTGGTTAATTAGAGTCCAGAGAATCTAGGATGCTACAGAACCTGGTTGAGGAAACCTGATTCTTTACCCACCCCATCTAGGATCATTTCGGGTGAGAATTTAGGCCGTTCTACGGTCTGTTGCCGAAAGGGCCAGTGAGCTAGGGGTTTTGTTGGTACAATAAAGTAAACTCGGGTCTGCCCAGTAGTAACCAACAAGGTGGAGTCCCTAAATTCTTACAAGTTGAAGGAATAAAAGAAGTCAATTTTTTAGGTCTAGGATCATTATTTCTTACAAGTGTTTCAAGGTTATTATTTTCAACAATTTTTCCATTCGTAGAATTGTTCGCATCAAGACTTTGGAGAACCTTTTCTTTAACAAGCGGGGATTTAAAAATTTCAAACATAGAAATATTAGGTTTCAATCTTTTTAAGGTCCTCTATGGGATCGTATTCTATGGAGGGCATAGCTATTGCTTTAAGGGTTTTAGACCTTGTTCTATTGTTTGGTGGAGGGTTCTTGTTTGAGTAAGATGAATATGGAAGGTCATGGATGCTTATCCTGTCACGCCACCTCCCATCAATCTGACCCACAGAGGGAACATGATCGATACAAGGGGTGCTAAATTTCACCCCCAAAGTTGTATTATGAAATTCCTTAACAACTAAATGTGCGTGCAAATGCAAGATAAACATACATAGTGTAATTAAACTCTACCAATGCACACACAGCATGTAATTACCAACATTCTAATCATGGACATATCAATAAACTCATGCATGGGAATAAACTTTTTTTCATGTTATTCACAAACATTTAATTTAGCAATTCAAATTGGATCATCTCATTCGATTCAACATAATTAAACATTCATCCACAATATACAAACGACATATTTAGAGACAACATAAACGCTTATTTTGTTATTGCAATTGACTAAGAAATTGGCTATGGAAGAGAAACATTCCACCCAACCATAGGTATCTACACAACCTATATTCCTTCAGAACTTAGAGTCCACCCTCTATATGGGGCTATGTATTCACTAGAGGAATTACTCAATCTCACTCATAGCCATAGCCACAATCACTCATGTTAATCTAGCACACAAATAGGCTTTTTAAACATTTAGGGAGGTAGGGAAGGAGAATTATATACCAGTGAGATAAACCATGTAGATACATGCATCTTAGTTGACCTCATATGGCATTATCACCCACAATATCTACCACACCCAGCACTAGAAAGGTCCCCTTCTCTACTACACAGTCCCTCAGGCACCCCTCCCCTTTAGTGCTCTTCAAGGTGGACATAGAAAGGTCCAAGATACTAAACTTCCAGGGATTCTTTCCTTCACATGGCTTATTAATCCATTCATACCTCTGATCTCACTCTCGTTTCAATCCACTCTTGGATCTTTCCAATTTTTGGCCCGGTGGCTATCAATCACGGAATTTCATGTTTATGCATCCAAATCTGGGTCTTCCCATGTATTTTTGGGATTTTTCACTCTCAATTCACCCTAGGGTTTATATCTATGGATTCCCCATTGGATTTTACTTCTTCCATAAATTTTTGGGTGATTTTGGCACTTCAAAATACATCGTCTTTTCCAACTTGTGATTTTTGGTTTTTCCACGGGTGGGGATGCATAGCAAGCTCAGATTTACAGTCTGGTTATTCCACAATGGAATGGGGAGGATGAAAAATGAATTCCCATGAGGAGAAATAACTTATGGGTTGAAGTAAAACCTTCCCATACCCAACCATACGAATTTCTAAACTCGGCCCATGCTCATTAAATTCATGAGTTGATTTCTCACTTTCTTCCTTACAACATAAATAAATTCCAGCAAGGGAAGTCAAGATGTGTTCTCAAGATGACACATGGAAACATAGGGTTCAATCTCACAACCCCTCACCTCTCCCTAATGGATACACACATCCCCCTCATTTTTGTTGCTTCCATAGGCAACTCTTGGAATTTTTATTTGCATTATAATTATTTACATGCTTTTACAATTTTCCATGGCTTACTAGCACATGGCTAATAAATATAAAATATTTTCCTTTAAAACCCAAGCATTCACTACCTAACACTTAGCCTTGAGATCCAGGCTAAGAATCATACATCGCATATACACAATATTTACATGTAAATCCAATGAATTATGAGGGTCAGAATGGGGGTATTACATCCCCCCTCCCTTAGAATAACTCCGCTCTATCACATATACACAATATTTACACCCCCCTAGAATAACATTGTCCTCAGTGTTCACATGATTCTTCTGCCTCAGAAAATTCTTTATTAATCTTCTAGCTACTCACATGGTGCCTTTCTTTCTTTTCATAGGCACCCATTGGATCTATTTCCAATCATTGACTACTCATACTGAGCTTTTAAGGAAAACCGCATTTCCAACTGCATCCTTAAGATTCCTTCAAGGTCCTTTCATGTCACAATACCTATACGCAAACAATGATTCAATTCACATGTCAATTTTTTCTCATGGGATTCATCCCTTCACAGGATTTTCAAAACCATATCTGAAGCATGTACACATGTATATTCACATTAAATTAACAAGAAGATGTAAAATAAACCAAATACTTATATGCATAAGCATATTCCTCCATCTCCATAGGTATCCCACAGTGACTTCAAACAACTATTGCACCCACAAGACATGCCCCATCCAACACAAGGATGGTACCTCTTCTCTGCTTTAAGGTCTCACGAGTGTACCCACCCCCTTCCACTTCTCTTCAGGGTGTACATCGAAAGGTAACCAAGTTTATGTAATCCTTATATCACCTATGCATATATAAAAAACAATGTTTGGATAGCACACTGGCTACACTACAACGTTTAAATAAGCAATGCCAAGCCAGTACACTCACTGGGTTTATCATGCATCGCATTAACCAGTATGTTAATCTAGTTACCCAAATGGGTTTATCAATCAGAAAACAACCTTGACAAACCAACACCTCTACTAGGTTTATCAGGCAATAATAAAAAAGGATATCTTCTCCTATGCAAACCAATGGTTTCCTCCATGAAATCCATAGGTAAATCACTCAACTATAGGCTAGCATGACCCCACAATACCCACTCACACAACACAATGATGGTACCCCTTCTCAGCTACATAGTCCCTCGAGCATACCCATCCCTTAAATGCTCTTCAGTGTGAGTGTAGAAAGGTTACCAATACCCATGCAAGCCTCTTGAGTACCCATGCTCTTACTGGATTTAACAACACTATGGAGAGACGAGAGTGCACAATGAATTTTGTAGGGTTCTCAAACCCAAGCCACTCTTGGAATTTCCTTTGCGTTTTCATCTTCGGTAGCCAACATCTACCCCACTGGCATATTTTCACCATCTCATCTAGAGCACATACAAGTATGCAGTTCTCATGAGATATCATCAAAATTTAAATAAAATCTATTGCTGGAGAAGTACATGTTCCATCTCATTTCCATTAAATATTCAACATAATAATTTCAATTAGAAATTCTCAAAACAATTTTATACAGAAACCAAATTTCCCAAACATGAGGTCCTTATTATGGTATTAGGTTCTTGCAGGTCATAGTGCAAGGTCTTCCTAAAATGCATCCTTAACAAACAACCAAACCGTCAATAACATTAATAATCAAATTCAAATATGAATTTATAATTATGTCTTCTACAGAAATTAGGTTTATTCAACCATGGGTCCATGCTCATATTGTTTGGCTCTTGTAAGTGGAATCAGAATATACCTTATGGCCTTACACCAGCTTCCATAACCTGGACATCCACCTAAAACATGTTCTCTGGACACATTTCCATGTCATCTAAACAGTCAATAATAATTATTAACAAAATATTGAATTTTACAAGATGTTCCCTACAGGAATCAGATTTCACCACCATGAGTTCTTTCTCATAATATTTGGATTTTTTGTGCATGGTACCTTCTAGCCTTTACTATGGACTTACTCACATTTCCATACCCAAGACAATTCTATCTGCAATCTTAATGTTTCATCAACCAAACAAGTTGTGAGCATCCATGCATATAATGTTTTCATTACAACATTTTCAACAATCATTGAAATTATTTTGGAATTATAACACACAATAATTCAAGCACTATTAGTTGTTAATATTCCAAAGGAAATGAAACACCTTTATTTTATATGCAAGATACAGTCACATTATCTATGCAATAAAAAAAACTTTAAATATTCATGATTACACCATCATATCCTTTCATGCAACTCTATCCTCCCAATAGAGCATTCTGGTAGGCCCCACAACATGGCTACCTTCTTCATGCAATAATTTCCCCTGAATCCATAGAAACTCATGAAAGGATCTTATAATTTCCAATAATTATTTCATTTCAATTATCAATGAAATCAATATATTACAACTATGCACTCTCACGATGCATCGTAATGTATTTACTCACACATATGCATTCATAACCAAATATTTACAAAATATTTTAATGCACATTCACCCAATGCACTTTGACATTTCTCTAAAACATTTATGTGCCTTATACACAAGTGACATGCCATGGTAAGTTGTACATCTAGGCCAATGCTTCACACAATACCCAACCATCTCCCCAATCACTTAGATAGTTTTTTGGATGCCTTCCTTCTTCACCTAAACAAAACATCGTGAGTTCACTCACTCCCTACTTGTTGGAAAATAGGTTTCAATCCACATTAACACAAATAGGCAATTCATGGGATACATGTACAACATTATAGGCTTTGCAACCCAACATCCTCCTAGTCTCACACTTGGCTTGCAATTATTGTTTATAAATGCATTCTAAATATTTAAACAGTTATATGATATAAGATTCCTTTCCCTTACTACCCCAAACCTCACAATATCTGGTGGGTTAACATTCACATACATGCATCCAAGAGCACAAGAAACCCAAGTTATGATGATTCTGAAGGGATTCTTACACAATCCCCTTTCAGTACTTATGCAACCAACATAAGAAAAACATTACCTGCATGGATTCCATCAGCATTCATGATGTTACCTAATTAGTTGGCCTCTTACCAAGGACTACACATCCCTTACACCAACCTATTGATCATAGATGTGTTGTCCCAACTTCTCTTCACAATGTTGTTGGTCACATGTAATAGCATCGTCAATCTTTTCAACCATCTCTTGACATATAATCATCATCAACCACAATAATTATCATTAGTGGTTCATTGCATGTGTAAAACCTCATTACTTTTACCAATATGCAATATCATACACATGCACAAACATCTTCACAAGTACTATGCATTATCTATTTATATGTCCACTAATGCACATTCATTTCAACTATCAAATTCTCTTTCATTTCTGATATTCCTATGCCATAATTTATGTACATAAAAAATCATAAATTATAAATACAATAGCAAGAGGGTAGTCGAGGAATTATCCTTCTTCAATTCCTCATCATAGCATGGAATTCCTCTTCCACATCATAACTTATCCAAATCACGGCACCCTTGGCAAAAGCACAAAGGATCATTAGCTATGATTTTCTCACAAGTATCAATTCAACACACACACACATATATGTACAACATTTATACTTGCTATTTTTCGAGCCTACAATTCTTATGCTACAAACATAAATAGTTTAAGGTGGGAAATTCCCCCCCTTTTTTTAACAAAAATGGTTTTTTTTTTATATATATAAGGAAGGACACTGGTCTGTTACAACAAATGTCAAGCAACCAAATATACAAACAAACCAAAATTCTTCCAGAGAATCAAAATTTAGACCAAAATTTACAGATGGAGAATGAATCTCTTGGAGTAAGCAATTTACAACTTATTAGAATATGTATTACAGGATTGGATGAAAGAGACTAGATTCTCCAGTGATGCATAGAGTGCCTTGAGAAAGAAGGCATGCTTTGTTATCCAAATTGTCAGCAGAATAATTTAGATCCCATAGAATATGGAAATATTCGACACCTTAGAAGTATTTTAGAATAATCCGAATTCTAAGCAGAATTTGATTCAAAGCAGAATTGTTTAATTGACCAGATGAGATTAGAACTTTGATCATTATTTCAAAGTCGCCAAAAATTTGGATTGACTGATAACCTTTATCCTTTGCTAACTGGAAATCCATAAGAAGGTTGTAACATTCAGATTGGTTGTTTGACTTGATTCCCAGTCCCCAGCTAAAGTTGTATTGTAATCGACTATTTGGAGAGAAAATCAAACCCCCAGCTCTAGAGATCCCAGGATTTCCCTTGGATGCACCATCAAAGAAGATTGTAGCTGAAGAGGTATTAGGAATTATGATCCAAAATGTTATGTTTAGAAGTTTAGTTTAATAAATGTAAGAGGGAATCTACACACTCACGTGATTATGTGAGGTGTCCCTAAGTTAGTTTCAGTAACGGTAAATTAGTTTTTACTCTTTGGATATTTAAATCCATTGAGTTTTCCATGTGAGGTAATCTTTCGGGACTTAGCCCTCACATCTTTGTGATGTAATTATTTTCCTTCTTCATTAATAAAGTTTTGTGTCTGAGGACACTTTGTCAAAGTGGTATCAGAGCACGCAGTTGAAGCTTGGTCTGGTTGGAACCTGGTTGGAAGGTGCTAAAGGTTGTTTGAAGAAGGTGACTTTCAAGGTTTTGGAATAGAAAAATTTTGACCGTAAGTTAATGCTTCCTATTCTTTTGGGATAAAAATGAATCTGTGCAGAAAATATTTTTTATTGACTCAGTGTTTTCATTTTTACTTGGAGAGAGTAAAATATTGTATTTTTGGAAGGAAAGGTTATTTAAAATCTTGTGGAAGAGATTTTTTTTTTTTTTTTTAAAGACACATATAATTTCTTGTGTTTTTTTAAAATAAAAATAGCATTCTTGTAGCACTTGCTCACTGAGAGAGATAGCATAGTCGGTGGTAGGAAGGACATACACCAGCATAACCCAGCATTGTTTTGGAGGAGGCATTGAAGAGAGAAAACCAGCAGGCATTGAAGAGAGAAAACCAGCAAGCATTGAAGAGAGAAAACCGGCGTTGAAGAGAGA
Organism: Pseudotsuga menziesii; assembly: GCA_001517045.1. Taxonomy (NCBI): domain Eukaryota; kingdom Viridiplantae; phylum Streptophyta; class Pinopsida; order Pinales; family Pinaceae; genus Pseudotsuga; species Pseudotsuga menziesii. The sequence continues at coordinate 449,366 of LPNX010325710.1, read as the reverse complement.
AAACCAGCAGGCATTGAAGAGAGAAAACCAGCGTTGAAGAGAGAAAACCAACAGGCATTGAAGAGAGAAAACCAACGTTGAAGAGAGAAAACCAGCAGGCATTGAAGAGAAAAAACCAACGTTGAAAAGAACCAACAAAACTCTAGCATAGAGATAGAAGATTTCACAATCTTGTATAAATTTTTCACTTTTCATTTAATTCAAGATTTATGTAATATTTTGAAAAGTGAATAAGTTGTTTTGGAGAGATAAGGTAATTTATTATTCATTTTTATTTTTGGAGATTTTTTATATTAAGAAGAAAAAGGTGGAGAAATCAAACTTTAAAAATTAAAAAAAAACAAAGTTTGTTTTTGGAGTTGATGGGACTGGAACTTGTAACCTCCCACTCAACAATCTTGTATCTCTCAAATTCACCTATAAAGATTTGTTATTTTTTGGAGTGATAAGGTGCATTTTTTATTGGGCATTGGAGTAATAAGGAGCATTGTTGGTGTCATAAGGAGTACTTGTATTTTCACTTAAGGTTTGATTAGAGCAAAGTGAAGCTCTATCAAATTCTTTTCTTGAGGCTATAAGTGGGTCAAGCCCAAGCCCTTATAGCTCTCTTTTGCATGGTGTGTGGTGTTTCTTGCAGTATTTCTTTCATGGTGACTCTTGTTGATGCATTTTCATGTTTGTGGTGATATTTTTGCATAAAATCTTCTATTGGTGATATAAATTGATTGTTTATTCTGGTGACATAAGGTGCTTTCTTTTTTAATTCTTGGAGCTATAAGTTTTGCATAATACACATCTTCTGGAGTTATAAGGTGTTTATTTTTTTTACAATTTCTAGAGTTGTAAGTCTTTTTAATGAATCTGACAAGTTGGAAGGATCGAAAAATTATAAAGTTTGGAGTCGTCATATTCAAAGCACACTTATTTACAATGAATTGTGGAAGGGTGTCTGTAATGCTCAGCCTACCAAATCGACTATTCCTGAGCAGCTTTCAAAATGGGAACTAAAAGATGAGAAGCCCTTAGCATTGGTTCACAGTATTGTTTCTGGTGATATTTTTGTGCATATTGAAAATAGTTCTAGTGTGTGGTCCGCTTGGAAGACATTGAGAGATTTATTTGATTCTCAAAGTGAAGCTAAGAAAATTGATCTCCAATTGAAGTTGTTTCAGAAAACCAACAGTCACAATTTTCTGGAAGAGGAAGAGGTTCAGAAAACCAACAGGTCTTTAGAAGAGGAAGAGGTAATAAGCAGGTCACATGTTTTCATTGTAATAGAGTTGGACATTATGCTTTAGACTGTAGATTTTCATTTGAAAAAAATCTAAAAGAAAGAGAATCTAAAGAATCTTCATCAGCGGCACATTATGCTCATGTAGACGATAGTGAAAATTGTGAATATGTTTTTACAGCATTTGGACAATCAGAATCAGTGAATTTTGTCCAGTCTTCTTATTGTTTCAAAAATGATTTTGAATATGCTTGGATTATGGATACAGGGGCTACTCAGCATATGATACACAGGAAAGATTTCTTTTGGAGTTATGAAGACTGTCATTTAAATTTAATCTTTCTTGCAGATGATTCTATTCATTTGCCACAGGGAAAAGGAACAGTCGAGGTTGACTTGCTAGGAATTGGAGAAAGATTGATTTCTAATGTTTGGTATGTGCCTACATTTAAGAAAAAATTGTTGTCTTTAGTTGTCATTCGCCAATTAGGAAATCAAATTGTAATGGAAGATGGTATTCATTTGGTTAATTCAAAAAAGGATGCATACAAAACAGTTATGACAGGTTATGAAGATGAAAATCTTCTTAGGATGAAGGAAACAATCATTCCTAGATCAAAGGAACATTTGAAGGAATTTGCAGGTTTAGTTGAAATTGATGTTTCACCTATCAGATTGTGGCACATTCGTTTTGGGCACTTGAATGTTGATAGTCTTGTACAGCTCCAACAACAACGAATGGTAAAGGGGTTGCCTACATTTCGGAAGGAAAATGCAAGGTGTGAAGCTTGCATTTATGGAAAACAGAGAAGGATAGCTTTTTCAAAAAGCACTTGGAGAGCAACAAGGAGATTACAGCTTGTTCATAGTGATGTTTGTGGTCCTTTGGAAACTTCACTTGGTGGTTGTAAATATTTTTTGTTGTTTATTGATGATTTTAGGAGGATGGTTTGGGTGTATTTCTTAAAGGAAAAATCAGAAGTGTTTGAAAAGTTTCAGTTATTTCAAATTTTGGTTGAAACAACGACAAAGGAAAAGATTGCTACTTTGAGAACTGATAACGGTGGTGAGTTTACATCAAATCATTTTTTGACTTATTGTCAAGAAAAAGGGATTAAAAGACAGTTGACCAATTTTTATACTCCACAGCAAAATAGAGTATCAGAAACGATGAATTAAACTTTATTGGGCATCGTTAGATCAATGTTATTTTTCAAAGGGTTGAATTCATGTTATTGGGCCGAAGCAGTTCATACAGCAGTTTATTTGAGGAATCGATCTCCTTCGTCATCACTTGATGGAATAACTCCTTTCGAGGCTTGGTATGGATACAAACCTATGGTCAAACATTTGAGAGTTTTTGGTTCAGTTTGTTATGCACTTGTCCCAAAAGAAAAGCGAAAGAAGTTAGAGTCTAGAAGTGTTAAGTGCATGTTGATTGGTTATTCAGATGAGAAAAAGGGGTATGGGCTTCTGTCAGATGGTAAGTTTATTTTCAGTAGGGATGTGATTTTTGATGAAACAGAAATTTTAAGTGTAGAAGAGGTTGAAAGACAACTTAGTCACTTAGAGGAAAAAGTAACTAAGGAACAAATAAGGATGCAACACTTAAACAAGACAAGGAATGAACAATAGTTTGATTTCACTTTAGAAGTACAGCACGATGAACAGGTTGAAGATACTTTGAATTCTTCACAAGTTAACTTGGATAATTCAAATCAAGTTAACATTGAAAAAAAGAAACCAAAATGGGCAACTAAGTTACTTCAGAATGTTAAGTCTGATGAAAAAGGCAAAACAGGTACAAGGAGTTCTAATATGGGTTTAGGAAATTTTGCTCTTTCAATTGTTGAACTAGCTACTTTTAATGAAGCAGTTGAATATGATGAATGGAAAATAGCAATGCAAAGTGATTTTTATGCAGTAATGAAGAATCAGACTTGGAAAATTGTTGATTGTCCACATGATGTTAAACCCAATGGTTGTAAGTGGATTTACAGAATTAAGTACAAAGCAAATGGAGATATTGATAAATATAAGGCAAGATTGGTGGCAAAGGGTTTTTCTCAGAAAGAAGGGATTGATTATGAAGAAACTTTTTGTCCAACAGCGAAATGCAATACTATCAGGATTGTGCTAGCTTTAGCTGCACAAAATGGATGGAAAGTGCATTAAATGGATGTAAAAAGTGCATTTCTAAATGGTGATTTGTAAGAGGATGTTTATATGACTCAACCTCCTAGTTTTGAGGTTCCAGGGAAATAAAATCAAGTTTGTAAACTGGTTAAGGCATTGTATGGATTGAAACAGGCTCCCAGAGCTTGGTATCCAAAAATGGATGCCTACCTACAGAAAGTTGGTTTTCTTCGTAGTGAGTCAGATGATACTTTGTATGTTCGAATCCAGGAAAACAACTTAGTCATATTGGTTATGTATGTTGATGATTTGCTCATAACAGGTAACAATAATGATCATATATTTCAAGTTAAGCAAGAACTTCAAATAGGTTTTGAAATGACAGACTTGGGATTACTTCATTACTATCTTGGAGTTGAAGTAAAGCAGTGGGAAGGAAGCATATTTATTTCTCAAGCTAAGTACATTTCTAGATTATTGCAGAAGTTTGGAATGAAGGAATGTAAACCAGTGATTACTCCCATGGAGCAAAATTTAAAACTTTCTAAGTTTGAAGGGGGGGGGACTTGTAAATGGTACTGGATATCGACAGTTAATTGGATGTTTCATTTACTTGATGAACACTCGTCATGATCTATCTTATGCAGTCAGCATACTTTCCAGATATATGCAGGAACCTAGAGAAAGTCATTGGAATGCAGCAAAAAGGGTGTTAAAGTATCTTCAAGGAACAAAGGATTTTGGACTTGAGTTTAAAAGAAACAAAAATTTTAAACTTGTTGGCTATTCAGATGCGGATTTTGCTAGAGATGTTGATGATAGGGTATCTACTTTAGGTTACTTAATGAAGAGGGGATCAGCTGTAGTGGCATGAAATTGTAAAAAGCAAGATACAATTGTGAATTCTACAGCATAAGCAGAATATATTTCAGCTTGGGAAGCCGCTTGTGAGACAGTTTGGTTAAGAAGGATTTTGCAAGACCTCAAAGTTGATCAGAAAGAAGCAACTTCATTATTTATTGATAATCAATCAACAATCAAGTTAGCTAAAAATCATGTTTTTCATTCAAAGACTAAGCATGCAGATACTAAGTATCATTACATTCAGGCTCTCGTTGTCAAACAAATCATCAAGCCAAAGTATTTTCCATCAGAAGATCAAACTGCAGATATTTTTACAAAATCTCTTCGAAGGGTCAAATTTGATAAGTTTAGAAATGAACTTGGTATTTGTTCAAAAGAATTTTTGGATCAAAGGGGGGATTGTTAGGAATTATGATCCAAAATGTTATGTTTAGAAGTTTAGTTTAATAAATGTAAAATGGCATCTACACACTCACGTGATTATGTGAGGTGTCCATAAGTTAGTTTCAGTAACAATAAATTAGTTGTTACTCTTTGGATATTTAAATCCATTGAGTTTTCCATGTGAGGTAATCTTTCGGGACTTAGCCCTCACATCTTTGTGATGTAATTATTTTCCTTCTTCATTAATAAAGTTGTGTGTCTGAGGACACTTTGTCAAGAGGAACCCATCCATTTTTTATTAAACGCATCAGCTGTTCCATGGAAACGCCAAGGATTGCTAATAGGTTTAACACACACCATTTTTTTAACCAAAAGAAAAGGGTCCCAGCCAAGATAAGAATGTAGAGGGAAGATTTGAAACAGACCAAAGGCATCCTACTGAATCGGCGATAGCCAAAATGATACTCCTAGCCATGATCTACAGGGACGAGCTCTAATTACTGAATATCAAATTGTTTCTGACAAGCCATATTTTCCACCACGTACACTTAGGAATTAGAATCCAAATTTTGAAAATTTCAGAATATTTCTCATTAATTTGTGGACAACGCGTAATCCAGGATAGAAAAAACGTGATAACAGAAAAATTGCCTAGGGGATAAATAGAAAAGTCGTGGAGTACCAGTTCCCACATCGTCTTAGTAAATTCATAGGCTAAAAAGAGATGATCTGTTGACTCAAAAACTGAATTACATAAATAGCAGCGAAATGGACCGAAAAATCCATGTTTTAGCAAGTTTTCTCCTGTTAACACTTTATTGTGCATAATCAGCCAAGTAAAAAAAATTATCTTGGGAATGCAATGAGAGGACCAGACAGATTTCCAAGTAGCTGGGGATAGACTTGAAGGAAGATGAGATTGTAACTCAGAAAATCCATTTGTAGTAGAGTAATTTCACGACTTACCCCAGCCCCATTTGTCTTTATCGGACAGATGCATTGGAGCAAGACCAAAAAGGGAGGAAATCAAGGTGATTTCTTGAGAACTGATATGAACTGGAAGGTATGGAAGAGACCATCCTGCCCAGTTGCCATCCCAATCCCAGGAGCAGATATCTGCCAGACGAAGAAAACCTTTGTTTGTTAACCATTTCTTAATCTCTTCCAACTGCATGACAGAGGAGAGAGGAGGATTTCCAGACATGTTATCCTCCCATAGAAGGATCATCTTACCATTTCCTAGGATTCTATAGAGATGTTGTTTGAATTTGTCAATTCCTTTTCAACAAGAATTCCATATAGTTGTTCCTGTGGGGGTGCTAGTATATGATACATTTCTCAAAGAGCCTCCCTTAATATATTTCACCCTAAAAATCTTGCTGACAGGGTGGTTTTTATTCATGAAAATCTGCCATATGAGTTTACCACCCAAAGCCAGGTTAGCCAGAACAGGATCCTAGATTTGAAGACCACCTTATAAAGTAGGCCTTGTAAGGATGTCCCATCTTTCCAGATGCATCTTATTCTAGTTACCTTTTCCACCATTCCAGAGGCAATCTCTCAAAATTTTAGAAATATGATACGAAACATACTTAGGGGAAAGCAACAAAGAAGATTGAAAATGGGAAATGCTGAAAGTACTGCCTTTATCAAAACCATTTTTCCTGCACTGGTTAACCATTGACCACCCCAAGAAGCGATTTTGGCTTTTAACTGAGCTATTACATCGAGCTAGAGAGAAGGAGGATTGGCACCAAGAGTTAATGGCATCCCTAAATATTTAATCTTTTCCCACTTGTCATATCCAGGGAAGCCCAAGGAGTTGGCAATTTTGAGTATTGTTAGGCTTATCTACATTCCATCCATACACTGCACTTTTTTTGTTGTTTATAAGGGCTCCAGAAATAATACAGAACTTTTGAAGGATTTCATTGAAGGCATGGGAAATCTTCAAAGAGGCCCCTCCTAGAAGGAGAGAATCATCAGCAAATAGTGCATAATAAATTGGGTCAACACCCCTAGAAATATTTATGCCCGGAATGTAACCATCAGCCTTATTAGTTGAAAGCTTCTAGCTGAGGGTTTCAGCCATTAATATATAAATGAAGGGAGACATCAGGCATCCTTAGTGAAGGCCTCTTGAAGCATGAAAAAATTCAGAGGGTCTACCATTGACTAAGGGGGCAATCCAAGGCCTATCTATGCAAGATTTGATCAAATTCAAAAACTCAGCACTGAATACAAAAGAAAGAAGAAATTGATAAAGAAAAGGGAATTTTACATGGTCAAAGGCATTTTTCTTGTACAATTTTATTATCATTCCTTTCTCCTTCCTTTGGCAGCTTCAATGAAGGGATTCTTGGACTTGGATAACATTATCGATTAAATGCCTACCTTTAACAAAGCCTCCCTGAAGAGGAGAGATCAACTTGCCAAGTAATAACTTGAATCTGTTGGCAAGCAAATTGGGTAAAATATTGTAAGAAGCATTACATAGAGAAATAGGATGGATTATATCAAAAGAAGAAGGGTTTGCTTCCTTAGGAATAAGAGCCAAAAAAGTAGAGTTCGTACACCCTCCAACCTTGGACTTTTTTGGAAGGCAGACACCATTCGGATCAAATATAGTTTGATGATATTCCAGTAGACTCTGTAAAATTGAAAGGAAAACCCATCTGGCCCAGGAGCTTTATCCAACTCCAAATCCCAGATGACATCCATAATTTCCTTTTCCAATAAAGGTCTCATTAGATCAACATTGTCCTCTGCAGTGACAAGAGTGGGGACATTGTCCAAGAATTATGCATCTACTAATTCATTAGAGAGACCTTCCTCATGGAACAAGATCTGAAAGTGCTCATATGCAGCTTGCTTAAGATGATCTTGGTCTTCAATAATAACCCCCTCCCCAATGGAGATCTCCGAAATATGGTTTCTAGAAATTATTACCCTACATTGGCGGTGGAAAAAGGCAGTGTTTCTATCCCCTGCTTACAACCATAGACATCTATATTTCATTCTAAGGTACTCCTCCTCCTGGTGAAAATAAAGAGAGGTGTTTTATTGAGCAACATGTTCCAGAATGAGTTGATACTTAGTAATTTCAACATCTTCCATTCCTAATTGAATTTCAGATAGCTCACGAACTCTCTCTTGCCTTATATTGGTCGGATTCTAAAGAGGTTTTTTAACCCAGCTTTTCAGAGCTATTTTTGTGTTCTTTAATTTATGTTCCTAAACAAACCCAAGAGATCTAGTAATGAATTGCGACCAAGCAAGATTTGCAGTGTCCCAAAACCCATTTCTCTCAATCCAGAGGGTACTGAAATGAAACGGTATTGGGCGAGATCAATTTCTCTTTCAAATTTCAGTGAAATGGGGTGATGATCTAAAGATATTTTAGTAGAATGCTTATTGATATGATGAGCTTCCCATCCATTAATGAACTATGTTCCAAGAATTTGTCAAGATGTGCAGTGATATTAAGATCATAGGCGTGGATCAGATCTTCCACCGTGGCTAGGAAATAATCCTTGACGCATACCCCACCTTTTTTTTCATTTGGAGAAAGAGATATATTAAGTTCTCCAACAACTATAATATTAGAAGGAGAATTGGCTTCAATGAAGATAGAAAGCGTCTTCCAACATTCTTTTTTTTAGAGAAACTAACAGGAACATAGAGATTAAAGAGAGCTACAGGAATATTGTTGGAGATGTGGAAGAGATCAATGAAAATCCAGTGTTGGGTGGAAAACCAATGATTTAATTGAAAATTTTCATCTCTCCAAAGGGTAGCAAGACTCCCATAAGTACCTCTCACACTGAAATCTTTTCCAGAATTCAAGTTCCATTTGGATTTTCCGCAATAGGAGTAAAGATTCCTCCTTAATCTTAGTCTCTTGAAGCAGGAGGGTGTCAGAAGGAACCATTTTTAGTAATTCCTTGACTACTTTTGCTTTGGATAGGTTCCCCAACCCCCTGCAGTTCCAAGAGACAGTCTTTATCATTTACCTAAGAGGGAGGGAGTAGAGACTCCCTTAGCTGGCCACGTCCTCTTACTTCTTCCAAACAACATTTCAATGGTGGACTAAATTCCCTGCATCTTTATCCTATCAGCCTCATCTTCACGAGCCTCCTTCTTGGACTTTCTACTAGCTTTTTCCGAGATTTTTTCAATGGATTCATCATCAAAAGAGTGAGAGTTGTCGATAGGTTTATTTTTAGTTATATCTACATAAGAGGGAGAAGTCTTTTCTCTGATTGGAGAATGGACTTCCTACATATTTTCACCCACACTGGGGAATTCTGAGTTAGCTTCACCAGCTTATACCATAGATCCTGATTTAACTATAGGAACAACATCCCGCTCTTTGAATTGTTGCATCTCCCCTTCTTCGATAATAGGGACTTCAGGAGGGCTTAAGACTGCAAAGTGATTAGAGGATGCTAAAGGTTTTTCTACAGTCTTCATTCCAGTAGCAAGGTCTCCTTTCATATTCTTTCCTTCTTGACCTTTCTTTTTACCATTCTTATTAATGATTCTTGATTTTTGGACTTGAATCCATTGTTCATATTTATCCTTTTCAAGATCCTCTTCTATTTTTTTTTTGTAATTGCGAGTGAAGTGTCCATAACCATGGCTAAATCGACACTTGAAAGGAATTTGCTCGTAATCCAACTCCTGAATGTAAGACCATTCAACTACTGTTAAATTGATAGCCTCTGGAAATCCAATCTCCAGATCAACTTCAACACAGATTCTAGGACATCAGTATTGATCTTTCTGGTCTGTCCTTTCTATGTGCTTACAAAGCTTATTCCCGATAGCTTCTAGGGAGTCTGAGTTCAATCAATGTAATGGTAAGTGAGGGAGCCTTACCCAAACAGGGACTGCGGATGAGACATCTTGGGTAGGATCAAAATCAGGGGTCCATTTATTCAATTAGAGCCCTTGAGGGCCCATGAAGTAAGGACCATTTCAAAATATGAGGTCATGGTCTTCAACTGATTCGAACACAAAGACGAAGTATCCTCTACCAACAAAGTGGTTTCTGATGCCTTCGGAGACTAATGGCCTCCAGTTTCTCTGAACCCAGCTGTCGATAGACTTGGGGGAAGGCCAGAGGCCGGTAAGCTAACCAATAATCCCACGCTTAGGAAGGTTTAAATCTGATCTGCAAATCCGATCAGCAGGAAGCTCAATGGAGGGGATATCCACCTTTTTCACAATATCTATGATGGACCACCTTTAATGTTACCACAGGAAGCAACCAGGCATTAGAATGCTTCCAATTCAGGTGGAAGAGGAGGAGAAAGGGCACCACCAGCTTCCATTAGAAATACAAGCTTGCCAGAGCAAATACAAAATGGGAAATACCTGTAGAACGGTCCCACTAAGAAGAACTCACCAGAGGAATCCAAACGCACTCTGTATAGCTCTAGATCAACAGATCAACCTACCAGATCCACCAACGAGATAAATGAGCTTCAAAACCTAAAAATAAAAATAAAAAAATGAGCCTGAACCTCCTCACAGAGCTGCAGATCCACCACACTCTGGCAACCAGAGGCCACCGAAAATCGTCCTCAACAAGGGATGAACCAGGAACGCAGACACTAGATCGAGCCACCAGTGAGATTTTTTGAAAATGTTTCTTGGAGCCTTATGGAGATTATTCTCCCATTTCTACTACAACCATTTTATCAACCCTTCATAACTTTCCTTGGAAATTGCAACATCTCTCCATGTGCTCTATTCATAGTGCCCTATTGCTCCAATTGCTTTGGCAATTATGGTTATGTCCAACTTGACCTTTCTTGGACTTCCTATGAATTAACAATGTTCCAATTTATTCCATTCTAACTCCATATGGATTCTTTTAAAGGTATATCACATTTCCTTGTTCCTCATTCAACAATGACACTTGTTTTCCTTTCTCATGGAATATTTGCCACAATTATGAACCACACCATTGGTTCACACATGGAAATTCTTCATTCCTTGATTTAAAACCTTTGCATGTTGTCCATCCTTTCATTATCATGAACCACATGACATGTCCACAAATTTTAAAGACTTATCCTTTTAGTGACAACTTATTTTAGCATGCATACGCTTTCCCACAAGGTTGATTCACTTGCTAGCATATTCCATACCTTGTCAATCATTCCATCATCAAGATATTCCACGACTCTTCCTCGCCATTTAGATAACACATATCAATCACAAGATTACTTTGGATGCATTCTTATCCATTCAACATGCTTCCCCACACGTTAATAGGAATTACCATGACACTATCACTTAACTATCACTGTTCATCAATAAAATAATCTTGCTACAAAGAATTCAACTATTACTTGATTTAATTCTTCACATCACTAGCTAACAAGCAATTTTACCTTGCTTAGCTTCCTATATGTGCCTCCAATTTATTATGAGAGAGCCATAACCATCATATTTACTCATTTTGAGTCACTCTCACCTCTAGTAGACTCCTGCACCATTTACCATACCTTTATAATATCTTGGATGCCTTAGAAGTCACCCACATTGAGAATTTGTCTTGCCCAATCAAGTCTAAAGGCTCTACCCTGCCTGTTATTTGAAGAAACTCAATACCTATTTCAAAAATAAGAACCTTACACTTAATTCTTTGTTGTTCATCTTCCTCGCATTCTTGAAATTTCACAAACTTTAATTTTCATGCATTCTAGGAACTACCCCTATTGATAATTTGTTGTTGTCAAATCAAGGTTACATGCAATTCTATGTTCTATTCATAGAAACATATGAATTCTCATTCTGGATTTTAACTATTCACCACTATTACCCTATATATAATCTTTCCAATTCCTATATTCATGCTTCATTCTGATATTGGATATGGAAGTTACATTCTTTCAAAAATGTTGATTTTTCCCAATTATGCACTTTTTCCACAGGTGCAATTAGCCTCGAAGGCCAACTTCGACTGCTTGCAGAAGTAAATCTAGAGAGAAATACAAAAAAAAATTATCATGAAAGTTACCTCATAATACAAGGATCACTCATCAACCTTTAGATCTCTACTCTAATGCACCAGTCAACCTCTATAAAATGTCAGGTTTTACTAATTGTGACTTTTTCACTTTTTCCCAAATTTCACCAAAATTGGCTCTCCCAAACCAAACATTTCAGGGAAAACTTCTTCTATTGCAATTTATTTGTTTTGGTGAGTAGGTAAAATGTCAAGCTAAAAAAAATTCTTGGTTTCAACATCTAGGGTCATTTTTACCTCCTTCAAGCTTTTCAAAATCTCCAAAAAGTGTTCTGGAATAATGCTTTTTGGCCTTCTTTCACACCTCGAATTCACATATTTTGGAATTTGGCTCCAATATTCCAAATTCAGTTGCATTCCTAATCCATGGCCATGCCATAACAATTCCGTCCCAAACCGAGCTCCATTTGGTCCTCGAGACACTGATTTGTAAAAGACTAATTTGAAATTTTGACCAAATTGGAACAAAATGGGATCATTCCTATCAATGTTTCCTTTGGGTACTTCATTAATGGTCTCCAAACATCACAAATACCATCTAATTCCAAGATAAATTTCTCCTATTATGGATGATACAATTTTTGGGCTCTATAATTTTATTTTTATTTTCCGACCTCGACGTACCAATCCTGACTTTTTCCAAGCCTTTCTGACTTTTTTGATCGAAAATTAGAAATTGGAAAGCATAATAGATTAATAATGAGCCATTTCTGACTTATCGACTCCGACTTCTTTCTTCCATATGTCAAGAGGCAAAAACCGGAAGTGGAAAACAACTCCTCCACAAAACCTTCTCGACCTCCCAACTCTAACTACTATCTTTCATACGTCGGGAGTCAGAATTTAGCACTGTCAAACAACCTCCAAATAAGGCTACCCCAAATTATTGACTCCGTCAACTACCTTTTGTACGTCGAGATTCAGAAGTCAACATTGTTAAATGACTTACATATATGACCACCCCGACTTCTCGACTTTGTTGACTACTTTCTGATGTCGGGAGTCAGAAGTCGATACCAACATGACAATCCATCCATGAACAACCTATCAATATCAATGTTGACACTTCAGCATTGGCACATTGGAACTACCCACATACTAATAACACGAACCTTCCAACCTTTGTTTTTTTATCCAGCGATACTGAGAGTGGGAGTGAATCATCATTGCCTTCTTTTCACTTTATTAAAACAATTAGTATAGATAAACAATGAATCAAACAAGTTAGGATGCAAAATTTTATCGTGGAAACATCAAAGAGAAAAAAACAAAATAAAACTCATTAATAAGATGATTTTTACAACAACAAACAAAATTCTACTACTACAGAAAAGTTGCACCAACACCATGTTTTATGCCTTTTCCAACAGACAAGGATGAACCAACACCGTGGATTTTTCTACCTGGAGCAATAGATAAGGATGCTACAAAACCCATCTACTCCACCCACTAGTGGAAGGAGGCTAAAACCTTTCTCCATGCTTGTAGTCTGCCCTAGAACCACCCTACCTCCCTAATTTGATCTTTTTCTTCAATTTTGTTACTAGTTATTCTTCACTTCATTGGTCTCTATCTTCTCTTGTTGTTATATTGATCTGGATTACTAAGACATCTTTCTTCCACTTCGAACTTTTGTTTAAATACTTCTTTCATCATGTCTTTAAACCATTGTGTATTTTCATTGTCGTGTCCCTTCATTAAATCCTTTTCACCAATGCATCTCTTCATTATGGAAACATGTATTTTCATGAACTGGTGCAAAACATCCTGAAACCATGTTTTGGAAGACCTATAACTTCGTCTTCAAGCACCTTTTAGGAGAAATAAGACCATGGTCAGATGCACACATCAACAAGCTACATCATGATGGTCTCATATTATTTTTATCAGTTTCATACAAAATATGGTGGGCATTTTGCTAAAGAAACTTAGACCACTTTTTCAATACTCGGTCAATTTTCAACAAATTTCCCAAAACAATCTAAAACCTCATTTTGGTAGACCGATGACTTTTTCTTCAAGCACTCTTTAAGGGAACTGATACTATCGTCAAATGCACACATCAACAAGCTAAAACATTATGGTATCATATAATTTTTATAAGTATCCTACAAAATATGGTGGTCATTTTATTGAGGCCACTTAGGCAGATCTACCAGAACTGAAATAGTGCAAATCATTCCACAAAGCACTTTTAGCATACTAATAACTTCACCTTCAGAGAATGTCTTGACAAAACAATCATATGTTTAGATGCACAAGAACACAATCTAGATGTATATATCCTCATAGTCATTTAATTCATCAAATACAGAATATGGCATGTATTTTACAGAGGCCCCTTAGCTAGGTTAAGAAGAATTTATACTTGGTCAAATTTAAGAGTTTCAGCAAGTTGCCATACTTTTACAAAATGGTGTCAAATTGTAACAATAAATTCATGAGAGGAATAGAACACCATCATATGAATTTGAAACCTCAACACACATGACACATGCCATGTCATCACTTCCTTTGTTATTCCTTTTTCATTAATGAACTCTAATTTTCCTATACTTAGTCAATTTTCATAGTTTCAACAAGAGTTTCAGCAAGTTTCCATAATTTTACAGAATGGTGTCCAATTGTAATAATGACTTCATGAGAGCACTATAACATCATCATATGACTTTGCAATCTCATCACATATGTCACATCATCACATGTCATGTCATTTCCTTTGTCATTAATGAACTCCTTTGACATCAATGGAAACCTTACTCAACATTCTCCCCCTTTGGCATTGATAGCAACAACTCTTCAATTTTCTCCCCCTTTGACATTGTTGACGAAGGTCTCCTTTTGACATATCCCTCTGACATAATGTATTTTTCCTTTTTCTTTTTTTCTATATCTATTGTAGGGACATTACTCCCAGCTTTTGCCTAAGATTCTCAAATGCTTCTTTGGGTAGTGGCTTAGTGAAGATATCAACTATCTTTTCCCTTGTATCAACATATTCCAATTTCACCACCTTTTGTGATACTTGATTTCTCAAAAAGTGATATTTTATAGGGATGTGATTTGTCTTGGAGTGCATAACAAGGTTTTTTTATATGTTTATGGCACTGGTATAGTCACAACTTATCACTATTGGATACTCATACTTTACAAGTAAGTCTTCCAATGTATGTTTCATCCAAATTACTTGAGTGCAACATGATGCAACAACAATGTATTCAGCTTCTGTTGTAGATAGTGCAATGGAGGACTGTTTCTCGCGTATCCATGATACCAAACAATCTCCCAAGTATAATGTTTCTCCACTGGTACTCTTTCAGCCGTCAACACTTCTTGTCCAATCTCCAACAATAAATACTTTTAAAGTGAAGTCTTAACCTCTTGGGTACCATAAACCATACTCTATAGTACCTTTCAAATATCTAAGAATTATGTTCACTTCTGTCACATATGTTTATTTGGGAGCTGATTGGAATCTAGAAACCAATCCTACAGCTTGCATCACATCCGTTCTTGTAGCTATCACATATAGCAGGACTCCTATCATATATCTATACATGCTATGATCTACTTCCAAAGACTCATCATCCTTGCTTAACTTACAACTAGTGACCATAGGAATACTAATAGGTTTGGAGTCTTCCATCTTAAACTTCTTAAGCATGTCTTTAATGTACTTGGTTTGAGAAATTAAGATCCCTTTGTCTGATTGAGAAACATGTAATCCCGAGAAGAATGTTAATTCACCCAACAAAGACATTTCAAATTATTTATTCATATCTGAGGAAAACTTTACACTTGTGATTTGTAGATCACTTCCAAATATGATATCATCTACATAGACAACAACAACGATCATATTCTTATTTTCAACTTTATGTAGAGATTACTGTCAGTGGCCACTCTTCTATATCCTTGTTGCTTCAAGTAGTTGTCAAGTCTTGAGAACTATTCCCTTGGAGCTTATTTGAGCCCATAGAGTGCCTTTTTCAGTTTGCAAACATAATCTTTGTTTTCTTCTAAGATAAAACCTTCAGGGTGGTCAACATAGACTTCTTATTCAATATTTCCATATAGAAATGCAGATTTAACATCCATTAGATATACTTTGAAGTTTTTGTAGCATGCAAAATCCAAGAACATCTGTATTGCTCCAAGTCTTTCTACAGGGGAGAAAGTTTCTTCAAATTCAATAAATTCCACTTGAGCATATCCCTTGCATACTAGTCTGGCCTTATTTCTTATTACTTCACACTCTTCATTTAACTTGTCCTTGAAGATCCATTGGTCCCAATAACATTCTTGCCTTCAGGTCTTGGGACAAGTTCCCAAGTTTGGTTCTTATCAATTTGATTCAATTCTTCATTCATGGTCTTAATCCAATTATCATCGTTGCTAGCTTCTGTGAGGTTCTTAGGTTCCACCACTGATAGTAGGTATTGTTCATTAAACATTAGTTTCCTTCTTGTACTGACTCCAGCATATTTGTCACCCATGATTTGTGTTTCGTGGTGATTATTTTGTATCCTTCTAAATGGAGATCTTGTATCATGTCTTGGAGAGTCCTCATATTCACTTTATTCTCTTTTATCTTCCTATTCTTCTTCTTCATCATCATGAACATTTTCATTCTTTTTCAAGACTTCCTTTTCTTCTTCATCATTTGTTATTTCATCATCATCTTGGTTCCTTACTCTTCTTGGGTTCATGTCATCTACTCCTACATCTGCACTTTCTATGATTTTGCGTAGCCTTTGATTGTAACATCTATATGCTTTCTTAGTGGATGAATATCCTAAAAATATTCCCTCGTCGGTTCTAGAATCAAACTTACCAAGGTCATCCTCATTCCTCTTTATGTAGCACTTGCTTCCAAACACTCTGAAATATTTGACTGAGGCAGGTCTTCCATACCATAGTTCATAAGACGTCTTGTCATTACTTACTCTGATTTGTCATGTATTAAGTATATAGACAGTTGTGTATACTGCTTCTCTCCAATACGCATATGATAATTTTTCTTCATTAAGTGTATTTATGGTTGCTTCTTGGACAAATCGATTCTTTATTTCCACAATGCCATTCTACTGAGGAGTCTTTAGAGTTGAAAATTTTCTTTTAACTCCATGCATCTCACAAACTCATTGAATTTGTTTGAGGTAAACTCTCCTCCATTATCTAACCTTAGACATTTGATTTTCTAATTTGTCTCATTCTCAACCGTTGCTTTAAAAATTTTAAACTTTTCAAAAGCATCTGATTTTTCTTTGAGAAATGTCATCCAAGTCATCCTTATGATATTCATCAATGATCAGCATGAAATAATACTCTCCTTGCAAACGTTTATTTCTTGTTGGTCCACAAAGATCTATGTGAACTATTTCCAATGGCTGAGAAGTTGTGTGTCGCTTGACTTTGAAGCTGGATTTAGTATGCTTCCCATGTTGACAATGTTTACAAACTATGTTTAGAGGCTTTACAATATTTGGGAAGTCTCTTACAACTTTTGTCTTACTTACTTTCATAATTTGTCAAATTTCAAGTGCCCCATCCTTCTATGCCAAAGCCAACTTTCATCAATCATACTCATGTAGCATTTCTCTTCATTTTCTAGGTTATATACATTTCTTGAATTCCTTATAGCAGTCCCAATAAGTTTTCCTAATTCCTTTTTCCTGATTTCACATTTCTCATAATAAAATGTGTATATGTGCCCTTGATCACATGTTTGACTCACATTGAGGAGATTAGGCTTTAGATTTTCTACTAGAAACACATTTTCAGCTTTGATTTTGTTATCTTTGAATGCAACTATACATTTTCCAATTATCTTGGAGGATAAATTATCTCCAAAGGTAAATTTTCCTTTTTGATCTCTTTCTTAGGCTTATGAACTTATTTGGATCTTCTGTCATGTGTTTTGAACATCCACTATCAATATGCCATATATTTTGATTTTTTTTACAAATAAATCTATCAAAGGTTTTGTCTTCTTCTCCGCCACTTCCTTTTTCTTCCAGTCCTTTCTATGTTTCTTGTCTTGAAACATAGTTGCAGTACCTTTATTTGTAGGAGTCATCAGTTTGGATTCTCTAGCTACATGTCCATGGTTATTGCATTTGTAACATTCTATGCCATATCTTTTTAGAGGTAAAAAAGGAGTTAAGGTTTCTCTCTTTTGGATTGTTACTAGATGCATTCTTCTTATAGGGAAGAATCTTTCCATTTGATTTACAATTCAAGGCTTTATGTGCAAAATTATTACAATAGTAGCAATGACCAAGAAAGATTTGTTGATAACTTCTTGGCATTGGTCTTCTAGGCATCATATTTCTTTTATGTAAAGCAGGAGAATATTTTTTACTATTTTTCTTTTTAATTATACTGATAAGTGCAGCAGCATAACTCTTTTTGTCATATCGTAATCTTGTTTTGTCACTTGATGGTCTTTGGCTATTTAGGGTGTCATCTAGAGTCTTTGAGTTGTTCTCAAACTTTGATTTAATAGGTTCTTCATCAATCTTCTTTCTAAGTAGATTGATTTCTACTTTAAGTCTTTCAGAGTCTTGTATTCTCTTCTTAAGCTGCAATTCTAGGTCCTCTTCAATCTTCTTGGCCTCTTGAAGTGGGGTATTCAAATCAATAATGATTTGGTTAGACTCTTTGTTCTTCATTTTTCTCTTTCTCAATTCTTCAAGAGCACTTATGAGTTCAGCTTTTAGGTCCACCTTTCCTTCCACATCTTGAGTCTCTATACCCATGAATATAATTTTGGTTTCCTCATCTTCACTTGACTCTTCATCTTCACTATCTTCCATGGTCTAAAGGATCTTATTCTATTCATTAGCCTTCTTTGTGTTTCCTTCTTTGCTCTTCTTGAACTTATTAGAGGTTTCTCTATCATCACTATCATCCATTTTAGGATAGGGACATTTTGAGGTGAAATGTCCAATTCTTCCATAGTTAAAGCACTTCATAGGTAGATTTCCTTCATACGTTCCATTACCTCTTTCAAGTTTCTTGATGAAAAAGAGCTTATTCATCTGAGTGGTTCTTGGGTAAGGCTTCGGATTTCTTTGACTCTTTCGTGGCTTTAAAGGTTGCCTCTTTTCTTGTTGGTTAATTTTGTCGTGTTCTCATCTCATAGGAAGTGAAGATCCCATGTAACTCATCCACTGTCAGAAGTTCAATATCATCTTGATCTTCTACAGTAGACACTTTGGGGTTATACCTTGTTGGTAGGGTTCATAGTACTTTTTCAACTACTTCTTTCTCCTTTATTTCTCCTCCCAAACCTTTAATAGCATTAAAAATTTCATTTACTCTTAGAATATGTTCTGCAATATTTTCTTCTTTCATTTTTAGACTTTTGAACTTCCCTTTGTATGTTTGAAGTTTGGATTTTTTAACTTTGGAAGCCCCTTCATAATCAATTTTTATTTTTTTCCCAAGTATGTTTGGCTATATTACATTGCATGACTTTAACAAACATTGAACCTGCTAATCCTTTCAAAATTGCATTCAAAGCTTTTGCATTGGATTCATATTCATCTAGTTCATCTCTATCTATAGGTAGGTTGTCTGGTATTTTATACCCTTTTTCAACAGAACTCCAAATTTTGCATCCAAGAGACATTATATGGAATCTCATTCTTACACTCCAAAATGCATAATTATTTACTATAAATAATGGAGGTCAGTTAGCAACTAACCCTTCTTGATGATCCAT
This sequence comes from Pseudotsuga menziesii, assembly GCA_001517045.1. Classification (NCBI taxonomy): domain Eukaryota; kingdom Viridiplantae; phylum Streptophyta; class Pinopsida; order Pinales; family Pinaceae; genus Pseudotsuga; species Pseudotsuga menziesii. Next base: position 429,980 of record LPNX010325710.1, on the reverse strand, counting down.
TGTAGTTTTAATTAGGTTCTTACTTCCAGTGGTCTAGACTACAGTCTTGGTTTAGGTTCTTCCTGATCTCATACCAATTGTTGGTTTATCTAGTAATATTGAGAGGGGGGTGAATCAGTATTGCCTTCTTTTCACTTTATTAAAACAATTAGTATAAGATAAACAATGCAAGTTAGGACGCAGAATTTTATCGTGGAAGCTTCAAAGAGAAAACCACAAAATCAAACTCATTAATAAGATGATTTTTACAACCACAAAAAATCTACTACTACAAAAAGGATGCACCAACACCCTGTTTTCTGCCTGCTCCAATAGACAAGGATGCACCAACACCCTAGATTTTTCTACTTGTACCAACAGATAAGGATGCTACGACACCCCTATACTCTAGACAATACTAGAAGGAGGCTAAAACCTCCCTACAGGCTTGTAGACTGCCCTAGCACCACCCTACCTGCCTAATTTGATATTTTTCTTCAATTTTGTTACTAATTATTCTTCACTTCATTGGTCTTTTTCTTCTCTTGCTATTACATTGATCTAGATTACTAAAACATCTTTCTTCCACTTCGAACTTTTGTTTAAACACTTATTTCATCATGTCTATGAACCATTGTTCCTTTTCATCACCATTTCCCTTCATTAAAACCTTTTCACCAATGCATCTCCTCATTATGGAAATATGCATTTTCATGAAATGGTGCAAAACAGCCTGAAACCCTATTTTGGCATACCTATAACTTTGTCTTCAAACACCTTTTAGGAGAAATAAGACGATGGTTAGATGCACACATCAACAAGATACATCCCGATGGTCTCATATTATTTTTAATAGTTTCCTACAAATTATGGCGGGCTTTTACTAAGGAAACTTAGACCACTTTTTCAATACTTAGTCAATTTTCAGCAAATTTCCCAAAACAATCTGAAGCCTCATTTTGGCAGAGCTGTAACTTTTTCTTCAAGCACATTTTAAGGGAACGAAGACTATGGTCAGATGCACACACTGAAGAAGATAAAACCTGATGGTATCATATAATTTTTATTAGTATCCTAAAAAATATGGTGGGCATTTTACTGAGGCCACTTAGGCAGATCTACCTGAACTGAAACAGTGCAAATCATTCCAGAAAACACTTTTAGCAGACTAATAACTTCAGCTTCAGAGACTGTCATGACAAACTAATCATATGGTTAGATGCACAAGACAATAATCTAGATGTCTATATCCTCATAATCATTTAGTTCATCAAATATAGAAGACAGCATGTATTTTATAGAGACCTCTTAGGAGGATTAAGAAGAATTTATGCTTATTCAAATTTTCAGAGTTTAAGCAATAATTTCAGCAAGTTGCCATACTTTTACAGGATGGTGTCAAATTGTAACAATGACTTCATGAGAGGACTAGAACAACATCATATGACTTTTCAACTTCGTCACACATGCCACATTCCATGTCATCACTTCCTTTGTTATTCCTTTGTCATTAATGAACTCTGATTTTCCTATATTTAGTCAATTTTTGGAGTTTCAGCAAGAGTTTCAACAAGTTGCCATATTTTTACAGAATGGTGTAAAATTGTAAAAATGACTTCATGAGAGTGCTAGAACATCATCATTTTACATTTCAATCTCATCAAACATGTCACATCATCATACATGTCATGTCATTTCCTTTTTCATTAATGAACTCCATTGACATCAATGGCAACCATACTCAACAACCTTCTGATTCTGATGCTAGAAGTCAGCAATATGCCTATGTTACTACTAATTTCTCATGTCGAGATATTTCACATCCAAAGTCCATTTTGGATGAAATGAACTTCATTGGAAACCTCTCGACGATCTCTATACAACGATGTGCTCCTATGTAACATCTATAGATTTTTGTTTTTGGTCATTAGTTTAACTCACGATTTTACTAAACTCTTATCAACACATCCTGTGAAATTATGATTTTATTCCTGTAATTGCATAATCGGCCCAAACAACCCTAGTGCCGCAACCATTCGCTTTGATACCACTATTTCATGTCCCCTCCCATCAATCTGATCCACAGAGGGAACATGAACGGTACTAGGCGTGCTAAATTTTGCCCCTAGGGTCATATTATGAAATTCCATAACAGTTAAATGTGTGTGCAAATGCATGATAAACATACACAACAAAATTAAACTCTACCACTGCACACACATCGTGCAATTACCAGAATTCTCATCGCAGGCATAGAAATAAACTCATGACAAGGAATAAACCCATTTTCAATCTATTCACAGACATTTAATTTAGAAATTCAAATTGGATCATCTCATTCAATTCAACATAATTTAACATCCATCCACAATATACAAATGACATATTTAGAGACAACAAAAACACTTATCTTTTGATTGCAATTGACCGAGAAATTGGTTATGGAAGAGAAACATTCCACCCAACTGTAGGTCTCTTCCCAATCTATATTCTTTCAGCTCTCAAAGACCACTCCACCAACTGGGGATATGTATCCACTAAGGAGGAATTACTTAGGCTCAGTCACAGCCAAAGGCATAATCACTCATGCTAAGACAGCACACAGCTAGTTTTGTCAACCATGTAGGGAGGTAAAGAAAGATAATGATATACCAGTGATATCAACCACAGAGCTACAAGCATCCCAGTTCATCTCAGATGGCCTTAGAACCCACAATATCTATCACACCCATCACTAGGAAGGTCCCCTTCTCTCCTACACGGTCCCTCAAGCACCCCTCTCCTCCAGTGCTCTTCGGGGTGGAAATATAAAGGTCCAATATGCTAAACCTCTAGGAATTTTTTCCTTCACTAGTCTTATCAAGCTATTCAAACCTATGATCTCACTCCCGCTTCAATCCACTCTTGGATTTTTCTAGTTTCTGGCCTCGTGACTGTCAATCACGAAATTTCACTTTCAGGCTTCCACATTTGGGTCTTCCCATGGATTTTCAGGCTTTGAGCACTCTCAATTTCTCCCTGGGGTTTATATGTATGGATTCCCCACTGAATTTTACTTCTTCCATGAATTTCTATGTGATTTTGGCACTTCAAAATACAGCTTCTTTCCAAGTTGTGATTTATGTTTTTCCACTACTGGGGATGCATAGCAAGCTCATATTTATAGTTTGGTTGTTCCATATTGGAATGGGGAGGATGGAAAACAAATTCCCATGAGAATGAATGACTTATGGGTCAAGTATACAATTCCTATACCTAGACATATGAATTTTTGTACTATGCCCATGCTCATTAAATTCATGAGCGGATTTTTCAGTTGCTTCCATACAACATAAATAAATGCTACCAAAGGAATTCAAGATGCGTTCTCAAGATGACACATGGAAACATAGGTTTCAATCCCACAACCCCTCACCTCTCCCCTGTGTATACACATATCCCCCTAATTTTTTTTGTTTCCATAGCTATCTCTTGGACCTTTTATTTGCATTATAATTATTTACATCCTTTTACAATTTTTCATGGCTTACTAGCAGATGGATAATCAAATATAAAATACTTGCCTTTAAAACTTGGGCATTCACTAGCGGGTCCTTGGCCTTGAGCTCCACGTTAGGAATCATACATCACATATACACAATATTTACATGCAAATCCAATGCATTTATAAGGGTCAAAATGGGGGTATTACATGTCCCTTTCCAGGGTTTTCTATAGCATAAATTGACCTAGGATCTTCTTCTTCATATAGTCCATGAAATTTTGAAAAATTATTAATATGTTGAGGATATTGATCTTCATTTTCATATGGTGTTTCTTGATCACCTCCTATAGATTCATTAAAATTTGTGTTAGCCCTATCATAAGGAGGTTGTGAACCAAATATTAGGGCTATTAAAAAATCTGTAATTTCATCATTAGTCATTCCTTTTGATGGGGGATCCTATTGATTAGTGGGAGGTTGATAAGATCTCCTAAAAGGAGATTTGTAATAGCCTCAATTTGATGGACCTTCATATGAATTATTCCTCAAGTCAATTACCTCATTTGATAGTAATAATGTGGTTTTGTAAGTATCTTATTATCGCCTCAATATGGAAACTTTGGTCCTTTTTCACAATTTTGGTTATGCTTGTATTTTCATTTTTCATATATATGCATGCATATGAATGATTCTAGAACTAGAAATAAGATAATGGTTATGATTTCTAATCTATTTAAATATTATGAACTCTAATATCAAGATATTAAATGATCCCCAATCCTGAGAACTCCATCGCCATCATGCTAAAAAATTATCAAAATACTATATACAATTTCATGTATGTAGTAATGGATTTTAATATTGACATTACTTTGTTAAGATTCCATATGCTAAGGTAGATATCATTAGTATTCAATTCAATTTCACAACAATAGCATATGCATGATCACTGAAAGAAACACAATCACAAGATGGACAAAGAATTATCCTAGGAAACCCTCTAGGGGAATAAAACCCAGCATAACTTATTCTATATAGATGTATCAAAATTACAAAGATAAAACCCCAAACATGTGCTCCTTCTCCTTTCATATATTTCTCTCTCTCCTATGTACTATACACAAGTGAGTGTGTGTGTTCAAATGAGTAACACACCTCCTCTATTTATACTCTATCTTCCACTTGACTTTTTCCCTAACAGGTCGGCCCCAACAAACTTATTGGGATGACTTCACCTAGAAAGACACAAAATAATATAATATTATATTCTGGAGGGTTCTATTGACCCGATTTACAATGAAAGTTTTACCTCATGAATCTATGATGACCAAATACAATAGTAACATCCCGACGGAGGAATAAAACATATCTAATCTGTTACAACAACAAAATACATTTAGAATATTCTTTGAAGTTACAATATTTCAACACTCCCCCTTAACGAGAAGGGTATTCTACTGACAACAACAACATAAACTATAGGAGCAAGGAGAGAGAGAATATTCAACATAATCAAAGTGATACATCTATATGTCTTTAGAAATTTTCTTCAACAATCATCACTAACTGGAACAGTTACTGGAACATCTTTAACATCTTCAATATTGGAGCATCATCTTCTACAGCATTGAGTCTTCATATTTGGTATCCATCTTCTACAACACTTGATCACTTCTGCTGCAACACTTGATATTTCGATCAACAACATCATCATCTGCAGGAATACTTGACCTTTCGATCAGAAACATCATCATCTGCAACAATACTTGATCTTTTGATAGGCAACATCATCATCAACAACAACATAATCTGTAGCACACATGATCCAGTTACGGGATGATCAACCCCTATCACTTTAGGACATAAGTCCAAGGACGATGCAATCCTCACTTGATCCAATTACGAGATGATCAACCCCTATCACTTTAGGACATAAGTCCAAGGATGATGCAATCCTCATGCCTCGTAAAGACAAAAGTCCATGGATACAATTACGGGAGAATTAATCCCTATCACTTTAAGACATAAGTCCAAGGACGATGCAATCCTCATGCCTCACGAAGCCAAAAGTCCGCAAATCCAATTACAAGATGATCAATCCCTATAACTTTAGGACATAAGTCCAAGGATGATGCAATCCTACCACAACATGGAGACAAAGGTATGCAAACCACTTTAGGAATATGTCCAGGTATGATACAATCCCATGGCAACATCATAAACCTACTCCCCCTTTCGAGGAGGGTCTACAACATCATCAACCTACTCCCCCTTCAAGGAGGGTCTACATCATCATTGTTCCTCCTTACGAGGAAATTCTACAACATCACCAACTTGCTCCCCCTTTTGAGGAGGGTCTACATCATCATTGTTCCTCCTTACAAGGAAAGTCTACAACATCATCATCATCATTGTTCCTCCTTACGAGGAAGTTCTACAACATCATCATCATTTTTCCTCCTTATGAGGAAGGTCTTTTCAAACCACACTAAGATTTTCATGGAAGTATTCAACTTTACTCAAGACAGAGGCTTGGTCAACACATCAGCAACTTACTCATCAGTACTCACATACTAGAGATTTATATCTCCCTTTTGTACCATATCTCATATGTAAAAATATTGGATTTCTATGTGTTTTGACTTGTCATGGAACACTAGGTTCTCCATCATCTTTATACAACTCTAGTTATCACATAGAATCATCGTAGTATCCAACTTCAGGTCAAATAGACCTGACATCAACTTCTGAAGCCATATCGCTTCACAACTAGCAGAACAAGTTGTTATATACTCTACTTCAACTGTGCTTAGAGAAACATTGTATTGCTTCCTACTAAACCATGAGATCATGGTGGATCCTAGACAATAACATCCACCTGAGGTGCTCTTCATGTCTAAGGAACTTCCAACCCAATCTGCATCTGTATAACCATACAATATGTAGTCATTATCTCCAACATACTATAGAACAAAGTCTACCGCGCCTTTCAGGTACCTCATCACATGCTTTTCATCTATCAGGTGAAAAAATCTATGTTTAACTAGATACGGACTCAGGGTGTTCACAGCAAAGCATATATCTAGCCTCGTATTTGTTAGATACATCAACGACCCAATAATATGTCTGTATTTTTCCACATCCACTAACTCTGATGATTCATTAGATAACAACTTTAGGTTGGTATCCATGGGTGTGGCCATGGATTTACAATCCAACATATCAAATATTTTTAAGTTTTCCACATCAAACTTTCCCTGGTTGAGAAATATTCCTTCTAGGCACTGCCATACTTTCAAACCTAGAAAATAGTGCATCAATCCAAGGTATTTCACCTCAAATTCTTCGGTGAGCTTCTTATTGCACTCTATAATCTGTTTCTCATTTCCTATTAGAAACAAGTCATCCAGATACAACAATAATATGACAAGTTCATCATCCATAGCCTTAAAGTAAAGGTTAGGGTCGGCTTTAATTTTTGTAAATCCCAAGCTTGTCAAGAATCTATCTATCCTTCCATACCAAGCTCTAGGAGCTTGCTTCAATCTGTGCAGATCCTTCTTCAACTTACATACTTGAGTCCGTATCTCTTCAACTTCAAATCCTTGTGGTTGTTCTATGTACACTTCTTCCTCAATAACACCATTCAGGAAGGTTGTCTTCACATCCATATGGTGTAAAATCTACTTCATCATTGATGCAAGTGCCATGATGGTTCAGATGGAGGTGCACCTTTCTACTAGCACAAATGTATCTTCATAATAAATTCCCTCTTTCTACAAGAATCCTCTAGCCACAAACCTTGCCTTGTATTTCTCAATACTTCCATCAGCTACATGCTTTATCTTGTACATCCATTTGGAGTATACCACACTCTTTCCTTTTTGTTTGGGAACTATATCCAAAACATCATTCTTCATTATTGATTGGTATTCTTCCGCCATTGCTTCTACCCATTCTTTCTTCTGTACAACTTCTTAATAGCTAGTAGGTTCTTGATCTACAAGATCACACATCAAAGCTACATAATTAGAGAATGGCTTTGATCTCTTGCTTACTCTTGTGGAGCCTTCTAGAGCTCCATACTTCTCTACTTATTGTATAATTTCTCTTACCCAAGTAGGTTTTCTCTTTCGTGATATATTCATAGTAGGAGGTTCTTAAGGTTCTAGCATATCATGATCCTCTGATGTTTCATTTTCAGGGGAGGGTGCAGCTTCTACATTTCTCGGAGGTACATATTCTTCGTATACTTCTTCATGATGGTACTTTTTGGATGTCTTGAGATGTGCTTCTTCGTCAAATGTTACATCCCTACTAATATCCTTGTGATGGAATCCTGGAATGTATATTCTAAATGCTTAGTATCCAACAAATATTCCCTTCTTTCCTGAAGGGTCCAACTTGCTTCTCTTTTCTTTTCGAATATGAACATATATTGGGAAACCAAATATCTTGAGATGGCTCACTTCAGGCTTCTTTCCTGTGAACATTTCTTCAGGAGTCTTGAATCCAAGGGCACTATGGGATAATATATAATGTACATAAACTAATGGTCTTGATGCTTCATCCCATATATGCATAGGAAGATCTTGATCATGTGTCATTGTCTTCACTACTTCCATAATGGTCCTATTATTTCTTTCTGCAACACCATTCTATTGAGGATTTTAGGGAGTGGTTAGTTCCCTCTTGATTCCAACTTCTTTACAAAAGGCTTCAAACTCTTTTGAAGTATATTCTCCACCATTGTTTGTTCTGAGTATCTTGATTCTTCTTTCTGAATGATTCTCTATCAAGGCTTTGAATTCCTTGCATTTTCTGAATACGTCATCCTTTGTTTTCAAGAAATATATCTATGTCTTTCTTCAATAGTCACTGATAAATGAAACATAATATTAATAATCACTCAAATATGTGGAGGGAATTTGACCACATACATTTGAATGAATTAATTCCAACTTACCTTTAGTCTTTGTTTTAGTCTTCGGAAATGGATTCTTGTTATTCTTTCCTCTTGCACATCCTTTTCAAGTGCCTTCATGATCAATCTTCAAATATGGTAAACTTGTTACTACTTTGCTCACATGGGGTAGTGATTTGTAGTTGATGTGAGCAGGCCTCCTATGCCATAGTTCACTTGGGCTAGTGATCTCATGAACAAGGGTTGTTTCTAAATGTCCCTTGAGTTTATATAATTTTCCTTCTTCTTTACCAATGACGACTGCATCTTCAATTGATTATCCTTTGGGACACATATGTACTTTTCTATCTATAAATGCAACCCTATATCCTTTCTTATCTAATGTTGATATAGAAAGCAAGTTCTTCTTCAAACCCGGTACATATAAGAATTCCTTTATCTTCATGGGAGTTCCAGAGTCAAGCTTGTAGCTTGCTTCACCAATACCTTTGATAGGATATTGATATTCATATCCTAATGAGATTTTTTGAGGAGAGATATTCTCTTCAAGTTTTCACAAAGTTTTCTTTTGTCCTATCATGTACTTTGAAGCACAACTATCGATAAGCCATGTATCTTCTCTAGGTAGTACAAACCTAGAGAGTGTAGAGAATAATACATACTTTTCTTCATCTTCTTCTTTTGCTTGTTTTCTTTGAGGTCATTCTTCATCTTCTTCTTCATCTTCATCTAGGTGTGCATGATGTCTTTTGTTGTTCTTATTGTATTCTTTTTTCTTCAATGGATAATTTATGGCAATGTGCCCTATCTTGTGACAATGGAAACATTGAAAGTTGGAGTAGTCTTTCCTCTGATTGTTTCCTCTTTTCCTTTGGAACCTCTTGGAAGGTCGAGACTCCTTATGGCTTTCCTTCTTGAATTTAGATTGACTTCTTCCTCTTTTGGTATGGGTGGCTAGGGCTTTATCATCTTCTTTAAGTAGAGCTTCTCTATTGGCTACTCTAGCCTCCTCTTGGATGGAATCTTTCCATACAATGTCAAACTTCATGCTTTCCTTTCTGGCACACACAGTCATGATGAAAGAATCCCAAGTTCTAGTGAGACCATTGAGGGCAGTCATAACTATTTCATCTTCATCAAGGAAGTCTCCATTGGCTTCTAGTTTCTCCTTGAACTAGGAGACCCTTGTGAAGTTGTCTTTGATGGATTCTCCTTGGCTCATCTTGGTACTCTTCATTTGAGCTCTCAAATTCATCTTTCTTTTCATGCCCCTTTCTTCATACATTTTGTATAGGGTATCATGCATCTCCTTCAGGGTCGCTTTGGATGACACTTGAGGAATCAAGTGATATTTGATAGAATCAACAATGATCCTCATTTCCCTAATTAGGTCATTCTTGTGCTTCTCCTTAGCTTCATATTATTCAGGTTCTGCAACTCCTCCTTTGATGTATTTGTCAATATCATTATCTCTAAGAATGAGTCCAATCCTATATTTGCATGCTTAGAAATTCTCTATGCCTTCCAGCTTGTCCTCAATCTTAGTGCTTGGGGCCATCTTATCCAAGAGGTCACTACAAAATGAAATTTCTCAAAATACAGAACTGACCTACCAGGATATTCACTTGACTGATGTGAGTTGACTTGTACACTTGGTTTCTAGAGATTCCAAATCTTCACCTCTCAAAATTGACTTGCAAGATTCTGATCTGTAGTTTCTGGTTTTCTGGTTTTCTACAGTTTTCTAGTCTTAAACCAAAGTAGGGTTTAAATTTCTTGGAGATCTACCCACTCAAAATTTTCAATCCAGGGCTCAATAAATGCACTCTAGGGAGGTGCAAATTTCTATGCAATCATATCTTTAAAATTACAACTTTGACAGAAACCCTAATTTCTTGTCGGAGGGAGAGGAGAGAGAGTTTCACCTTGTGAAAGTTGTTCTATTCAGGCTAGCTCTGATACCATGTTAAGATTCCATATGCTAATATAGATATCATTGGTATTCAATTCAATTTCATGACAATAGAATATGCAGGATCACTGAAAGAAACACAATCACAAGATAGACACAGATTTATCCTACGAAACCCTCTAAGGGGAGAAAACCCAACAAAACTTTGTCTATATACATGTATCAAAAGTACAAAGATAAAACCCCAAACAAATGCTCCCTCTCCTTGGATATATGTCTCTCTCTCTCCTATGTGTTATACATAAGTGTGTGTGTGTGTTCTAATGAATAACACACCTCCTCTATTTATACTCTATCTTCCACTTGATTTTTTCCCTAACAGGTCGGCCCCAACAAACTTACTGGACCGACTTCACCTAGGAAGACACAAAACAATATAATATTATAATCTAGAGGGTTCTATTCACCCGACTTACAACATAGGTTTAACCTCATGACTCTATGATGACCAAATACAATAGTAACATCCCGACGGAGGAATAAAACATCTCCGATAGGTTACAAAAATAAAATACATTTAGAATATTCTTCGAAGTTACAATATTTCAACATAAATGATCCTGCATGCTGATAATTTTGCCATCCGTCTGAAAATGTGACCCCAAAATCCTTGCAAAATAACATTTAAAACAAATAATATTAAGCGTATTATTTAATAAGAAAAATGAAAGTTATTACATGAAATCTTGGTTAAAATTAAATTTTTATAAGTCAAAGAACAACTAATAGAAATTGAATGCCAAACAAAACACAATAGTTCATGTCCTTCAACAGGGATTAACAATCCATAACAAGTGTTGGAGGGCAACTTATTATTTCCCCAAATAACAAAGTAAAGTTAGATAATAAAGTATCAATCTACGCAAAAGTATTTTTTATTCTAGACATCATAAGTGACATCATGTGCAATATGCAAAGTTCCTTAACTCATGGTGAGATTGAAAGATTGCAAGTACTACTATTTTTACCAAAGGATTTGAGTACAACGTATGGAAATAAAATTATTGAATGCCTTGATGAAAAACATTATTAGAGTGATCAAGTACTTTGGATAGACATGGATACATCTCTAGAAATTAGTTTGTGAGATGGAAGATTGCATTTGTAAAATGATTTGGACAAACATTAATTTCATTTTATTATATTACTATCCAATATCAATTTATTTCATTTTATCAAATTAAAATTGAAATATAAAAAATTTTCTAAGATAGGAATCCTGGGGAAAACCCTAGAGGTACTTCACCTCAATTCGAGGATGGTACCTAGGGTAAACCCTAGATTCATTAGGGAACAAGGACAAGTCAACAAAGACACAAAACCATTACAACAATATTCTCATTAGAGCTCGACATGTCACATACGAGAATAGAACCTAGGTGGGGAGGATAAAGCTCCATCCCACAACCAATTAGCCTACATGCAATTGACCAAAATGCCAAATATAAATTTATTTCCATATTTATTTAAAAATTAATTACCCGCCATGGTTGCACATGATCACATTTGAGCATCTCATTTAGTTATATAATAAAAATAATTGTGACACTAAAATTTCCATAAATGTTAAAGCCACTGAAATCATCACCAATCTAGAAGTTAGTTTGGGTGTTTAGACCATCCAATGTGATGCAATAACATCTTCAATCCCTCCCCTACTAACATCCCAAATGATAGTAGTTTATAATGAAAAATATTCTTTCAAAAAAATGAAATTCCTAATATGCAAGGTTTTGGCTATAGTCCACCATATTTAGAAAGAAAGTTACAAGTATTATGAATAATAAAACTTTGACTAACCTCATACGAGTAGAGTCGAAATCTTTCATTGTTTCTTCTTGTGATTCAAAATGGACAAATGCAAAATTCCTTCTATCTAATCCTTACATTCACCACCTAGGGATCGAGATGCTTTTCAAGGTCTCTAGTTCTGGTGTTGTACAAGTCAAAGTTTATCACAAATAATGTCTTTGTTGGCTTTAACCCTATAACAAATCTCATGTCATCTTCATATCAGTGAAGACCTCAGTCAACATGTTGTAGAATTTTCACAAAGATAATGTAGATATATTATATTAACAGTGCATTCACAACAATTGCCTTTATTCTTGTATCTAAGATTATTATTTATCAAAGAGTTATGAATTAAAACTCAAAGCAAATAATTTGAAGAAATTACAAAAATACAACCTTTGTCCTTTCTATAGTTAGTCGATGTCTTTGTCTACCAAATTCTGTATTGCTAATCCCTTGGATGGCATCCTCAATGTCACACTCATCTTCCATGTAGATGAAAGAATAAACTATTTAAACAATAGAGATCCAATAAAGAAACTAAATATTGAAATGCAAACACATTTTTAGTACGGCTAGACACAAATGATATCATATGTAGGCTATGCAAAGAAAATAAAATACAACCTGTTGCTCATTTCTATAAAGACTTGTTGCTTTAGGGGACATCAAGCATAGACCTTGCATGATGCATTAAATGGTATTAGGTAATGCAAATCCATAAGTGGTTGTAAATATCTATAGGGTCATCTATCAGGTAAGTGCCTTCACCAGTTATACTCCCATTTGATTGTAGTAATCTCATGGATTATATCTCTTGACATGCTTGAGCCTAGCCGAAGACTTAACATGGCATGGGAAGGATGAAAAGTAAAAATGTCATGACAAAATTGAAAAATGTCGTTTGTATATCAACTTTGTTGATTAAGGCTACATAAGCTAATTCATGGCATGATGAAGAATATATGCACATGATCTCCTAGAAGAGCTTGTACACTCTTCAATAATCTTGTGCCAAATAAAATTTTAAGTGCATAGGCCTTCATTTAAAAAATGATGCTTCTTAAGCTTAGCTTGTAGCCTTGGATACAAACCATAGAGGTTACCAATATACATTACCATTTAGAATGAAGAAAGAAAACCATGCAGCCACCATGATTTCCAAATCTAAAATCTAAGTAATATTGTTTACATATCATGTTCCATTAAGAATTGTGGTTGCAATGATGTCTTCTATCACCAAGGATATATGACAGTAATTGATCTGCATTTTGTTAGATATTGATATTCCCATCCAATGAGGATGTTATTTTGTTCTTGGAATTACAAATGTGAGCTCACACATTAATGAGGTATGGGTATGGAACCCTACAATGTTGGAACCCACAACACTTATCTCTCTTGAAAAAAATATACATAATTCAGACTTTGAAGGGTCTTTTACATCATAAAAAAAATAAAAATGAAAAATCCTCTTGTTATCACTCCAGGAAACTCCTCTAGGTTGCAGCTCAAGGATGCCTGGTAACTTAAATGTTTTTATGGTTTTTCTAACTGGATCAAGTTAGGTGACCTATAGGACCTCACACTCTCAAGACATGCATGAAACTCAATCAAGGATAAGGCTTCTAACTACCACTGTTCAGAGGTTTGATAATATGGTGCAGAGATGGAGAACTTATCATGCTGGCAGATTCATACATAAAACAATTATATATAAATGGATAATCATAACAAGAAAAGTACTTGTAATTCAAATCATCAACATGCAAATAGGATGACAGCTATCAGACATCAAATAACATGAATAAACCTGAACAACACATTTAAGCATAAGCACAGAACAGACGAGAAATGGAAGCTAAACATATGATAGCAAAAGAGCTTATATTAGGTCATGAGCAATATGAGAAGCTTGCTAATAGTAATGGTCTACATGTCCCCGCAGTCGAACCCTTGCTTCAAATAAGTCTTAGGCTTTATAGCCTTTACAAAAATATTCAGATCCTAAAAAATTGGATCTGTTTTACTAAAAATAGCTAAAAATAAATGTTTTTGCAAAATTAGGTCAAAAACCCTAATTTAACTACTAGTCTATCTAACTGTAACACTCGTTCACTTTTTTAACCTTTTGATGAATGCAGTGAGTACTCGAGTTAAGGTGCACCCTGTCCTCTGATAGATCATCTACTGTTGGTTAAAACATGTAAGGTTTGTGACCCTTTCCTCCTTGATGTATCCTCAAAACTGGAACAGACCTTCTCTAATGGTGTTCTTCAGTACTTTTCAGCTTTACACTTCATCCCTGAGCTAGTTATATTCACCCAAAACTGGTCTTTTATGCCAAAATATGATTTTGTACCTCTTTCTACTTTCGGTGGTTAAGGAATCAAATTTTCGGGTCTGTTAACTGCCGAAACTGCTGCTTTCGGTGGCTAATGAACCGCTGACATGTTCACCCAAGCCACCAAAAATTTATTTCCAAAAGAACATGTGTAAAGAGCTTTTGGTGGTTTATTATCTTTCCGGATCTCATCGTTTAGCTGCCAAAAGGCAGTCCTTTCGGTGGCTAATGTCTTCCTGCAATCACCCGCTAAGCTGCTAAAACCAAGGCTTTTTGGTGGCTAATGAGCTATTGGAAAGCTCGCCTAAGCCACCGAAAGTCCTTTTCCCAAAATTTTAATAAGAACGTGATGAGCAAGCTTTCACTGGATAATCATGGTCTTGCATTAAACTATTAGCTATCGAAAGCTAGGCTTTTCGGTGGCTAATGAGTTGTTGAAAATCTCGCCTCAGCCACCGAAATCCAAAACTTTCAAATTTATTAAAAAATAGAACATCAGATATCCCAACTTTTTTAGTCACCCCACTATCTTTCATAATATGAGTTGAAATCTTCATCCTATCCAAAAAATAAATTGTCTGAGTGAACTTATTGAAAATAAATTTATTTTAGGAGATAACATCTAGCTCTTACTCGGGGATGGGAACCTTCCTCTAAGGTCCCAAGAACCCCAAACCAAAATGCCTTTCCTGAAAAACAACTAAGACTTAAACCTATCTTCTATTGTTCCATTGGGCATGGATTTTATTTTGTAAGCAAAATCAATCTACTAACTAATATTTTACAATAACAAGGCATCAAAGCCTCAGATAAAATAGAGTTTCAAAAATCACCCATTTACTGGGCCATCAAAGACCTCCTCTCCTTCCAGATTTTGCAACTTGAAGGTGTTTTTCTGTTGTATCTGAGCTATCACAAAAGGTCCTATCCAAAGAGAGTCAAATTTTCCATGTTTTCCCTTATCTTTCCTGATAGTATCCCACTTGAGGACCCAATATCCAACCTAAAAGTTGTCCACTTTTTCCCTTTTGTCAAAAATAATCTTGATCTTTTGTTAATGAGCTTCTGATTTTTCTATCACTTGTTCTCTGACTTGCTGCAACTCTACCAAATCCATCATCCTCCTCACCATATCATTTCGTTCATCCTGCTCCTCCTAGAAAAAAATTTCCACTGGAAGAATTAGCTAAATGGGAAAAATGGCCTCAGTACCATAAACTAATTTGAAAGGAGAAGTCCCTATGGATCTTTTGTCAATTACCCTATCAGCCCATAGAGAAAACTTTAGCTTAGAATCCCAGCTTTTTTTATTTGTCTTCAATAGTTTTCTGATGATCCTGACTAGGCTTTTGTTCGATGACTCAGCCAGGCCATTGCCTTGAGGGTAATAAGATGTGGAATGCACAGCTAAATGCCCATTGACTCACATAGGTTAACCAATTCCCCAGCTTTGAAAGTTGGTGCATTATCAATTACTAGTCTTACTGGGCAACCAAACCTGATAAAGATGTTCTCATATAAAAACTTCATGATGACCTGATGGGTTGCATTCCTAGTGGGTACTGCCTCTATCCACTTAATGAAATAGTCTATGGCCACTAGGATCAATTTGTGCTGACCACTGGATGAAGGATTAATTTCACCTATGAAATCAAGACCCCATTGCTGGAAAGGACCATTCACTACGATAGGCCTAAGGGGCAAGGATCTAAGCTATTGCTTCCCTATAAATCTTTGGTGCTTGTCACAAGCTCTCACAAAGGTACACACATCAGAAATAAGGACAGGACAATAGTACCCATCCCTTGTAATCTTGTGGGCTGTGGTCTTCCAGTAATGATGGCCTCCACATGTGCTTGAATGAAACTGATGCATGACCTGAACTGACTCTTCTTTATCTAGACATCTCAACAGAACACTAGACAAATCTTTCCAATACAGCAGTTTATCAAATACACAAAATTTAACAGATTTCAGTTTAAGAGCCTGTGCTTGATTTAGAGTGAGTCCAGGAGGAACTTCTAATTTTTGCAGGAAATGAATAATACCTGAGTACCACTCACACAAGGACAAGTTGTCAGCTACTTGTTGAATGCCATTCTGATCCTGGACTGCTTCTGCTACTACTTCAGTTTGAAAATTTGTTGAAGTTACACAAGTGAAATTCATCCCCAAAAGATCACAGTTTTATTTAGCCATGAGTTTAGCTAGACCTTGGCCTTTCACTAACTTGGTAGGATTTACTTTTATGTCAAACTCAATAATCTTGGAAATCCATTTAGCTCTCTTTCCATCAATGTCAAGCTGAGTCAACACATCCTTTACAGCAACTGAAGGGACATAGGCAAGGACTTTTGCATGTAGAATGTAAATCCTGAAAGTTTTCAACGATTTGATGAGAGCATAAGCTTTCTTTTCAATGGGATCATACTTCAGTTCAGCATCCCTCAATGTCTTGCTGAAAAATGCAATTGGGTGATCAAGGCCTTCATCGTCTTTTTGTAATAGTACAGCTACCACTGTGTCATAGGATGCAGAGGAGAAGATATAGAAACCCTTGGTATAGTCTGGACTAATCAGAGTGGGAGCTTCCATGATAGCCTTCTTGATGTCTTCAAAAGAGCTTCTTACTTGCTCAGTCCATTTGATTTCTGCATCCTTTTTCAACATAGATGTTATATGCTTTACCAACTTAGAAAAGTTAGGGATGAACCTCTTGACAAAATTTATCTTACCCAGAAATGACTGAATATCCCTTTTTGACCTAGGTATGGACAACTTTTGGATTGCTTCAACTCTGACAGGATCAATCTTCACACCTTCAGCTGAGACTATGTGACCTAGGAGTTTGCCCTTACTGAGTGCAAATTGAGACTTCTTCGGGTTCAGTGATATCCCAAATTTTCTACATTTCAGAAATACCCTCCTCGGGTGCTGCAAATATTATTCATGGGTGTGGGAGTAAACAGTGAGATCATCCAGGTCTATAAGCACAAATTTGTCTTTCAATCCTACAAAAGCTAGGTCCATGGCTCTCTAAAAAGTGGCCCCAGCATTCATCATCCCAAATGTCATTTTGGCATACATGAAAGTGCACAAGGGAGTGGTAAAAGTAGTCTTCTCTTGGTCATCAGGGTGCAAAGCAACTTGGTTGTACCCAGATAAACCATCTAGGAATGACATGACACTGGCCCCCGAGACTCTTTGCAACAGGTGTTCCATCTTAGGTAGTGGATAGTTGTCTTTCTTGGATCATTTGTTCAGATTTCTAAAATCCACACATAACCTAATCTCCCCGTTCTTCTTCCTTACCACCACTAAGTTTACAATCCATTTGGAATACCTAAGGGGAATTATGATTTTGGCTTTGAGGAGCTTATGGATTTCTTTTTCAATTACAGGCAGTAGGAGAGGACTGATAGATCTCAGCTTTTGTTTGAAAGGGATGGTGTCCTTCTCCAAGGGGATCCTGTGTTTGATGATATTGGTGTCATAGGTTTTCAAGTCACTGTATTCCCAAGAAAATATATCAGCAAATTCTTTTATCAGGCCACAAAATTTGGACCTCAGATCAGCAGTCAACTCAGTGGACAGATTTATAGGTTTTAGCTGACTTTGGCTACCTATGTTTTGCTCTTGGATAGTAGGGTCTTACTCCTTTTTGGCAGGTTTCAGAAGGATATCATTATGATCAAATAGCTCTTCCAAGGGTACCAGACCCCGAGGTATATAATCGCTGGGTAACTGAACAATATTCTGATCAGCTACTTTATCTTTCAACTTGAGCTGCTGGGATTCTTCCATGTTTAGGTTTTCTTAATCTATATGCATATCAGAGAATTTATCTACAACTTGGAGGAATTTACTAAGCTCATCATCATTCTCAAACACCTTCCAAAATTTTACATTATCTGGTAGGGAAGGTCTGTACTTGACTTGAATATCATAGGTGAGCCTCGGAGGTAAAGGGGGAACAAGCATATTTGCAGAGATAGTGAGGGAATTAGCCAGGTGATTCATAGCCCTATGTATATATGAGAGTTCACAAAACATGAAGGAGTCTCTAAGTTTCCATACCTCATCCCTATAAGCCTTTAGTCTGACATTCTTTGCTTGAAAGGTGTTGTTGACCTGTTGTATAATAAGATCTGCATCTCCAAAGATTTTCATGCACATGATCCCCATTTCCTTAGCAGCCTTCACCCCTAACAGCAATGCTTCATATTTTTCTATATTGTTAGCAGTTTTAAAATCAATCTTATAAGACAGATGAATAGTCTCTTTTGATGGAGAAATCGACACTACACCTGCACCTGTTGAGGCTTGAGTACTAACCCATCAAAATACATGCTCCAAACTGATGTGGTCACTTCTTTATACTGCTTATAGATGGGATTTGTAAGCTGTATGGAGGTTGGCTGGGAATCATCTATCTTTAGGATGCATGACCCAAAGTCTGTTTCTACTGCGTATATCAGATGGCTTGCAGATTTCTTGGCATTGCTGATGATATATGTGAACTAGTTCTCTTTGTAGAGTCTTTTGGTCTCCCCTCCAAACATTGGAATTGTAGCATATGTGAGGTCCATTTGAAGGGTACCACCCAACCTCTTACTCCATGAGCGAGACAAAAGGAGGCCGAACTTAGGTGGGATATCAGCTACCACTATGTCCATCACTATGCTTTTTGAAGGAAACTGGGAGAGGTTTACAACAAGTTCTTTGATGAGGCCAAAGCACTTGACCTTCCTTGAGTCAAATGAGAATAGATCATGGTAGGGTTTTGTAATGCTGATGCCAAGCTCATCCATCACAGCTTTTGGCATTAGGTTATGGGAATCTCCTTAGTCCAGCAAACATTTATGAAGGATTTTATCATGGATATTCAGAGATATGTAGAAAGGTGGGAAAGACTCATCCAGCTCTTCAATCATAGGGCCTAGGATTACTGTGGGCTTATCATCTTGCAAGTTCACGAAGTCAGCATCTAGGGGAGTCCTTGGCTGAAGGGATTTCAGTATGGATGTCTTGAAGGCCTCATTCTTCATCAATTCTATCAAGGGAAAAGGGATCTTTAACTTCTGAATTTCTGACTCAAGGTTGAAAGCATAGGACAACTTGTCAGAAGTTCTTACCTCTTGTGGCGTGGCTTTTAGCTGAATGGGATCATGAGCTGATGGTTACAATGGCCTTAGCTATTGTTTTGGAGTGGAATCCATCTTCTTGGGTGGGACAGCAATCCTTTTAGCTAAAGTAGCAGGCTGCTCTGCTGGAACAACATTTTTCTTAGGGGGAGCAACAAGCCTAGATCTCAAATTATACCCCTCCTGATCATCTACCTGACACAGAGATTCTTCCATAATATTCTCATTCATGAGTGATTCCTCATAGTTTGCTTGTGTCAGGAAGGATTAATCAACTTCATCCTCCATGCATTTGATGTTGTCTTCTACCTCTCCTTCTTCTTGAGTGAAGTCCGGTTCTTCTTCTAGTACAGCATTCTGAAAGGGAGCTCTGATTCTTTGATCCTTAGCCTGATTCCTATCTCTCTGAAGGATCTGAGCTGGGGGATTATTTATTTTGTAAGGGACAAAATTAGGGTTTTAGGGAGCAAAATCATTTCGTCCTTTACCCCTCACAGGTATTTTCCCTTGATCTTTCAGCTTGGACATTTCAACATTCAAACTATCCAACATTTTAGCCATTTTATCAATTTTGTTCTCTGATGAAGAAGCCCCAAGAGGATCTTTGGGCTGCTTCTTCCTATCTATCTTACCCTTGACCTTCTGAGATACAATGATGTTGGAGTCTACCTCTAGGGCAACATCCTGCATGAGTGACAAGGAAGCAGATCTTCTTTCTCTGAGTAGAATGCAGAACTCTGAATCAAAGGCATTGGCATAGGTGATTTTAGCGGAGATATCAGTGGGATTGATCTCAGCAGGGATCTTGCTGAACATCTTGTTAAACCTTTTGGTGAAGTTAGAAACAAACTCACCATTCTCTCTCTTCAAGTTGCTAAACTCGGTGATATAATAGAGGTGGTCTCTCCTCTCTCCCCAATGCTTTAGAAATATGTCATTTAGGGCTTCAATGCTTGCTATTGATCCAGCAAGCAATTCTTTGAACCACTTCCTAGCCTGACTTCTCAGCATAAATGTAGAATGCTTCCAAGTGTTCTTCAGCTATGAAATATACCTCTCCAGTAAATTTAGGCATGTATTTGAGGTATTCTCTAGTAGGCATGGCCGAGAGTGGGTTAGGTAAATTCAAAGGGGCATACCTAGCTACCAGGATCCTTTCCATTTTGGTCATAGGGGAAGCTATGTTGAAAGTGGGTATGGAAAGGGTGGAAGAAGATACTACTAGTGTGGATGGTAGCTGAAAGAGTGCTAGTGGTAAATTTATCTCAGTGGAGTCCTCAGGGATTGGATCTTCACAAGCAGCAGTGCTTGAAGATACCCCAACCCTAAAATTTTCTGATGTATTTATAAATTCCTGAGAATCAAATGTTTCAGAAGAATAAATAATAGCAGGAATATCTCTTAAAATACCTAATGTAGCTTCCTTTGCAGCACTGTAGGTTTGCCTTAGTGAAGCCCTAGCTCTCCTTAGAATCTCTTCTGGATTTGAAACAGGTGTTGATGGTGGCCCTTGAGGATTCGCACTGGTACTTGGTCTTCTTGAAGCCACCTTATTCCAATGGAGTCGCTAGATAGATGATTACAACCAGAATAGTGTCCAAAATTTATCTATCACCAAAGCAGGATCTATGTCATCTCCCAAGGAAGCTGAGCTTTAATCTCCTCTCCCCGGCAATGGCGCCAATTTGTTATCACTCCAAGAAAATCCTCTAGGTTGCAGCTCGAGGATGCATGGTAACTTAAATGTTTTTATTGTTTTTCTAACTGGATCAAGTCAGGTGACCTACAGGACCTCACACTCTCAAGACATGCATGAAACTCAATCGAGGATAAGGATTCTAACTACCACTGTTCAGAGGTTTAATAATATGGTGCAGAGATGCAGAACTTATCATGCTGGCAGAATCATACATAAAATAGTTATATATAAATGGCTAATCATAACAACGAAAGTACTTGTAATTCAAATCATCAACACACAGATAGGATGACAGCTATCAAACATCAAATAACATGAATAAACCTGAACAACACATTCAAGCATAAGCACAAAATAGATGAGAAATGGAAGTTGAACATATGATAGCAAAAGAGCTTATATTAGGTCATGAGCAATATGAGAAGCTTGCTAATAGTAATGGTATATAGGTCCCTGAAGTCAAACCCTTGTTTCAAATAAGTGTTAGGCTTTATAGCCTTTACAAAAATATTCATATCCTGAAAAAATTGGATCTGTTTTACTAAAAATAACTAAAAATAAATGTTTTTGCAAAATTAGGTTAGAAACCCTAATTTAACTACTAGTCTATCTAACTGTAACACTCGTTCACTATTTGAACCTTTTGATGACTGCAGTGAGTACTGGAGTAAAGCTAAACCCTGTCCTCTTATAGATAATCTACTGTTGGTTCAAACATGTAGGGTTTGTGACCCTTTCCTCCTTGATGTATCCTCAAAACTGGAACAGACCTTCTCTGATGGTGTTCTTTAGTACTTTTCAGCTTTACACTTCATCCCTGAGCTAGTTATATTTTCCCAAAACCGGTCTTTTATGCCAAAATATGATTATGTGCCTCTTTCTGCTTTCGGTGGTTAAGGAATAAAATTTTCGGGTCTATTAGCTGCCGAAAGCACTGCTTTCGGTGGCTAATGAACCACTGACATGTTCTCCCAAGCCACCGAAACTTTCTTTCCAAAAGAACATGTGTAACGAGCTTTCGGTGGTTTATTATCTTTCTGGATCTCATCGTTTAGCTGCCGAAAGGCAGTCCTTTCGATGGCTAATGTCTTCTTGCAATCACCTGCTAAGCTGCCGAAACCAAGGCTTTTCGGTGGCTAATGAGTTGTTGGAAAGCTCGCCTAAGACACCAAAAGTCCTTTTCCCAAAATTTTAATACGAACGTGATGAGCAGGCTTTCAGTGGATAATCATGGTCATGCGTTAAACTATTAGCTGCCAAAAGCTAGGTTTTTCGATGGCTAATGAGTTGTTGAAAATCTTGCCTAAGCAATCGAAAGCCAAAACTTTCAAATTTATTAAATAACAGAACATCAGATATCCCAACCTTGTTAGTCACCCCACTATCTTTCATAGTATGACTTGAAATCTTCATCCTATCAAAAAAATAAATTGCTTGAGTGAACTTATTGAAAATAAATTTATTTTAGGAGATAACACCTCTTAAGGTTTTTCTACATACTCATAGCTTTAGTAGGATGAAGTTAAAGGACCATTCAAATTAAGAAAAGTTCTATAGAGGAGATGAGAAGACTAAACACAATCCACTTGAAGAAGGGAGGAAAACTACGTTGGCTGAGTTTGTTCTCGACGTTCCGAGCCACAGAGTAGGGCTCACAATCCACTTGTTTGGTCAAACATAGCTTAACAAGGTTTAAACAAACCAGAGAAAGAGTTGATAACACATTTAGTATTTCGACTAAGTACATATACTTTGTAGACTTTTATGCCAATGGAAGCTAAAGCCATCTAGATGACAAATTTGTTAGGTAAAGGATCTTACAAACAATTGTCATAGCAATATGCTATTATAAATACAAAAAATATGTATAGATATAGATTTGGTATGAATGTGAATATGATGTTGTTTATTTCCTGATTTCATATCGAGCCCATGGACTCTTCATATCTACGAATCAAACACTCAATGTCTATCTAGCGAGCCTTATACAAATTTCCAAGCATTGTAGGAAATAAGAACATGGTTGACTATTTCATTGAGGAGATCATCTTGATCTATCAAGAAGACAAGTGTAGTGATTTGTGGCTATATGAATGCCCATTTCCAACCACATGGAAGTACTTATAACATTGGTTACCTTGCAACATTGGGAATTGAATAATAGTTTAACTCCTACACAAGAACCTCCTTGATTTAGTGAACAACATCATGCTCGTATTAATTGTAGGAAATAATAAAGTAAATCTCTCAGTTTGGCATACGACTAAAGGACCACATGGACATCTCCTTGTGCCTGATTTGTATGAAATTGCCCTATCACACGAAGATTTCTAGGAAGTAAGGGAATCAAGCTACCCTTAATGAACACTAACTGCTACCTTTACAAACTCACAAAGCATGCAATCCAAAAACCTAACTACATTTTACCATTGACGCACCTGCATACACACACCATGAGTGGATAAGAATCATAGATATGGTACATGAAATGCAAGAATGTTGTCTAAGCATTTTTAGCTCAAATTCAAACAGTTCATCTGATTCTTTTCATATCCAAAGGTAGTTCCAGAAATAGGGAGAAAGAACCAAATTATATTAAAGGAAACCTAGTCACAGTGCGAGAAATAGTTGGAACTTGCCATTCTTCTTAGTGTTATTTATGGATACCATTGATTTTTTGCAAATTTTCTTACGGGACTGATTCTTGCATTTTTAGTTGTTTGTAGCAATTTACCTAGACGAGACCGCTAATTTTAGTATTTCATGGTTTCATTATGACATACATTGACGTTTTTTATGTTTTGAAATGTTTTAAATGTCTCGTTATTGAGGCTTTAACCATATGTTTGAGGTGTTGTGTCATGAAAGTCTTGCTTTAGCATTGTTGCAGATCGCATTGAAATTAGTTTGGGAAAACCTCTGGCTCAATGTATTTTACAATTTTTTTGGGGGTAAATTGAAGGCTTAGTGTATTTTCCAAATTTGTTTGGAAAAACCGGTGGTCGAGTCTATTTTACAACAGATTATATAATTTTTTTGAAGTTTTCCCATGTGGTCACTTCTTCAGACTGCTGATAGATAGGCTTTGTAAGCTGTATGGAGGTTGGCTGGGAATCATCTGTCTGTAGTATGCATGACCCAAAGTCTGTGTCTACTGCATATATCGGATGGTTTACAAATTTCTTGGCATTGCTGATGATATAGGTGAACTGGTTCTATCTGTAGAGTCTCTTGGTCTCCCCTCCAAACATTGGAATTGTAACATATGTTGTTAGATTTTTATCATTCAAGCTACCATTATCATCTTACGATCTTTAACTGAGAGAATAACATGCACAGCAATAAAACACAAGAGACAAGAGACATAAAGTTTTCCTCAGGGAAACCATAAAGGAGAAAACCTTGCAACTTCCTCAGAGATAGAATCAGCACCAAAAGTAAAACCCGAAACATAAAGATGATCTCTCGACAGCAATAGTCTCTCTCTTGTCCCAGCAACTTCTCCTCTCACTCTTGCGCCCCAATGAGTGAGTGTGTGTGTGATAAATAGAGAGGCTCACTCTCTATTTATATTCTTTCTTTCACTTGAAACCCACTCCAACATGTTGGCCTCACTTAACAATTACTTACTAGAGCCGAAATCTCTAGGAGTGTCTAATAACCCTAGTGCCCCACAAATTGTGGGGATTTTACCTCCTCTAACCAACAAGGAGGTTTATCCTTAACACAATGGTGGGGACTATTGCCCTGGCTTACAATGACTCACCTAGGGTCGACATCTCTAGGATAGTCTAATAACCCTAGGGCCCCACAACTGTGGGGACTTTAACCCTTGACCAATAGGAGGGTTACCCATAATGACTTGACATGACTTTTATATTATAGAAACTTCCCGATAGGAACATCGGGGTATGACATGACTCAAGTACATTACAAATACATCTCAGAATAAACATCAGGTTACAATACATAAGAAATAAGGATGAATACATTTCGAAGTTACAATTACATCAACACTCCCTCTTAACCAGGAAGGTATTCTCTTGACACAATTTATCAGTACAAGTCTTCTTCTCTGTATCATCTGGATCATCATCGAGTCTTCGTCATCTTCACCTTCAAGTTATCTCCATCTTTAAGTCATCTTCATCTTCAAGTCATCTTCATCATCGGATATAGATCATCACTCGATCTGGATCATCATCACTGGATCTGGATCATTACTCGATCTGGATCATCATCACTGGATCTGGATCATCACTCGATCTGGATCATCTCTGGTTCTGGAACATCTCTACTGGATCATCATCACGGGTGCTATCTCTTGATTCTTCTCGTCACAGGAAGTTCTACAGAGCCATCCCTTTTTCATGCTAGATGTAGGCCTAGCCACCATGTAGGTCTTCTTCAGCGCTTATATCTGACACTTAAGTCAGAATGGCCCGCCCAACACTTACATCTGATCATGTAGGAACTAATCATATAATCATATCAGAAAGGCAACACCCAGCACCCACATCTAACCATGTGATAACATAGCCCACAACCTTGTCAAAAAGGCCCAGCACTTACATCTGATCAACCAATGATTGAAGAAAGACCCAACACTTACACTTGGCCATGCGAGGAACCAATCCTCCATGCCAAAAGGCTCCTGCACTTACATCTGATCAACCAATGATTGAAGAAAGGCACTGCACTTACATTTGATCAACCAATGATCAAAGAAAGGCACATCACTTATATCTGATCAACCAATGATCGAAGAAAGGCTCAACACTTATATCTGATCAACCAATGATCGAAGAAAGGCTCTGCACTTACATTCGACACATGCGAGGAACCAATACAACATGCATGTTCGAAAAGGTGTGCACTCACATCTGATCCTGTAGGAACCAATCCTACACTCATATCAAAATTGCCCCTAGTCCCAGACTGAGCTACCTGGTAACTGACCAGGTGCCTCCATTCTCCAGGATAATGGCAGTTGCCCTTACATCTGTCCTACTCGGTAGAATGGCCAGCACTCACATATGACATGGGAGGAACCTAATCCTTTAACCATGACAGAATGGCTCAGCCCTTACATCTGACCTACTCATCAGAATGTCTCTCTCAATCCCAGACTAAGTGTTCCTAGTAACTGACCAGGTAACTCCGTTCCAAGAATGGCATTCAACACTTATATCTGACATGGAAGGAACCAAATCCTCTTACCATGATAGAATGGCTTAGCCCTTATATCTGACCTGCTCGTCAGAATGGCTTCCGGACTCGTCACTCCCTCTTGGAAGGGACCTCGATCTGGAGAACACCAAGCTTCTCCCTGAAGTACTCAAACTTCACTCTGGCCAATGGCTTCATCAACACATCAGCTATCTGATCATTCATCGCAACATATTGGAGCTTCACTGCTCCCCTCTGCACCATATACTTGATATAGTGATACTTGATCTCGATATGCTTCGACTTGTCATGGAACACTGGATTCTCTGACAACTTCACACAACTCTGGTTGTCACCATGTATACAAGTAGCATCCAACTGGAGATCAAATAAATCAAACAGTAGCTTCCTCAGCCATACTGCCTCACAACTAGCTGAATAAGATATGACATACTCTGCTTCAGCTGTACTCAGAGCCACATAGGATTGCTTCCTACTAAACCAAGAGATCACACCTGATCCTATACTGGAACAACATCTTGAAGTGCTCTTCCTGTTGATGGCACTGCCTGTCCAATACGAATCCACATAACCCTCCAGGTTAGTCTTCTGATTCACCTCATACTTGAGCCCATAATCAACTGTACCCTTTAGGTACCTCACAACATGCTTTGCAACCATCAGGTGAACATGTCTCAATGTGTTCACAACAAAGTAATTATCTGGTATCGTATCCATTAGGTACCTCAAGGACCCAATCATCTGACAATACATCATAGCATCAACCATCTCTGATGAAGCATCACTCAAGAGCTTCATGTTCGATGCTATAGGTGTGGTCATGGCCTTGCAATCCATCATCCTAAACCTCTTCAAGATCTCTACTGCATACTTCCCTTATCCACACTTCCATTCCTAGAAAATAGTGCATCGACACATAATAGGAGCATCACTGGTCTTTCGCCTTCAACCTTGAAGCAAGGGTTGAAATCCGCTTTACTCTCAGTAAAGCCTAGAGTCATCAGTAATCTATCCATCCTGTCGTACCATGTCAAACCTCAGGATCTGCAGTCACTCCCTCTGAAGCATCATACTCCCTCTGTCTTCTATACTCTATGCATTGAAACATTATGTACTAGAGTGACACTAGATACCAAGATCCTCTATCTTGAACTTTTTTCAAAAGTTCTTCTCACACCCATATGTGAGCTTGTCATCCTCTATCAACCTTGTACCATAGGTTCAAATCTTCATCAAGCTCATCATGTATGTTTTATCCCATGGGTGTCTTCTGAACTCGTACAAGGCCTTCTTTCATTTTCACACATGATTATGCCTATCATGTGTCTCAACTCCCACTGGCTGCAAATGTCTCTTCGAATCTTGCCTTGTATCCTACGATGTTTCCATCTACTGCATGATGGAACTATGGATTTCCCTTCACATATCGATACTGCATCCTAGACATCATTCTTCTTGAACTTCTTCATAGCTAGAAGGTTCTACATCAATGATGTCACTACATTCGTCATATTATTCTTCATCTTGAACTGTCGTCACTTGTTCTTTGGAACAAGTCTCATCCTTCTTTGCTTGTAAGCGATTATGTATGCGATATTTCCTACAAGTCAAATGCAATTGTATGGTTAGAAACATTTCATAAGGAATATTCATACTTGCAAGTTCTAATGCATAAATATATGATCATGCAACTACTTTAGCCAATACAATATTCATCCATATCTCATGGAAACTTTTCTAGATGCCTTCCATCTCTACCAAGAAAACATTGAGATTGTGCACTAATCCAATATGTCAGCAAGGAGGTTTCATTCTAGATAAGTAGCAATGGAGAGTTGTATAGCACCATGAGCTGCTTACCCATCACATGCATATTAGTAGTATATTGTTATTAATACAAACATTATATCATACATAATACATCAACTGAATATAAACAAATGCATAACAAAAACAATGAAATGACAATTGAATACTTATCTTTGTTTCGTGGGTAGAAATCCTTCTTGAGCCTTCAGCTTCATCGTCTTCTTCATTCATAATAGAATCGTTTCTTATCCAAATGCTAAGGTGGATAAGAGGTTCTTCAAGAGTTGATTTCTTCATATTCCTCATCGCTTGAGGGATCTTCTTTGAATGGTGAGAGCTTGATCTTCAGTTGCTCCCATCTTATTTTCTCTTATTATTAGTTGAGGTTCTTCTTGTGTGTGCTCTTCCCAGAGTCTGCTAAAAGTAATCACTTCCTTCTGGCACAAATTCCTTGAATGAATGAATCCCATGATCCTAGGAGGCCATTCAAGGTGGCTATCACCACTTCTGCATTCTTCACTTCTTCTTTTACT